>CM051834.1:1200000-1540104 GCA_028451465.1 Erethizon dorsatum
AAATGCATACAAATAGAGCAGAGTGGTGATGTCAGAGTCTGGGGGTGGACCTTGGAGTGGGGAGATACAGGTCAAAGGGTAAAATTTGCAGTTACGGAGGGTGAACACATGTGGAGGTATGTGAAGTTATTTTCCTGTGTATATGAATATCAAAAAATCACGTCGTGCACTCCAAAAGTATATAATTTAAAAAATGCTTTCAGTGTCATCAAAGTCATGTCACAAAATCATGATTATACCACAATACAATGCTATATGTTATATGTTGATGATATTTAACTTTTAAAGAGTTCTAAAGAAAAAAATTAAAATTAAAGTGGAGCATTACAAATAATTGAAGAATATACATAGTTTTCCAGGTTTGAAAATGTATTGAATATCTAGCACAATGGATGAACATAAATCCAGATCTAATGACATAATCATGAAATTTCAAAATACCAAAGATCCTTTAAACTCTAAAAAGAAAAAAGGAAAAGAGGATGCAACCAAATAGCAAGCAACCAAAAAGTCTTCAGACTTAATAGAAATTCCAGGCAGCAGGAGACAGTAAGTGGGGTATGACTTTAAAATCAAAAGGAAATGTGTTTCTAAGCCAGAATTCTATACCTAGCTAAACTATCAACCAAGGATGAGAGCAGTTGATCATTTCCCAGTATGCAAAGCCTTTTTTTTTCTTCAAAAAAATCATGACTCTTTTCTTAGGAAGCTACTAGAGAATGTGAACAATAGACTAGAACAAGTAACTGAGGAAGGTGTGCGAGATTAGAAATGAGAGAGAAGTGAAGGAATCCTGTGAGGGAGTGACAAGGACTCTAGGATGAGATTGGCGCTCCAGGAATCAAGGGCTGTGATCAAAGGTGGATCTTCCCAAAGGCTCAGAGAGTTGCTCACAATCAGAAGTGGATAGAAAACGCCTAAAATATCTGTACATTTAAGAAAAGAGATTTAGAAAAAATGGAAAAGGCTCTGGGTTAAATGACAGATAAAAGGATAGAAACCTGACCAAAAGGAAAAGCAAGTAATAGCTCCAGGAAAAACAAAGTTGACATTAGGGGAAAAGTAATTATAATGTGTTGTATCTCTCAGCCATGAGTGACACTTACATAGTCATTATACTGTAAATATAAAATATTGATCTAATCAGCACTGATGTTTCAGAAAACCAGGATGAGAGAGTGGCAAGAATATGTATGTGAGCCACTTCTTAGATATTGTTGAAACTGAAAAATCAACATGTACCAATAATTCTAGTCATTCAGTTACAGAAAAATTAAGATCAAAATGCACAATTAAGAGAGATTAAAATTATTGCTTTTGTGGAAAGGAAAGCTGAATAAGATGACCAGACAGCTGGTTTTTTGTGTAACAAAACTTCTACAAGTATTTTACCCTTCAGATGATATGCATGGATGATAATATTTGCTAGAGCTGAATGTAAGGGAGTTATACTGACTTGTGCTGTCCTAGGTTATGTATGCATCCATTTATTTAATTTCACAGCAACCCTATAAGCTTTGCCCTATTACGATTTCCATTTTACAGATGAGACAACTGAGGCTTACAGGTCAGGTGATTACTATATGACTACAGGGCTCGCGGGCAGCAGGGCTGCAATATAATCCCACAAACTGGCTCTAGAATGACCACTTCCAAACACTTCCTCGAGGGTTCTTAAACTTTTCTAAGCCATTGACTCTTTTGGCAATCTGGAAAGCCTTCCTACCACTTCATTTAAAATACTTAAAATAAAAACACAGATGCAGGGGCCGGTAAGATAGCTCAGCGGCATAAGTGCCTGCCTGGCAAGCGCGAGGTCCTGAGTTCGACTCCCAGTACCCACATACAATAAAAGGGCCAGTGATATCGCTCAGCAGCATGGGTGCTTTCTGGCACACGAGGTCCTGAGTTCAACCCCCGGTACCCACAAAAAAAAAAAAAAAAACACAGTTGCAGAGTGAAACCAATTGAACCTAAACAGTTATCAGAATACTGTAATATGTGATATGACCATGTATTGCTTCTTTGTTAGCACTATTCAGCAAGATCCAGCAATAGGCCTAATATCTGCTAAAATCCCCAGTAGCCATGAGCAATAACATTATTGGATGTAGGAATGTCAGCTTTTATAGCTGGCAATGTCTCTCAGGCACTGCTGACACAACCACGGTTTATGCCTCTATTTGGGAGTGAAGGTAAATTTGAGAGAGTTCTTAGTGAAAAGAAAAATGCAACACTTTCTTATCCTTGTTTATGGATCTTGCAAATTCCATTCATGAACACAAGAGGATACACTAGGCTATACTACCACCTCTCAACTTTGATAGAGTTTTAACCTCAATTTTAAAAATTAAAACTTTACAGAAAAAGAAAAATAATACTTATTGTAAGATAAGAAGGGAAGCAGGGAGACCTATTAAGGAGTAAGTGCCTGTGGTGGATGAACTAATGGTCAGCCTGTATCATCCAGCTGAACTGAGTCAGCATGGTGCTGGGTGTGGAGGGCCCACTCGAGAATTCTCGCCAACAGCTTAAGAGGAGAACTGGAGGGGAGGATGGTGCGCTGTTGATTCTCCTGGAGAAGCTTGTCGCGCTGTCGTTCCTGATATGAACTCAGCTGCTTTCACTGTCAGAGGACCTCCGGTCCTCGCTGTCGCTGAGGATGGCTGTGGTTCTCTTCGGGGGAGCTCTGGTCCTTACTTTGAGCATCGCTTCCTGGCTCCAGTGCAGATCCCTCAGCTGCTGGCACAGATCCTTCCTCCTGCTGGCACAGACTTTCTAGCTTCCACCACTGACCTTTGGGCCTTCCCAGTGCAGATCCGTGAAACAGACTTGCATGAGACATTGTCGTGGGCTCTAGGCCTCCAGCTGGACTCGCACAGGGCATTGTCGTGGGATCCAGGCCCTCAGCTAGATTTCTTTGGGTCTCTAGTGCATGGACAGATCTCCTGCATGCTTCTGCATTTGACTTTTTGGGTGAGTATTATAAAATAATCCTATAAATTATGTGTCCCATATTAAATCTATTCCCTTGTGCACCTTGACTATAACAATGCCACAGCAAAGGGATACAAAAATGCTGTTTCTCAAACTTGGCAAGTGTCCTTTTGCCATACCAAGTGCAGTTAAATGATACATGAATTATCTGTCAACAAGATAACACTCAGTGTCACAACCACACGAGCTCAGGATCGCAGAAAGGCAGGATTTGTCATTCACACATCTTGGGTGTAGACCTGGACAGTGCTCTGATTCTGACTGGGCTCAGCTGTGTGGCTCTTCTGCTCTCAGCTGTGCTTGCCCACCTCTGTGAGGGCCACCTACTTGTCAGCTAATCTAGATGCTCCTGTTAGATCCATGGGTGACCCATTTCTCCCACACTCCTGGTAACACACTGGCCCACAAAGGTTCTCACAGGGCAGCCAAGGCACAAAAGCAAATCCAGGCGCACAAACCATCTTTAAATCTCGGCCTGAGTCACATCACCTAGCATCCCACTGGCCAAAGAAAACCACACAGCTAAGCCCAGGGTCAGAATTAGAAAGGGAAATGAGACATAGTTATGTGGCCACTGCCAGCGTACACAGAGGAGCAAAGATTGCAAACTTTGAGTGCTAATGATCTAACACACTAGGTCTACTCCCAATCATCTCAATTGCATTCACCCAGCTTCCACAGAGCTGCCTCATCATTTATCTAATGATGTCAGGGGCTGCTGTATCCTTAAAGCCGACCACAGAACTTCCAGAAGTCTGTTGGCAACAGCCTGAAGCAGGGGTATAGGGTAGTAAAGTTGAGTATTCCAAGTCCCAAGCCCCATCGGCTGCAGCAAACCACCTAACGGGCAATTGGAGAAACTTCCTCACACAGGCCTCCCCAACTTGGTGCCTTCTGTATAAACCTGAAGACCACAGATGAGTTGATCTGGATTTCTCTCTGCCAAGACTGGAGACTTAGGTTTACTCAGCACCAAGTAGAGGACGAACGTGGTACTTTCTTTCACAGACCACCCACAGAGAAAGCAAAAAACTCATCTATTTTGAATTATAGGAATTTATCATGCATCTATCTCTGCTACTCTTCTTACCTCTGTTTAAGTGAAAATGATTTGAAATAAATTATTAGCAAGCCAACAGAGGTGGTGGTGAGAAAAATTGCATAGGAAAGTAGCCAAAGCTCATCTCATCAGTGAACAAGTCCTCAACAGAGTCCGATAGCAAAGCCAGCTCCGTCGGCCCCCATGTAGGGGCCTCGTACCAACCTGCTCAGACTCTTTACTGCGCACCCAGTGTTGAGCCTGCTCTTCAAGACCCTTCACAAGTGTGGCGAGTGTGAGTGGCTTTTCTGATGAGCTGTCCCAACTCTTCTCTCTGTGCGTCTGTCCTTCGGACAAACTAATGCACATGCTACACGTTGCGCGTGTTCCTTGTCTGCTCCAGAGACCACTCTGTCTGCTCCACAACGTCCTCCCACCCTCTACTCCCCAGGCTCACCTGCCCGCCCTACCCCTCCATCAAGGCCAAGGGCACGTACCGACTCTATTTGTCCAGGAAGCGGAATCATAGGACTCCTCGTTCCAGACCTCTCGAGAAGGTCAATGTAACAGAGCCCACTTCACGCCCACGAGTGTGTCTGAACTCAGCCAGGGGAGGGTTGAACGGCCGTGGATAGACCAAGCGGGGCGGACACGAGCGTCCCGGGCAGAACCATGCAGCAGCAGAGGTGCTTAGAGGACCACGAGACGTTCGCTGTTGTCAGACGGATGCATCTCCGGTCATCTTCCCCATGGCCGCTCCCCACTCCACCACAAGAAGTGGCGTGATCCAGCTGATACATAAACTTAGAACGAAGTGCACTTCTTTCATTTTCTTGGAGTAATTTACATGCAAGGAGTGGGGGATCTGTGTCTGTATCTTCTACTCCACACACGCAGGCTTAAGATGCCCTGGGCCTCCAGTGCCCGAGGCTGGTGGGCACCTGGCCGGGTGCAAGGGCTTCAGCTCTTGGGCCCGTGACTCTCATCTGGCCAGTGCCGTCTGCCCGAGCTCCTTGTCACCTGGTGGGTGCTGTGCAGTATCCTCATGCCTCTGGGCCTTCCTCCTCAATTTGTTCAAAGCCCTGAAGAGGAAGGACAGTGCTGCTTGGGCTCCTCAGATACTCTAAAAATGAGTAGGATTTTAGGGGACCAGTGGGGGTACAGGCAGATATAGAAGTGGGGTGGAAAACGGGAACATTTGACAGAGGAAGTGTGTCCCACATGCGGAGTTCTGGCTTTCTCCTGGGACAGCACCAAGCCACCGAAGGTTTAGGGAAGGGAGCAACTTAGCCAAGTTTGCCTTTCCGGAAAGTCTTTCTGACTAAAGAAAGGATTGGGTCCAGGGAGGCAGAGGGTGCAGACTAGAAAAGGGAAATGGATCCGGAGGCTGTAGCAGCCTGTCCAGAAGTCAGGCGAAGAAGTGCAGACAGAAACGATGCTATAGGTGGGAGGTCCCACCCACGCTGATGTGCTGAAACCCAACCCCCAACGTGAAGATGTGGGGGAACGGGGCTCACGGGCGGCTCCGTCATGAGAACTGGGGCTCGTAATCCTACCACACTGGGGGTTCCGCTTTAACGTATCGATCTGGGGGTGCACAATCAGACCAGAGCAGTATCTATCCTATACAGCCAGAGGAATTTCTTTATGTGACTTTCTTACAACACTTCTGTCCCACCCAACTCCAGCCAGAGGCGGTTTCTGCTTCTCAGAGTGTCATTTGCTTCTATTCCTCATCTTTGTGGTCTTTATAATCTCCACCGCTTGCCAGTTATCAGTCTGCCATGCTTTGCCCACCTGACCAGATGGCGGCTTCCACCTCAACCACCAGGGCTTTGATTCACCACTAGTTACCCTCAGTGACCTTGTTCAAAGTCAGCCAGAAATAAGTAAATGCATAGATTGACCGATCTTTATAAGAAAGAGGTATTCTGGTGAAATAAGGAAAAGTGAAGCTGGAAAAAGGGCTGGAGCAGCTATTCCCATGTAACAAATGGCTCTCAAACATCCATGGTTTAAAACAGAAGCCATTTTTTTATGGCTGGTGAATTTCCAGGCGAGATGCTCTGTTACACTGGCCTTGGCCACGCACACCTGCTTCCGCTAGCCTCGCTCCTGTTGTCTGTGGTTCCTGGCAGGTGTTTGAGGACTGACCAAGCTAAGACAGTTGTCAGCTGGGTGACAAGGACACCTGGACCGCACCTCTCATCACCAGCACGCTAGTGTGGACTTGCTCTTGTTGTGCCAACCCATTTCCAAGAGGCCCACAGCAGCAAGCGGTGGCCACCAGAGACCAGACTCAGACCAGAACAGTGTCACCTCTGCGTTCCGTTAGCCGAAGCAAGTCATAAACCTGTCCACACTGAAGGTGAGGTGAGTAGAATCCATGTAACAGGAGGAACAGGAGAGTCACTCTGATTCAGGGACACAAACAGGGTGGTGTGGACAGTTGGAGCATTTCTGATCTCTGTCTGATGGGGAATCTGCAGACACAGATTTGGCTTGGGCAAAATAATCTCCTCCCCACCAGTGACCGATAGAGAATCGCTCGATGATTATGGATGATGACGGTGATGGTGGCGACAGATAACACTTCCTGCAGGCCTACTCTGTGCTCTTCGCAATACATCTATAGTGTGGATACTGTTGCAATCCCCATGCTACAGCTGTAGAGATTTAGTCCTCAAGTGGGACATATTTTACTCAGGTTGTCCACCTACCAAGGCAAAGAGTAGCGAACCTGGAGTGGCTGAGCCACTGCTTGGAAAGCTGGGCAGCTGGCTCGGGCCCCAGCCACACAGAAAATGTGCCAGGGGGTCCCTTCCTGGCTGAGAGCTGCAGAAAACTTTTCTGTCTCATCTTTCTGTCTTTCCTTTTTTCCTCATTGCATCTTTTTCTCTTTTCATTCCTCTTGATTATCCCTCTTCCTGTGAAGTCTATTTTTCAGATTTAGGCCAAAATGTTTTATAATAAAAGATTTTCTCCTCTGCTTTATAGAGACATGGAGAGGATTAACAGTTAATTTAATGTCTGCAGAATCCCTTAAGCACCTTGGAATTAAATACATCGTGTGCAAATAAATAAATACAGGCTTTAGCATATAGAGACATCGGTCTCCCCAGTCACGCGCTCTGAGCACCTAAATGCATGCGTGCACACCACCAGCTGGAAATCCACCGATTCCCCTAGACAGGCACCAGCGACCTAGAATTTGCATTTCCATGTGTAGTATTAGGAGGAAGAGATGAAAGTCAAATTTCCAGGACTCACAGCCTTTGCCCTCTCTGTGGAGGAGAAGAAACACAATAAAAAAACCTTCCTGAGTTCGATCACCAGATTTCCCGCATCCCCAACATGCAGGCCTCTTCGCGTACTGTCCCATCCCCTCTCTGTGCCCGCGAGTCCCCAGCTACTGTTTCCCCAGCTCCCAGTGCAGATGAGGGGCAGTGAGGTAAGGGCAGGCTCTGCAGTAAAGGAAGTGAGCGAGACAGCAGCAGTCGCAGCCCTAGTGACATCTCTAGTCCATTGCCCCGTCCTCACAGTGGTCACTGGTTTATTGTCACCCTGCCTCTGCCTCTGCAGGTGCAGCCTCCACTCTCACTACCCAGTCTCCTCGACCCTCAGCCAAGCAACCCGAGAACTCAGCATTCACAAAGGCCTGAGGCTCAGGAAGCCGGGCTGAAATTCCATGTGGATTTAGTGCATCTTTGAAGGTTACCCTGAGTCAATCTTAAAAAATCACAACTATAAACACCCGAAGCATGGATGAATGTTCAGGGTACACTGTTTGGTTGTCAGGGGAATTCACAGTGGGATGAGAAAAAGTGTCTGCTCCCCAGGCTCACCCGCCCACCTTGGGGTGCATTTCTGAGGCGCTCTTGATTTTCATTTTGAGCAGATGTGGGCAGAAAATGCGTCCGTGAGTGTGCCCAGCCTCCACCCACTCTGGAAAAAGCACTGGACGGAAGATGGGCGAACAGGCCAATGTGTCGGGGGGCTCCAGGCACCAGCTGAACCCTGCTTCCTGATTCTCCCATTTAGTCACGCAACTCTTCACGGGCATGAGAAGAACATGGAAATGCTGCTCTCCACCCTTCCTAAGACATCCGAGAGACCGAAGGCTTACTCAGTCACCCCATCTTCAGTAGGCTGTGGCTCCCTGGCCCAGCACAGGACTCGCTCACCTCACACGGGGCTGCAGGAAGCAGGCCTTGAGTGTATGCTGACCAGGGGAAAATGAGGAAAGTGAGGAAAGTGCCTAAGTGGAATGGAAATCCATTGTTGTCAGCCACCAAAATCTAAGCACCCTTCTGTGAAACCCGAGCTCTCTGCCTGTGTGAGGTCACAGAGTTTTGCCCCGGCATGGGAAGGCCCAAAGCTGAACACGCATCAGGCTGTTTCTGGCGTCCTCCCCAGAGACAAAGCGTCCCTGGGGTGCATCTTCTAGACCCTGCAGGCATTGTTCCTTCTTCTCACTTCGTTTCCCACTTCCAGACAGGGCTCCAACCTGGAGACACCCACAGACACCCCTGCTTCCAATGGGAAGATGTTTCCCGAGACCCCGGGATTCTTGCCAAAGCACCTATTTAGGTTTAGGATCTACAGGCAGATGGGAAATTCTTATTTTAGTACTTTACAGCATTAGACACCATTTGCAACCTTGGGGTACCAGGCGCCCTAACCGCCCGCCCCTCTGCTCCTTAGGGTCACCATGGCCTACGCGCTCCTTGGACCAATCCAATGTGCTCCACCACGGGACCTTAGCACTTGCTCTTTCCCCTGCCCAAACCTCTCTTCCTCTTTCACATTTCCCAAGTCTCGCTTAAATGTCTCCTTGTCGAGATGTCCTTCCTGACCACACTATCTCTCGCGTTTCTCACCCCATGGTTCTGCTCCCCTAGCTGGTCTGCGCTCTTCGCAGCCCCCGCAGCACCGGGCATGCTGGGATGGCTTTGTCCATAGCCGCTCCTTCCCACAGGAACACGAGGGCCTCATTCTGCCCATGGCTCCATCTTCAGTGCCTGGAGTGGTGCCCGGAGCAGCAGGGAAGCTCAGTGTTTTCCCCACATCCTCTACACATGCACACACAGAGCTTTGCTGTGCCCTTCCTGTCCCTGTCCCCTCCCTGATGGTCACAGCAACCACCATGTGGCACCTAGACAGCACCAGGAGCCACAGCTGAGCCACAGCCAACCCACCTGGTGGCCTTGCAAAGACATTTGTCCCACTGAGGCTGCTGTGTCTCCTACGCTGGCGACCAAGATGGGTCACACATCAGGAGGAGGGCCCTGCTCTGTTCCTCTGGCTGGAAGCCAAGCCCAGACGGTAGCCAGGTGGCCTTGTTTCTGCAGGGACCATGACCCGACACTCTCCTCTGGCCCAGGGAGTCCCTGGCACTGGCTCAGAGTCAGCCATGGCTAAGTACTTACCCTGCAGTGATCGGTAAGGGCTTTGAATCGGGGCTGCCCCACTTGAGCATGTTGCTAAACCACGATGCTCACTCCTTGGCCCTCCGGCTTCCAGTAACCAGAGGAAGAGTGGAAAGATGCCTCCAAGGAAATGTGTGTACCTCACCAAGTGCAGAGGAGGGGTCTGTCCCTGGGGGCCTCCTCCCCAGCCCCCCAGCCTGGCTTCCATCTGGCCTTGGAAAGGACGGAGGCAGGACAGGAGCATCCCCGGAACAGGAAGCAGTGCAGGTAACAGCAGAGGCAGAGAGACAGCTCACCACGGAGGGGGGCTGTTAGCCTTGCTCCTTGCACGAAAAACCACCCCATGCTCTGAGCATCTGTGAACATCTGGATCTGGTGGGATGGGGCATCTGGAGAGACCCCAAAGAGCTGTGCTTGTCCGCGCATGCACTTTTGCTCCCTGCAGTGGGTCACTCAGGATGCTTGCGGAAATTTTCACTGCACCGGCACCAGCCCACCTGGGCTGCGAAACTCAGAAAATGGGACAGAGAAATGCCTTCCCTTGAGCAAAGCGAGGCTCAGGAGCACAAGTGACTGGCATTGGCCAACAAAAATCAGGGGTGTCTTCAACCAAAAGAGTTTTGGGGCCAAGGCGAGGCCCTAAAATCTTAATATGATAAAGCTTTCTAGGTGATTTTGATGATGGCCAACTTGGACTTTGTGATCCATATTTCCCCCCTTTTCCCTCCACAAGATGAGTTCTGTTGAAATTCCCGACTGCCACATCCACAGTGGGAAATCGGGTCCTTTCTTCAGATAAAAACCACAGAACAGGTAGTGTCCACAGGAATTGTGCTGAGCCCTTTGCTCAGATGGCGTCATTTAATCCAGAAAACTAGCCATAGATAGAGTTCTCTACCGTGCAGCCAGAGATGATGCTATCATTCCCATTTTACAGAGAAGAAAGCAGAATCTTGGAGAAGCCAAGTCACTTGTGTGGAGCCAAAACCTAACACAAAGCAAAGCCACACTCATCCCTGAGGTTTGTTCTAGACCTCGCCCCTTCCTCACCTGGCTGACTGCCTCCTGAAGACTCTCAGAGAAAGATAATCATCTATTTAAATCTCATTGAGCAAAAGTTTTTTTTTAAAAAAAACTAATTCTGAACATTTCTTCAAAATGCCAAATTCTGCTTTTCTGGATTTTCCTCCTATAGAAGTCTGAACTAGCTAAGATAGATTTATATAGGCAGAACACAATCAGAATAATTGGTTTGGAGAGAGCAAAGTAACCAATAAATTAGCTCGAACATGACCTTTCAGAGGCAGCCTTCCTTCTATCTTGTTCCTGTTCTCTGGCCCCAAATTGTCATGCGTTAATTGGTAGTTTGTTCTCTAGTCGGGCTGCCTGTTCCTGACACCGGCTAATGCATTATGAGATAATCTACTTTCTGTGACTTCACAGGGTTCCCATGGCAACTGTCAATGCCATTTCCCTGCAGAACAGCTTCTTCGTTTGTTCCAAATGTGTTGCAGAAATGTAAACATCTTCGATAAAAATGTCCAGCAAAATGACAGTCCAAGCACATGATGACATTTATACAATTACAGAAGAGAAACAACTATAATTACTCCAAACCCTTTCTGGAGATTAAAAACGGAAGGTGGAGGGTTCTGGGGAATTTTTAGTTTTTACTTCTTTCGTTTGGGGTAAAAACATAAGGAAAAGGTTAGTTTAACAAGACATAATTGAACAGACACTGTGCTTCAGGAGAAGACCTTGTCTATGAAAGTGACAGTTCATCAGCATCCAGGTGGCCGCATTTCTGGAGAGAAGCAGCCAGATTTATCAACCCGACCAGCACAGGAGCAGGTACGAGGCAAGTGCTCACCTGGAACACAGCCCTGTGATGCAGCCCCCGTGACATGCAAAGCTAATCACCCAGGCTGTCCTGGCCGGGGAAGAGCGCAATGGCTTTTCATTTTTGCTGGCTTTGTTATCTCTTTCCTCCAAGTGAGCTCCTGAGGAAACTTCTTGTCTCAGGATGGGACCTCAAAGTAAAGGAAGTCAGCATCTGGATCCTTTTCTTACACTTTTTTGAGATATAATTGATACCGAGAAAATGCTGCATGAATTGAAAGTGTACAACTGGATGAGCCTGAACACAGCCTCTCTCCCACGCCCTCTTATTCTTTGCATGGCCGTTCCCGCAGCTTGGTGCGCTCCTCCACCTTCTAGCCTGGCTCGTGCCGCTGGTCCTTTACCACATCTGTGTGAGCAGGCTTGGCAGGCAGAGTTCTGAGGTGGCCCAGGGTCCCTGCCACTGATGTGCACACCATGCATAAACCTCTCCCCTCGGTGGGGATAGCACTTGGCACAGAACAGCTTTCCTGGGAAAGGCTATCCAGGGGAGTTGGTTATGAGTGGGCCTGGCCTAATCAGATGAGGCTTTTTCAGGGCTATTTGTTTTTATTTTTTGTTGTATTTTTGCAGTGCTGGGGATCCAACCCTGAGCCTCACACAGATGCCCTGGCTCCAGATGAGCTTCTCAAAGAAAGTAATACAAAGCTACCAGTTTCAGTTCAAACACATCACAAGCATGGAAATTTCCATTCTCACCCTTACACTAAGAAAAATTAAGGGACTGGGGATATAGCTCAGTGGCACAGTGCCTGCCTGGCAAGTGGGAGGTAGTGAGTTCGATTCCCAGTACCAAAAAGAAAAAGAAAAACTAGAAAACTTAAAAATTAATAACAAAATGTGCGGACTCATGACAGCTGAGGGCGTAGGAAAAACTGGGCTCTGATCGTGGCTAGACGTCATATCTGGAGAGACACAGCTGAGCTCGGCTGCCTGCCTGCGGCAGAAGTCTCTGGAGGGTGAGCCCATGAGGAAGACTCACGTGGTGGTTTTGACAGAGGCTGGGGCTGAGTATGGAAGAGCATCGGAGGGAAAGCTCCTGTGTGGGCTTCATGTGCAGGAACCTTACCCATTTCACAGAGTGAAGGCCCCAGAAAGATCCCCTCAGAGCTCTGGTGGTGGGAAGGAAAGAGTCGCCCTGCTCTTCAGAAACTTCCAGAGCCTTCCAGCTGAGGGAAGGGAGTTCCTCTCACTCCAACCCTCTTTAGCCAGCTGATCTCACACCAGGGGAAGAAACCCAGGCAACGCCAACAAGGAAGAGGTACAGGAAGCAACCGTACAAATGGAGAAATGAGGTTGTCCCTTGGTATCTGTGGAGGATTGGCCCCGGGACCACCCCTCCAGTGGGTACTCCAGTCTCTTCTATAACATGGCACAGTGTCCTCCTGTCTGCTCTACCTTAACACATCTCTAGTAGCTTACAGTATCTAGTACAATGTACATGCTGTGTAAATGGTTCTTGAGGGAACAATAATCATATTGTCTAGAGAATAATAATGGTAAATAGCTCTGCACACGTGTGGAAAGGTGCAATTTTAAAACTATTTCCTCTTTGTGGTTGGTTGAATCCACAGATATGGAGCCTGCAGATATGGGGGCTGACTGCCCTCACGAGGGTCATGGCTCCAATCTCACACTCACAAAAGACTGAGAGCTCACTGGAAGGCTGCAGAGTGCCCCTTTCCTCACGCCAACAGGGCCCCAGAAAAGGGCAGCAGTCACAGCCTCTCAGAGGAGGAGGATGCTCATCAGACGTCAGGAAGGGAGGAAGAAACAGCACCAGGACACTGAGACGCAGGAAGCACTGCTCACTGCCAGCAGTAAGCACAAGTCCTTCTGTGAAAGGCATGATGATCCATCCTGTTACCTGACCCCACATGTGTGGCTTTGAGGGAATGTGACAAGACATGCCATGAGGACAGAGAGCAGTCATTGGAACCAGCCTGGGAGTGACCCAAACATCAGGGTCATCTGACGGAGAACTGGAAAGGACTGTGGTTGACATGGTATGGGGTGTAATGGAAAAAACAGAAAATATTCAAGGACACATGGGCAGTGGAGGCAGAGACTCTAAGAAACAACCAAATGAATGTTAAAAATCAACAATGAAATCAGCAACAGAAGTACAGATGCCCTGAAGTAGACTTGACACAGCCAAGGAGAGAGCCAGCGAGCTTGACGATAGGGCAATGGAGACTCCCAAACGAAACGCGAAGAGAAGAAAGAATTAAGAAACAAAGCATCCAAGAAACGTGAGACCAGCTCCAGAGGGGCAACACACATAGAACGGGACTATGCCAAGAATGAGATGGGGCAGAAGAGATGCTCGAGGTGGTGACAGCTGAGAATGTTCCACAACTGTGACACAAAATCAAACCACATATCCAGACAGCAACGATGACAAATAAAAACAAAAGCAAAATTATCCAGACCCAGAATATTCAGATTGCAGAACACCAAGAGCAAAGGGGAAAGTCTTGGTAGAAGCCAGAAGAAAAATCCACTTTACCTGTAGAACAATAGTGGGGATTGCAGGGAACTTCCCGCAGAAACCATGAAAGTGACATGTCAAGAGTAAAAAGGAAAAAGAATTCATCAATGGATCAATTTATATCTGCAAAATTATCCTGCAAACTTGAAGGAAGATTAAAACTCTCTCAGACAACAAAGTTGGAGGGTTTTCATCACCAAGAGGTCTTTCCGATGGTAAATGCTAAGGGCATTTCCTAAAGCATATGGGAACAAAGAACAGAGAACAGTAGCAGCATTCCGGGTGAATACGTGAAGTAAATGACAGCATCGTCGCAGGGGTAGGAGGGAGGACAGGCAGGTGCTCTGTGCTGAGGCGGTGCCCAATGGTGGAACGGCACATGTTGTGTGAAAGGGGACCTCGGTTAGTTAGCCTGTGGGTTACAGACTATAAATGCAGTGTGGTGTCCCAGATGGGAACTTGGAAAGGGAAAGAACATTAGCAAAAAACATGAGAAAATCTGAGTAATGCATGGTCATTAGTTAATAATCCTGCATAAGCATTCGTTCATTGATTGATGAGTGTACCAGGCTAATAATGTAAGATGGTAATAATAAAAGAAAGAGGAATAGATGGAAATGCTCTGTGCCACTGTTCAGTCACTTTCCCGTTGCTGGAACAAAATATCCGATACCCATAATTTGAAGGAGAAGTTTATCTCGGCTCACGTTTTTTAAGGATTCAGTCCATAGTCAGCTGACCCCCAAGGCAGAAACAGGCTGGTGGAAGGGCCTGGGTGGAGGAGAGCTGCTCACCCCATGGCAGCCAGAAAGCAGCGAGAGGAGCTGGAGATAAGAACACACCTTCCAGAACACCCCCCAGTGACCCAGCTCCAACCAGGCCCCACCTCCTAATAGCACATTCAGCCAGGAACTGACCCGTGGATGAGTCTAAGGGTGAGTACAGCGCCCCGTGATATCATCCTCCACACATATGAGACTTTTGCAGGATAATTTCAGACCTAAACAATAACAGCCGTTGTGTAGCTTTTTCATGAATTTAAAATTATTTCAAAGATAAAAGTTTATCTGGGAAAAAACATGATGCACGGAGAGATTATCCTGCTAGTCTCAAGGACGGAAGCAACAGCCCCACCCTGAGTTGTCTCCAGGGAAGGGCGTTATTCCAGGCACAGAGAGCCCTTCTCCTACAACCACAAGCAACTGACTTCTGCCAAGGACCGAAACGACCCAGGAGGAGGCCCCCACACCCCTGCGCGACACCTGTCCAGAGGACTCCTCTAGGCTGTGCCTAGATTCCGAACCCACAAAAACTGCGCGATCGTAAACAGATTCTGCTTTAAGCTGTGACAGCTTTGGAAATCAGTTATGCAGGAACAGAAAGCTAACACACGAACCTTCCCTGGCTGTTCTGACCCAGCTGCACGTGTTTTCCGGCGGAACCCCCACCTCCTTTACCACTCCCCCAACTTACACACACCGAGGCCTCCTCCTTGGCCATCATCTGTTGGTGCATCCAGCCGATCCCACACCGTGGCCATGAGAATGTGCTGCGGTGAGCTCGTGTGGCTTCACTTCCTGTAGGCACACCCAGGACAGGGATTGCTGGATCGTGTGGCAGCGCGACTTGGGATTTTTTGAGGCACCTCCGTATGTTCTTCCATGACGACTGTACTAACCTATGTTCCACCAATGGGGTGTGAGTCCCCTTTCCCCACAGCCTCCCCTGCACGGGTGTTTTTGTCTTTTTTGTAAGAATCATTCAAGCTGGGGTGAGGCGACGTCTCACTGTAGTTGTGAGGATGGATTACTGTTCCTCCGTAAGAGCATGGAATCCTGTCATTGTGACAACACAGGTGAGCCTGGGGACGTGCTGCTAAGTGACATAAGCCAGGCGCAGAGAAACAAGCATCTCCTGATCTCATGTGTGGGACATACAAGTTGATGTCACAGAAGCAGAGAGCGGAACAGCGGTGACAGAGCCCAGGGGGCGGGCAGTCAGCGAGGAGGGGCCAGCTCTGAGGCGCTGTGGCCCGGGAGGTCCATCGCTGAGAAGAATGCGGGGCATATTTGAAAATAGATAGCCAAGAAGACTTCGGATGTTCTTATGACAGAAACACGATCAATGCTCAAGGTGCTCGGAATGCAAATGCCCCTGATTTGATGATTACGTGGGTGGACGTACGTGGACCTCTCGCAGGAACTGTAAACTGGTACCATTATTATGTGCCAGTCAAAAGGAGAATTTATACGGAATTTTTGAGCATGATAAAACAGGCCCTAACATATCCCACACACTGCAATCTTCGCTGAATTTAGAGTGGGGAATGTGATGTAGCCCTTCCCTTCTTGGAACTGAGAATGTGGTGAAAGCATAAACAAGATGTAGATGCTCGATTTGCAAAGTGTGATGAGTTCTATAAAGGGAAAACAGGGTGTCTTGGGAAAAGAACTTTGTAAATACTGAAGGATCCCAGAAGACCTTGTTAAGGAAATCCCAGAAAGCTGAAACCTGAAAGACTCTTGTGGCTGGGTCAGACCGTGGGTGGGAGTGGGTGGCACAGGCCAAGGTCCTGGGGAGGCAGAGGGCTGGGAAGTTTCACCAACTCAGAAGGGCAGCATCTGGAAAGATGCCAGCAAAATGGGCAGCATGTGGAGTCCAGGGGAGATGGTAGGTGGCATGGAAGTGGGCAGGCAGGCAGTGCCCATGGTGCAGGTGCCAGGGCCATGGAAACCCCTTGGGTGCAAGTAGGAGATGCTCAGAGCCCTGGGTAGGAAATTCTCTGGGGCTGACAGAGCTCAGATGGGGTGGAGTGGAGCAGAACAATGAGGGGCAGCGGAGGCACTGGTGAAGAATGGCAAGAAGGGCCGGTTCCAAAAGCCCTTGGAAGAGCTGACCAGATGTGAGCTGGGTTGATGAGGCATGGGAAGGAAGCAGCCACGACAAGGAGGTCTCTCAGGTGCCCAGCATGCCAGGCAGACAGCACCTTTGCCAAGGTGAGGGCTAGGGAGGTCTGCTCTGGCCTCTTTCAGTCAGAGCATCTGTGTTGCTATTCCTTCGGCTTCCCAGTCCTTCCCAGCCATCTAGGCCTAGCCAACTCCCATTCTACCTTCACAACCCAGCTCAGGTGTCACTTCAACCAGGGAGCCTTCCCTGACCAGCAGCTCTGCTCAAGCATCTGGGCACCCTTCCTCACGGCACAGTGCTCTGTGGCAGAACTCTAGGTCCTGCCTCATCCCACAAAATCAGGAGCTCCTTGGGGGAAACTGCCCTTCAGAATTCCCCATTTCCAAGGAGAACACACCCAGCACAGCCAGGGCTGGAGCGAGATCTGAACTGAGAGCTGCTGCCCTGGGTCCTGAGCCACGGAGCACACACCTCTCGGCGCGGGCCACGGACCTCAGGCCCCTCCACGCAGACACTGCAGCCAGACGCGGGCCGGCTAACCAGGGCGAAGCTTGAAGGGTTCCGGCTTCTCTCTGCGGTCTCTGTGGGAAGTTGTTACCACCGGAAAAGGCATCCGAAGAGGTGGGACTGTCAAGTCTTGGGGGACATCAGCGCGACACGGCCGGTCCTGTGGACACAGCGAGGGGAAAATTAAAGGATGTCGGAAAAGGAAGGCAAGGAGCCAGGCCGGAAGAGTCCAGCTCTAATCTCTACTCCAAGGTGCAGCCCATTTAAATCACGGGGCATGAAAGGGGCTCAGGGTCAGGGTTGTCATCTAAGGGTCGGAAGCTATCACTTTCTCTCTCCAGCAACATTTTAGCTGCACCACACAGATTTTGATATGTCGTCTTTTTCATTTAATTTGAAACATTCTGTGATTTTTCTTGTGATTTCTTCTTTGAGCCATTCACTATTTAGAAGTAGATTGTAGACTTTCTAAACCCGGATATGTTTCAGATCTCTTCCTGCTCTCGATTTCCTGTTTAATTCTCTGTGTGTCAGGGAACCCTGAGAGTGGTTCGTGCTCATCTCATTGAAAGTCCCAGGTGCATTTAGAAAAAATGTGTTTCTGCCATTGACGGATACATTGTTTTATAACACAATAAAGGCAAGCCAACAGACAGGTCGTTCAGGGCTTCTACACCCTTGTTCTCTGAGAGCTGGTTCTTTCTACTGCTGGTAGAGAATGCTGAAATCTCCAACTATAATTTCTCTTTTTAGCTTCATCAGGTCTGCTTCATGCATGTTAAGCGGTTACTAACGACATACACAGTAAGGGCTGTCACGTCTTCTTGATGGGTCGGCCCCTCTTCCATTTTCAGGCATCTGCTTCCCTGACAACGTCCTTCGTTCTGACCTCCACGGAGCCTTACACTAACGCAGCCAGCTCGGCTTTCTGTGCTTAGCGTATATGGGGCACATCGCTTTCCATTCTTTCACTTTTAACCTATCCCTGTGTTTTTATTTAACATGAATTTCTTGGAGGCAATATAAAGTTGGGTCCGATACTCTTTTTATCCATTCTGACAATCTCTGTATTTTAATCAGAACTTACGGCCTTAGCTTCTTTAACTAGGATCATTCATATTTAATGTAATTACGGACGTGGCTGGTTCTTTATCATCTCGCTACTTGTCTTGCAGGTCTCCTCATTGTTTCAATTCCCTTTTCCTGCCCTCTTTGGGGTTAGGCATTTTCTAGTATTACATTTTATCTCCACTGTTATTATATATAGCTTCTGTGTTTCATTTTTCTGTAAGTTTTATAATATGAACCTCAAATTATAATCTACCCTCAAATAATATTACACTGCTTCACATAAAAAGCTTTCTCAATAGTATACTTCCACTTGTCCCTCCTGTTTTTGTGTAAGTTGTCAAATATTTTATTTCTATATGTATTAAAAGCCCCGGGATACATTGCTATTAATTTTGCTTGAAATGGTCAATTATCTCTCTTTTTTCTTTTATGTGGATACTGGGGGTCGAACTCAGGACCTCGCACTTACCAGCAGGCGCTTGTGCCACTGAGTGATATCACCGGCCCTTTTTTCCTTTTTATGTGGTTGTCGGGAGTCGAACTCAGGACCTCATGCTTGCCAGGCAGGCGCTTATGCCACTGAGCCAGGTCAATTATCTCTTAAAGATCATTTTTTCAAGTGTTCCCCAATTTTCACTAGTATTATGTTAATTTGTGCTTATTTGCTATTTGGATGTAAATATTAGTGAAATTACAAGTATTGATCCCGACTTTTCCTAAAGATCATTTTTATAAGACGGGAGAGAGTCGTTTCTATTTACCCACATCGTGAAGCATTTCTGGAACTATTTGTCCCTTTGTGTAGGGCTGGCCTGGCGCCATCCCCTTCGGCCTGAGTAACTAACTGCCTTTAATAAACTTTGCAGTGCCTGCTTACTGGTAATAAGAGCTCTCTCTTCTCCCCAGCTGAGGGTGCCTCTATTTCGGTTCACATTTGGAGCTTGTTTTCCGTGGGTGTGGCGTTCTGTGCTGGCGTCTGAGATCTGACGGCGTCCTCATCAGCTGGGCTGCGGGCCACTGTAGGCCGAGCGGCTGGGGCAGCGGAAGTTGCGTTTCTCGGTCCTGGAGGCTCGAAGCGTGAGGCCCAGGTCCGCCGAGCTGCGCGTCTGGTCCTCCTCCGGGCTGCAGAGCCAGGACTCCCCCCTTGCCGCCTCACAGGCAGCCACCTGCGTGTTTGCGGTTCTAACACACGACTTGGGGTTTGGAGGTGGAGGGGTGCAGGGGACCCTCAACCCTTAACAGTAGCTTTTATTTTATCCGAGCATTAAAGATGCAGTCACGCCGTCTCCTGCTCTGCTCTGTTCAGTCGGGGCCTCGACCTCGTCCCCGTCCTGACCGCCCGTGCCCCGTGCACCCCGCCTCCTGCCTGGCTGCGACTTTTCCCCTGACTTCTGCTTTTCAGCCCTCGGCTGGGAGACGCCTGGCCGGTCTCCTCTGTGCCTGTTCCACTGGGGGTTGTCGAGTTTCTTGGACCGGGGGATGCGTAGTTTTCAACAAGTTTGGAAAGTTTTCAGTCGTTCTTTCTTTAAATGATTTTTCTAGCCCTGTTCCCGCCTACGGGACTTGCGCCAGTCGACACCCACAGTCTCACCACGCGCCCACCGCCCCAGCCCCTGAGGCTTGGCTCAGGGTTTTCGGTCTTTTTCCCCTTTGGTTCGGGTTAGGTTACTTCCGTTGCGACGTCCTCAAGTCCATTTGATGCTTTTCTAGCACCCAGAGGACGCTGAGTCCCACACTGAATTTCTCACTTCAGCTACTGCGTTTCTCATTTCCGTGGGGTTCACTTGGTTCCTTTCCTCCTTACCACTCAGTTTCCTTCGCCTCCATGACCATATTTACGCAGCATCTTTCCTGTCTTTGTCTGATGACCCCATCTTCCCAGGCGTTTCCAGATGTGCTTCCGCTGCCTGGTCTCCCTGGGTCGCAGTTTTCTGTCTCCTTGCACACAGCCAGTTTTCTGGTCGGATTAGGTTTCGGGGACTCCCCCGAGGAGTGCTGGGTCTTGCTGCAGGAAGCACCTTACTCCCAGCTGGGCCTCCTCCCTCCGCACTGGTCCAGGGCTGCTGTGGCCTTGCTACTCCGGCCTGGTGCTCCTGGCCTTGCAGGGCCCTGGCGTGTGCCCCCTCTGCATGTGTCCCCATGTCCCCACCGCGAGCTCTGAGCTCTGAGCACCCTCTGGCTCCAAGCTCCCCAGCTGGGGCGCCCAGCCTCAGAGAGCTTCACCTTCACGGGAGCCAGCGCTGGCTTGAGCCGGTCCCTGCGGGGTCTCCCGCCCTTCCTTCTGCTCACGGATGCTGAGCTCCACAGGCACAGCCGCCTCCTGCAGCTCGCGCCACCTCTGCTTCCCTCGAGGCCAGCGCACAGCAGGACCAGAGCACAGCCCAGCGGAGCCGCGCCTCACTCCTCGAGAGATCAGAGCCCTGTGTGGCCTGCGCCCACATCTCCAGCATTTCCTGTGCTGTCTTGTTTCCTACTATTCCATATGTGAGAGAGCAGGTCCCGTCCGTTGTTCATTGTGGCTGGAAACAGCGTTCTGACCTTTTCTTTGTTTTTCTTGCCAGTTCTGGGGACTGAGCCCAGGTCCTTGCATGTCTGCCACATCCCAACCCTTTCTATTTTATTCTGAGAGAGGGTATCACACCGTTGCCTAGGCTGGATTCAAACTTTCCATCCTCCTGCCTCAGCCTCCTGAGTGGCTGAGATTACAGGTGTGTACTGCCTTACCTATTTTTGAAACTAATTTTAGGAACAAAATCTTCTCTTTGAATGAAATTTGTCATATAAACACAATATAACCGGGGAAACTCTGAGCCCTCCACAGTTTCGCTGAATTCAAATTCGTATTTTTGGCCATGATTCTTCCATTATTTATTTACCGCTTTATGGCTCCTCTGCAGGCATCCAGCTTAACATCGTTGTCTGGCTTGGTGTTGGTGGCTCTGGACCAGAGAGGGAGGCAAATAATCCTTCCGGGTGCCAGAAGAAAATACGCAGCGTTACATTTATCTTTAACTACTTTTAAATTTTTATTTGGGTAAACGTTCGGAGGTGGAGAGCGTACTGGAGCGGTAGTGCGTTTGGATGCTTTATAAAGCAGGCGAGGGCTCGTAGGAGGCTGGAGGACGCCTGCTTTGTCTTCTGTCAGAGTGACGCCCGGCAGCCCCGAGACCGCTAGCAGAGGTCAGAGGTCAGCAGACTCTCCCGAAAGGAGCCACCAAGCAAACACCGCAGGTTTGGAGCCAGGCGGGCTCTGCGGAAGCGCCTCGGCCTGGAGGTGACCATGTCCCGACACAACTTCATCCATGAAAGCTAGCAGCAGCCAGGTTCAGCCCACCAGCATCGTCCCAGCCTGGTCCAGCTAGGTTCTGAAGACCCTTTCAGTATGCAGTCTTTGTCCCGGCCTCACTGCTAACGAGAGGGGCAGAGAGGACATCGCTCATCTCTCTCCGACCTTCCTTACACACATGCACTTCCTTACAGGGATCAATATAATGAAATCTCTTCAAAAATCAGAGTGGCAAAAACTCAGGCACTGCCCTAAAACAGAGGTCAAAGCGCTGACTCCACTGTGCCAGGCGGGCTCCATTTCATTACCGCCCTGGCGCTCCATGGCTCTCAGGGTGGAACAGGGACTCCACGGCTCCTTAGCACCGAGCTTGATGTGTAGTACGTGCTCAATAAACATGGGACAGAGAAGGGGAAGAAGGGGTGGAGGAAAGGACGGAGGTGAGAGGGGAGAGGGGATTTTATTGTCCCCTCCCTCCTCCTTCTCCCTAGACATTCTGCTTCCTGCGCTAGCCACAGGAAGGCGAGGAAGGGCCCCACTGCTCTTTCTCCTTTGCCACACACCAGGCGCCTTCCTGAGGCGATGATGCAGGGACAGGAAGGTGGGCAACAGTCAGCAGGGCCTGTGCTGCACCCTTCAGGTTCCTGTCTTCTAAACAAGCCAGGAGGGCTGGTGAAATAGCTCAGTGGCATAAGCACCTGCCTGGCAAGTGCGAGGACCTGAGTTCGACTCCCAGTACCCACAAAAAAAAAAAAAAAAAAAAAAAGCCAGGAATTTCACAAAATGACCAGGGGGCCCAGGGAGGAATGCTGACACTTTTTTCGTATCTACTTTTCATCTCTTCCACTTAAAATACCTTTCTGATATGTTTTCTCACGTATTCGATATAGAACACTATAGTAAGTGTACGCTACATCAACAATCACCCATGTAGTCAGTGATGCGCTCAAAACTTTCCTGAGAAAGAGGATGGGAAGTCGGGCACCTCTGCCTCTGGCTGTGCTTCTCATGGGGGCTGCCTCTCCAATATATCGGCACACTGGGAGACTCAGAGTACAATAGGATGCCTGCTGTGTGCGACACCATGCTAGCCTGATGGAGACAGAATTGCAATCACCTGTCCCCACAAGTCTGGAAAGTACGGGTGGTCTTTATTTATTGCCAAAGACATGAAGCACAGGAGAGTTTAAGCAACTTCAGGGAGATTTCCCTCCAGATCTGTTTAACTCCTCCACGGAAACTCTGAGCTTCCATTCCCTCATTTATAGAAGGAATTTAGAGGAGGAATAAGTGAGACCATGTCTGAAACTCCTCTGGCCCAGGGTGGGGCTCAGGACAGGTCGGTTTCCTGGTGGAAGCAATCATTTGGCTCCAGGAATCCGTGGGCTTCCTGAAGGAGGGGTGGCCTGGGAAGGCAGACCAGACTCAGAGAGCAGTGGAGTGCAAAGCCTTTTGATGCCTCCAGCATCCCTGTGCCAGGCCACTGGGCACCATGGGGACTGTGGTGTCTCCTCCTCTTCCTTCATGGAGCAGCTCTCCCCTTGGACATTTCACAGGTGTCCAGGTGACAACAGCAGCCCAGAGCCCAGAGAGCTGCACTGCAGGCAGAGGCTCGCACTGTCCAGGGCAGGTATGCAGTGTGCTGGCCTTTGCTCTCTGGGTGCCCTCCTGTTTGCCGCACCTCTAGGTGCCTCCTCCTTACCAGGGTAGCTCCCCAAGTACTCCAGCTTCTGATTTTTGTGCTCTGAAACTTGCATGTTTTAACCCACACCCACAGGAGCCACCCTGACGTAGTCACCTGGACCTGGGTCCTGCATGAGTCACTCCTTGGTGCCACTCAACAGCCTTTCAGGCCACCCCTTGCTCTGTGGGACATGACCTCTGTGGTAGATGCTCTCCTTCTTTCGCAGTAGGAGTGGTAATAAAATGAATAACTGATAATATATATCAGGTACTTTCTGTCTGCCAGAGAATACCCAGGCACTTTACATATATCTCATTTTATGCCTTAAATTACTCTATTATGCTATTGTTCCCATTTTACAGATGGTAAAACTGAGACACAGAGCATTTGGTGATTTGTCCAGGTCTGACTCATAAAAGATGCACCAGATTCAAATTCAGACCTATAGATGACACGTATAAAGATCCAACTTCTTGTCAAAACAAAACCAAGGTATTAATGGCAGTTATTTCTGGGACGTGGAAATGTGAAGCCATTTAAGTTTTGTTTATGTGCCCTTCTAGACTCTACAGTAAAAGCACATTTACTTTTGGTGTGAAAATTGACATGGGTTTATATTTGTTATTCTGTGCATATCTGCTGCACAAATTCAGATGTGTATCTTAATCTTGTTGATGCTCAAGGTCATAATTTGTACAGCAATTTTTACTGTCAAATTGAACTAAGCTATTTTATATTAAGCAGATAACACCATGCAGCTAAAATAACTGGTGCCAAAAACATTAGGTCTTTACTTCTCCGCTACTACTCCCTGCCCCGCAAAGACAGATTTATTTTATCTGTCACCAGTGCCGAGAGCCAGAACTGCCACTAAAATCTAGAGCTTTCTTGCCCCAAGTGGGCTCCAAGACCAACAGCATTAGCATCCACTAGGACCTGGTAGAAATGCGGGACCCCCACCCAAGACCCACTGAATCAGAACCTGGATAAGATCCGGAGGTGATTCTCATGCAAACAGGGCCTGGAGAACTGGAAGAAAGAATCAGAACTTCCATTTATATTCAGTTTTAATCTCTTTTGTGAATGTCTGATGTGGCAGTTAGACTGGATTGCCAGCTTGATTGGCTGGGTGGGTCACAGAGGGGTGACCTTGGGGTCTACATCCAGTCCCTGCTGCTTCCTGTCTGGCATTGTTCCCCTGCTCTGCTTACTGGCTACCATGAACTGAGCAGCTTTGCTCTGCCACACCCTTCCACCATGATGTTCCTGCCTTAGAGCCAGCTAACCATGGACTGAATCCCCTGAAACCGTGAGCCAGATTAAACCTCCCTCCTTTGACTTGTAGGTGTCAGGTTCTGTGTCCCAGGGACAGGAAAACCGACCAACACATCTGATATTCGTGTGTGTCTCATGTTGTACATGACTGATCAGTACCACACACACACACTTAAGTATAGTTGATAGGTGGAAACATCCTACATGAAATGCAAGCAGTCTCAGAGTCACACACATCAGGTGACAGTGCCACATTCTGCTTCCAGGAGCCATGCTGGTTAGGATGCAGGATTCCCCTCCCCTCCCTGCTGTTTCCTACCTGGAGTGAGGACTCTATTTCACTAAAGCTTCCAACCTCTGCCTCCTGGGAGGAAGGTGCAGTGTCTTTGCTTGGGAAATGAGTGGACCAGCCCTTTCTTCCCTGCCTTCTCCTGCGAAGTGCATTTCCCTTTGCTCCTTGCAGATGTTTGGAAGGGGTGGCATTGTCCATCATCTCCTCACCTGCTCATCCTCCACTGTGCCCAGCTGGCAAGACCCACACAGCAGTTCACTCCCCACTCAGCAGGCAAGCACATACACGGCAAGCGACACCAGGCTCCCTGAGTTCACATCCAGAACCTCATGGGACCCTGATCCAGCCTGGCCCAACTGCTGCTTCCCCCACTCCATCCTCTCCTTCTCTGAGCCTGGAGACCTTCCTCCATCCCCAACCTCCTGGTCTCCTCCTCCTGCCCCGCCTCAGCTTGGGACCTTTGTTCCTGGATGTTGAGAAGATCCTGTCCTTTGCCAGGGCTTGGTCACCCACGTTTTGCGTTCAGATACTTCCCTCCCCTGGAGTGAAATCGACCTACTCTGGTTTTATGCTTTCTCCGGTGCATGCAGCAGCACTGGCTCCCATCCGCGTTCAACCTGAAAACCTTGTTCTTAGAAACAGCCCTTTCCCTGAGCACCTTATTCAGCCTCAAAGCAGCTGTGAGCTTTAAAGACTTTGCCATCGATGTGTGACACATGAGACAGCCCATGGCTTGTTCTCCCCAGTGTGCAGACCTGGAAAACTGGGGCCCTCAGCTGAATTCTTGGCTCAGCTTCATTGGCAAATCCAGTTGGAGCTGGAGAGGTTTGTTCCCACCCCAGAGCCCACGGCCTCTTTGGGACTGTGTTCTAACAAATGTGCTCCAAAGTTGCAAAACACGAAGCCTTCTCCCCGGCCCTGTGTGACGTGAAAACAAGCTGGTGTTACAGAGACAGGCAGCTTCAAGGCCTGGATCCCAAATGCTAGCTGGGCCCAGGGAGAGGCCAGATTTTACCCAATGAGACCTTCCAAAATAACAGAACTGACCGATCCAAAGGACTTGCAGCTCCTTTCCAGTTCTCAGCGCTGGCTGGGATTGAACAGGACTGAGCAGAACCCCCAAACTCAGCCCTCACCTTGGCCTCGGTCTCTGGGGCTGGATCTGCACGTCTTCCTTTTCTAGCACTGCTCCTGGTGCACGGTCAGACTGGGGAACCCTCGCGTCCTCATCGCAAGCCTATTTAAATCCTAAAATGGCAACACTGGCAGGGATTTGGGGATAATTCAGTCCAACCCCTCATTTTCCAGATAAGAAAGCTGACTCGGGAACAGATGTGAGCTGTCCAAGTTCCCAGCCCAGGAGGCATCAACTGTGGTCCATTTAACCTTGGGTTTCAGTCCCAAATCAAATTTCTGGATCAAATTCGCACCACCGCGATTCACTGGAACCTGAACTTTCCGAAGACTACAAAGCAGAGCCGGCCGCTTATTCAGATCCTCGTCTCCCACAAAGCTGAGCGTAAGAACAGGCATCCTGGCTTCCCACGGGACTCTGCCGAGAGGCTCCCTCTGGGAACAGGAAGGAGAGGGGCCTCCTGTGAGCCCCCCGATTCCCACGCTGGTCTTTGGGTGCTGAGCTGTGTTGGTCCTGAGATCGAGTCTCGGGCCTCAGGAACATTTCCCGCACCTTCCCTCATTGTCCGGCCCTGTTGGGTTCCAGTGGCTGGCTTGAGTCTTCCAAGCCTGGCACAATCAGGTGACCTCCTCGGTGGACCCTAACAAAATCCAAATGGGTCCTGGGCACCTCTGCTCTGGGCACAGAGTTGTGCACACTGGCACCTGTCCGGCTCAGGACTGAGCCACTGGCCGGGGAATAAAGGCGCCATCTCACGGTTCTAGCGTTCCTACCCTGAAGGAAGCTGCGGCCAGCTCTCTCGCTGGAAGGATTTGTCCCCAGCGTCTTGGCCTGAACACAGGAGCCCTGGCTGGCAAGCTGGGTGCTGCCTCCTTAGCCAGAGTCTCCTGTGGGCCTGGAGCCCAGCACGCGCCTGGCATGTGGACGGTCACGTGAGTGAATTCAGTCCAATCTTTATCCAACGAGCACTGACCGCCGCCGCTTGATGCAGCAGCCTGCGAGGGAGGGAGCGCGGACAGCTGCTTGGCGTCCCCGCTCGGCTCATCCAGGGCACCTCCCATCCAGCCCTCTGAGGCTTCTCCGCTGCCCGCGTCCCCTCGGGGTCACCTCCTCAAGAGTGGGCTCTTCGCAGCTCCTTACTGGCCTTGCCGAGCTCCCAGAGCAGCTCCCAGCGCCGGGCAGCCCTCGGATTCTTCCGAGTGACTTCGAACACAGACGGGGGCCGGATCCCAACTCTCTGCCTGCTACTGCTTCGTCGTGGGACCTCAGACCGCGTCTTCCTAGCTTCAATTCTTCCTCAGTGAACCGGGAATAAGGAGAGTTGCTCTAAGAACTAAAGCGTATAAAACAAGCGATTCCCGCCCGGCAGTGCTCGCTGGACCGTGACCCACAGGATCCGTGTCTGAAGGTGCAGCGTCTCGGGCGCAGAGGCCTCGGTCGTAACTGGCACAGCGCGGCCGATCTTCCAAGCACCACTCGCTTGCTTCAGCCCGAGACAGGAAACCCAGTTCACGGTGGCTACTCCCGCGGGGATTTATTTCTGACCCTGGGCAATCGGGAGCGACACAGAGCCCGGGCTGGGTCTCCGCAGTCCTCCAGGCGGGAGGGCAGCAAACACCAGCGGTTGAGGTTCGGTGTGTCCGGAGCTTCATGTTGGGGACGTGTGCCCCGTGGAGGCCACCAGGGCGGTGCAGCTTTAGGAAGTGGGGCCTGGAAGGAGGTCATCGGCCCTTGGGGCGCTGTGTCCTTGGAAGGAACTGCGGACCGTGCCTCCCCGGCTTGCTGTGCAGCGATGTGGTCCCTTCCGCCCGCCCCCGCCCCTGCCGTGGTGATGCCTTCGCCAGCAGGCTGAGCTCTCACCGGAGAGGGGTCACTGCAGACCTGCTCTAAGACAAGAGAGAAGGAGGCACAGCCACCTCAGTCGTCCCTTGAGTCAGGGGAGCTGCAGCCGCTTCCCTTTCCGCCTTGCTGTGGGGACGGGTCAGCGGCCACCCTCTTGCTGAAGAGACATTGGGAAAGTGGCAAACTGACCACCGCAGTCCCCAGAGCTGAGCAAGCCAAGGGGAGCCATGAGCCGCGCCCGAGCTCCCAAAATGTAGCGGCTCCAGGTGGGACCTGCAGTTGGTGTAAAATACGCAGAGCTCAGAGACTTGATGCAAAAAAAGAACACGAAATAGCACATTAATTGCCGTTGGTGGCACACTAAGTGCTAATGTTGGGGGTGTGCTGGGTTAAATTAAATGTCCTTTCAAAATCGACTGCACCTGTTGCTTTCTACTTTTCAGGTGCTGCTACTAGAGAACGTTAAATTACACAGGCTCCCACCTGGAGCTCTTGTTCTATTTCTGTTGGACAGGACAGCGCTCTGTGCCAGTGGTCAGGAGCTGCTGCCCGAGGCTGGGGAGATGGTTACCCTCAACCACACGGCATTCCGTCAGCAGGGAGGAAAGAGGGACAGGCAATCGACAGGAACTGATAGTGTTACCATAATACATTTGTAAAGAGAAGAAAGGGAAAGGAAAGGAAAGGGAGGGAGGGGAGGGAAGGAGAGGAGAGGAGAAAGATAGAGCCTGGCATGGTGGCACATGCCTGAAATCCCCACACTCTGGGAGGCTGAGGCAGGAGGATTACAAGTTTGAGCCCAACCTAGGCAACTTAGCAATCTGGCAAGACCCCATCTCAAAATAAAAGACAAAAAGGGGCTGTGGGTGCAGCTCAGTGCAAAGGCCCTGTGTTCAATCGCTGATACAAAAGAAAAAGAGAAGAGTGTGAGCCTAATGTGTGCTAAACTCACGAGTGACCTGTGGGACACAGGAGTGAGCGGACAGGTGCAGTCCCTGCCCTAGCAAGGTGCGGATGCCTTCCTGGAGCCTGCAATGCCAGGCCTGGGCTTGGAGATGCGGCAGGCTGTGCCAGGCACCTGTCCACCCGCCACCTCCGCGCTGGCTTTTGAGGTCTCGGTGTGGTCCCACTGTGTGGTGAGCACTCTGTGGCCGGACCCTGAGTCTTCCCCACAGTGGCGTCCAAAGCCAGCCAGGCCCAGCACTCCTGCACAGCCTCGGGGACACGTGATGTTGTTTGGCCTCTGCGCTGTGCAAGACTAGCTTTTTCCTTCTGTAAGGGTGTTTCGCACTTCGTCTGCTTCCATGTGCTCATAAGCATTGGCCCTGCACCCGTGATGTCGCCCCACGACTCTCCTTCTCACCAGAGGGAGAAGGCGGAGGTGAAGGGGAGGCCACGAAGGTAGCAGGGGAAGAGGAGCTGGCACCCTTAGGAACCGAACTGTGCCCCACCCAATTCCTGCATCTCCGTCCCCACCTCCAGGACCTTAGGGTGTGAAGACATTTGGCAATGGCGCATTCAATTAAAGAGGTAAAGTTAAATGGGTCAACTGGGAGGGGGCCGACCCGGGGTGTTATGGTTTGTGTCTAGATGTCCCCCTAAAGCCTCATGCAGTCACGGAGGCGGCCTTCTAGAGTTTATGACCGATTCGTGGTCTAATGCTGGGATTATGGGCGTGAGTGCTACACCCACCCTGGGGCGGGCAGCCTGCATGTAATATAAGGGAGGGAAAGAGGTTGCTCTCTCTCGTGCCCACGCTCCTCCCTTTTGCTCTTGCTGCTTTTGCTGTCTTCCACTGCCATGAGCTGCTGCCCTCTGCCATGTGCCACTCTGCCTTGGAGCCAGCTGATTATGGACTGAAACCTCCACAAACTGTGAGGCAAATGAACCTTTCTTTTCTTAATTTTGGGTGCTGGGTATTTTGTCTCAGCAATGAGAGAAAAGTAACCGAGACACAGGGTGACTGGTGCCCTTCTAAGAAGAGGGGATGAGGGTGCAGAGGAGAAGCCACAGGAGAGAACCCTGCCACTCCCCCAGGCCTTCACCGTGGCCTCCCAGCCCCGGCCAGTGAGTGAGCAACGTGTGCTGCTTGAGCTCCCTCTGTGGTTCTTATGCAGCCTGAAAAACAGACAAGGCCGTCATCCTTGATGCCCCGTATCTATTCATCCATTGGTCGGAGCAGCCACAGTGGGTCAGGTCCAGGACAAACTGAGTCTGGTGTGGCCCTGCCTTCATGGAGCTTCCAACGTGGTGCCATCGGTCCACCTATGTCACAGCAGCCTTGCAGGAGAATAATGATCGCAACCACCCCTATTGCACATATGGAGAGAGAGGACCCCAAAGGCCAGGCAGACAGCGTGGTATGTAGTCCTGAAAGGGCCACAGGCATGGCCAGTGTCTGAAAAGGCGAACTCCCATGAGTAAGGGATGGCAGTGGAGGTCACAACCAATGCTATGCTGAGACTGATGGGCCTCTGTCAGTGACCAAGAGGTGGAAAACAGCACAGGAGTCACCCAACACGCCCAGGGAAGGAGCTCAGGGAGGGAGCCCAGGGAGGGAGCCCAGGGAGGGAGCCCAGGGAAGGAGCTCAGGGAGGGAGTCCAGGGAAGGAGCTCAGGGAGGGAATCCAGGGAGGGAGCTCGGGGAGGGAGTCCAGGGAAGGAGCTCGGGGAGGGAGTCCAGGGAGGGAGCCCGGGGAGGGAACCCAGGGAGGGAGCCCGGGGAGGGAGTCCGGGGAAGGAGCCCGGGGAGGGAGCCGAGGGAGGGAGTCCGGGGAGGGAGCCCAGGGAGGGAGCCCAGGGAGGGAGCCCAGGGAGGGAGCTCAGGGAGGGAGTCCAGGGAGGGAGCTCAGGGAGGGAGTCCAGGGAAGGAGCTCAGGGAGGGAGCTCAGGGAGGGAGTCCAGGGAGGGAGCTCAGGGAGGGAGTCCAGGGAAGGAGCTCAGGGAGGGAGCTCAGGGAGGGAGTCCAGGGAGGGAGCTCAGGGAGGGAGTCCAGGGAGGGAGCTCAGGGAGGGAGTCCAGGGAGGGAGCTCAGGGAGGGAGTCCAGGGAGGGAGCTCAGGGAGGGAGCTCAGGGAGGGAGTCCAGGGAGGGAGCTCAGGGAGGGAGTCCAGGGAGGGAGCTCAGGGAGGGAGTCCAGGGAAGGAGCTCAGGGAGGGAGCTCAGGGAGGGAGTCCAGGGAAGGAGCTCAGGGAGGGAGCTCAGGGAGGGAGCTCAGGGAGGGAGCTCAGGGAGGGAGTCCAGGGAGGGAGCTCAGGGAGGGAGCTCAGGGAGGGAGCTCAGGGAGGGAGCCCGGGGAGGGAGCCTGGGGAAGGCGCTGCAGGGAAGGAACCAATGGGAATTAAGTAGGAATGAGCTCCTATCAAGAGCAGAGCCTCTGTGTCATCTTGGGAAACCCGCACCTGTATCCTCGTAGTTTTGAGCAGACCTGGACTCCTGGTGCGCACCCCCGGGTATGTCCGGAGGATGCTTTCTAACCCGTTTGCCGGGGACATCACATCTCCTGACGTTGGCGGGGGAGTCGGTGACAGGGAGGTCAGCTCAAGCAGAGCACAGCCCGCTCCTGCAGTCAAAGGCGCAGCTGGTGTTGGGGTTGTCCAGGGAAGAGTCGCTGTTTCTGTTTATCAAAAACCCTCAGCGGTCACGAGATAACTGCATATGGTTTCTCCCAGTAAACATCTACAGTGTCCCTACCGCTGTTCTCCGCATTGTCAGATGAAAGAAAGAGGGGCCCGAGAGCTGCACGAAGTGGCTCAGAGTCTAAAGTCAGCAGTGGGCAAAGCTCGGTTCGAACTCTGTGTGCCGCATCCCACCTGCTGCCCGTCCTTAACGGCTGCCCTCTACGACTCCAGGCTTAAGGGACCAGGTGTCACTGCAGAGGGGAGTGTAGAGAAGCCCGAGTCTGAAGAGGAGTCTGAGGCTTTTTCTTCCCTGTTACCCTTTCCTCCAACTCGCCAGGTGCCTTCCTTTCAGGCAGTGTTTTAGAGAATTAGAACAGGAGCGAAGATCAACTGCATGGCCCTGCACCCTGCTCTCAGCCTGAAGCCCTGTAACTGGCCGAATAGATTTGAAAGACATCACATCTATAGCAGGAATAAAAATCAACAGAGGAGAAGTGGGTCAGAGGAATAGAGAGACAAAAGTAAATTGAACCGGACCAGTGGAAAAAACGCATAGCCTACAGCGTCCGCTGCACTCCCGGGTTCTAGAGGGTTTCGGAGTTAGGAGACGTGCAGTCACGGTCAGGCAGGGGCTCGGGCAAGTGTCAAGGTGAAGGGCAGGAGAGCCCAGGCTTCAAGCATTCAGGCACTTTTCCCATTCTACGTACTCTTATGCCAAGCAGGGGCAGTGGAGGGTCCTCCCTAGCCACCCACACAGCAGTTTTTGTGACAGGCCATCTTCATCAGTGACTCTATCGGGCTTTCCTCATGCTTAAATGTCCACTCTACCCACTGTGATGCACAGACCTACTGCTGTCCTATCAAAGTCTCGGGGGCATTTTTCACAGAAATAGACAAAATGATCCCAAAATTCATACAGAACTACAAAGGACCATGAACAGCCAAAACACTCTTGAGAAAAAGAAAGCTGCAGGCCTCACACTTCCTGAATCCAAGATATACTGTAAAGATAACCAAACCACAAAATAAGAAAAAATGAGAAAAATGAGAAAAAATATCTGCAAACCATACAGCTCATAAGGGGTTAATATGAAACGTATATAAAGAACTTCAACTTGAAGTAAACGAATAAATAAATAACCTCCTTTAAAAATGGACAAAGGACTCGAATAGACATTTCTCCCCAAAAAGTCACACAAATGGCCATTAGGTATATCAAAGGGTGTTCGATGTCATCAGTCATCAGGGACATGCAAATCAAAGCCACAGTGAGCTAGTGCCTCCTATCCTCTAGGACACTTGCTATCAAAAACAAAGCAAAGTAGAAAGCAGCAAGTGTTGGCAGGGTACAGACAAATCGCTGGAATACTTGTGCAGAGTTGGCGGGATGTAAAATGGCGCAGCCTGTACAGGAAACAACAGGAAGTATCTCAAAGTATTAGAGCGGGAACTACCATACGGTTGACCAATCCCACTTCTGGGTATTCATCCGGAAGAACTGAAATCAAGATCTTAAGAGGATATTTGCTTTCCCACCTTCTCTGCAGCATTGCTCACCAAGAATTGGAAGAAAACAAGCCTTTGACAAATGGAGGGATAAAGAAAACACAATATGTATAATTGAATCTTATTTTGCCTTAAAAAGAAAGAAATCCTGTCATGTGCTTTCAGGAGGATGAAGCTTGAGGACAGCATGCTAAATGCCCAAGCCAGTCACAGGGCAAATAGTGCATGGTTCCACTTACATGGAGAACATAAGCTGTCAAACTGATAGAAGGCAAAAGTAGAATGACAATTGTCACAGGGCTGGAAGGAAGGGGAAGTGGGGAGTTGATCAGTGGGTACAGTTTTAGTTTTGCAAGATGGAAAAGTTCTAGAGATCTGTGGTACACCAATGTACGCATGGCCAGCAATATTGAACTATCCACTTACAGTCTGGTGCATTTCTTAGGTTTTGTTTTTGTTTTTGTTTTTTTAACCTCAATAAGAAAAAAGTAAAAGATTCCTCCTCAGAGCCTTAAGTGGGAAGGGAGAGCCCTGCTGACACTTTATTTCAGATGTGTAGACTCCTGAACCACGAAAGGGCAGATTTCTGGCGTTTTAAGCCACCTGGTTTGTGGTTGTTTGTTTCAGCCACGCTGGAGAGCTGATAAAAAAGGGTAAGAAATGCTGAGCTTAACAAATGGGAGAAATGGTGCATAGGAATGTATAAGGCAAAAATAAGTAAATAAATAAAACTAAAAAAGACTTTAAAAGAAAGAAAAATAAACATTTCCACAATGATGAGGGAAGATGTCCGTGAAATAAGAACAGGCTGTTAGGAAATAAGAGCAATTAGCCCTCATGGATAATTTAATCCTAGGTCTCAAGACACTGGCAGTTTGAAGGGCGGGTGGAAAACCACGTGGGAAATTGGTAGACAGAGACTCGGATCCCCCCAAAATGCTGTGCAAAAGTAGAAAGTCAGAAAGGAGACTGAGAGGCAGAAACAACTGAAGAAGCCTAAACATCTTCAAATAGGAATTCTAGAAGAGAGAATGGAGAAAATACAGGGAAAACAATAGTAAAATGTGTAAAAGAAGACATTGGCCAGAGCTAAAGACAGACAAGAGGTTTCAAAGGACACAAGGACACTGAGCAGTTTCAATGAGAAGGTGACAGGAGCTGGACCCCTGGTCCTTAAGGGCCTCGGAGATAGCGGGGCTCCACCCCAGCCCTCCACACTTGGTGCGAGGCACCTTGCTCTCTGGATGAGGCTCCTTTCCCTCTCTCGTCCACGGAACTTCTGTTTTCTGAAATGCAATAAAGACATCAGTTCAGAATTCATCCCTGGTTGTGGGCCAGTGCTTGTGGTGTGTGGATTGGAAGTGGCCGTTTCAGGATGGCCCGTGGTGTAATTAGAGTTTACCAGTCTCGGAAGCGTGTGTTCATCAGTTCACCCATTCTGACAGTCTCGGCCTGTGACGGACTAAAGCTTTAATCCCTGCCAAATTAGAGGGGAAATCAGATAAGCAGCCATCTCGAGATCTTTTTACTGCACATAAAATATGCAAAATGGTAGAAAAATCTCATGTAACAATCTGTTTGGGTAAATATTATTGGAGATGTTGACATTTAAGCAGATAATTATTGTCCATGAAATGAAGTGGAATGAGGATTGTAAGAACCTCTGACCAGATAGTGAAAATAAAGAGCTACAGAAACCAGTCGATTTTTAAAATTAAAACAGCATTAATCTGAAATGAGAAATAGTAATTTTGTAGGCACAATTCAGGGCTGGCGTTGCTGAGGCCTGATGTGTCTTGGCGAATGAGTGGTTCATAGGATTATTTTGCTAAGCAACTCTTAGGAGAGGGATTTGGACAAAAACATTTCACTTAGTAAATGAGACATATTTAATTTGTTGTCTCATTCCAAGTCAGTTTGTCATTAAAGCAACTCATACCAAGACTTACAAGAACAGCTTTCCATCAATAACCATTTGACAGTTACTATGCTACGGGTGTACCTCTCAATTTTATAATTAGGAAGGCTTGGCAGATGGGACGTGTAGATCAATATCACAGTCAATTTTCTATTATGGAAATAAATTGATGTTTCCACTGTAAAATCATTCTTTCAGTACCTCTGAACAACACTATTTCCAGCAAGAAGGTAACCAAGAGGAGGTTTAAATGTTAGACAAATTATAGTGGCGCGTTCCGATTCTCTCAGCTCGTTTCCGTTCTCCCTATTCCGAGGAGCTCGCTCAGCGGCTTCCTCACAGGAGATTTGTCCTCGGATTTCTGCCTTGAATTGGGAGCCACGGATGCAGCACTGTGTACTGCTCACCCGACCAGGTTCAAGGTGACAGAGGAGGCGTCGGCAGGGGCAGGCGGTGTGAGGAGATGGAACACAGTGGAAAGAACTGAAATTTAGGGGTCAAGGGGTCTGGAGAGAAAGCTTGGCCTTGACTTCAGGCACGATTAGCTCTCTCTGAACCTCAGCTTCCTCACTCACAGACTGGAATGAGCTGGGTCTGGCTTCCAGTCCTTGCCCTCCTGCTCACGAGGGAAGTTGATTTAAAGAGATTACTGGAACTCTGCTCTCCTCTGCGGGCTGTTTCGAGGGTGAAATGAGACAGCATGCAGAGATATTCCCTTGTGGCCCTCAGGACCTACTTGTAGCCCACAGAATGCAGCAGAAGTGATTGTGGCTTCCAGACCAGCTCGGGCAAAGGCGGGCCACTCCTGCCTGGCTTCCCCTGGGCGCTCAGGCTGGGGACTCCTCTGGGAGATGAGCCACCTGCTGCGAGAGCCCACGCCATGGGGACAGCCACACAGAGGACTCAGCGACAGACCCAGCACCACACAGCACTGAGTCATACTGGCCCTGGGACCAGACAACAGTAAGTGCGCACGAAGGAGGCTCCAGATGACTCCCGGCCCCAGCATCTGAGTCACCACTGCCCCTTGAGTGTCCCCAAGTAGAGCCATCGCTTTTGTCCCTTGCCTGAATTCCAGGCCCTCACACTGTGATCTGTGATTTAACAAAATGGTCATTGTTTTATCCCATTCGGAGAGGGGTGGTTTGTTGTGCGGCATTAGTGCCTGGCACTAATTACCCCCCAACATGCTTAACAGGTGTGTGCATGCACGCACACACACACCCATGCACACACACGTGCACGTGCGCAGTCATGAGGTGGGGACAAGCGTTGAAGCGGAGAGATCAGCTCACCGACTCACCCCGTCTCTGCCTATCAAGTGGCGGGTGGGAGGCCCAGTCCTCTTAAGGCCCCCCACCTGCCATTCCGCTGCTGGGATCTTGCCTCCCCGAAAGGTCTCGTTTTCTTTGGGGTACACGTCACTGACTACTTCCCAGGACTCGGTGCACTTTAGACAGCGTCCACGTGTGGAGGGAAAGGAAGGAAGCTCTGATGGTAGCATTGTAGAGCCAGTGGGTCTTTGTTTTTTTTTTAATGTGGGTACCAGGAGTCGAACTCAGGACCTCGCACTTGCCAGCAGGCGCTTTTGCTGCTGAGCTATCTCATCAGCCCCAGTGGGTCATTTTTTGCCGGGACAGGGGAGGGGTGCCTGTCTCAAGTCTTGACGTCATCGTATTATCATGTAAATGAACTGTGTTGTACGCCGTGATTGTTACTACTGCCTGGCGTGTCAGCGCGTGTCAGTGCTCGCTTTGAACTCCGTGTTCTTCTAGACTTTACTGCGTTGCCCTGCTTAATCCTCACAGCCAGAAACCTCCCTCCCCAGCCCCGCTGGCCCTGTCCTGGTGCCACATTGAGCACGCAGAGAGCAGTGTGCCATGGGGGCATGAATGTACCTGAGACGTCCACGCTGTGTCGATTTTCAGTCTTCCATGTGCTATAACACTTTTTCCATTCTGAATCAAGGTGTTCTGATAAAACTGAATAAAATTAACTTCTTTAATTTGCAGGGGAAGTACGTTAATGCAGAGTATTTTCAATTTTCCTCCCATAATTTTTGTTCAAAACTGTTGACGTTCATTACCATTTAATGGCTAAGAAAAACCAGTTCTGGCTCAGAGGAGAGGCAGACTTGGGGTTACTGAGTATGTGCCCCGAGTTCACAAGATGAGCAAAATTGATCTGCCCCTTGCTGCCAAGTGACCTTGGCAAGGCACTCACCCTCCAATGCTCACCCCGGCCTCTGTGACATGGGAGTGACGACGGCCTCTCCACGGGGCTACATTTGGAGTTACGGAGGCTCTGCATCAGCACAGTGCCTGACACATGCACATAGCTAAGGAAAATTCTGCAGCTTTTATTAATGATCCAGTCCCAGACCATTGCAGGCAAATTCAGGAGAGAAGGGAATTTTCAAGGTGACTTTAACCTGCCAGAAGAAGTCCTAGGAAAAAAGAAAGTTGTGTGAGTGTGTGCATGAATACTGGAGCTTTTCAAATTAGATACGTTCTTACAATAACATTTCCAGATTGGTTGTTTAACTTTCTGCTTTTCTTTTCTAATATAAAAATACCCTAGAGAAAGGTAATATACCCATTAGGGACAGTACCAGAACAAAAATAGGTTCTAATCCTGAATATATTACTCATCTTCTCTCAAACTTGGTACAGGCACACATAAAGTATTCAGTAAATATTTGTGGAACCAAATTCTAAAAAGTGTTACACTAATATTATCTTTTTCTTCTGGGGATTAAATGAGATATCAAGCGAAAGTACCTAGCTCACAATTACTGGTTGGCAAATGTTAGTTTTCTTATTCACATACGTTTTAAAGTGCCTGGCATGTTTTTATTAAGAAACTCCAGATTTGATCAGTTCTGCTCATTCTGATAAGTTGTAATTCCACCGTGTACCCTGTGGGTAGCAGTGCTTTAGCCCTGGAGCTGATCTTAGTGGACATTTGTGCTCTGTTTTAGTCTCTGACAGCCCCAGGCAGTACGGAAAAAGCAGAGTGCTTCTCACAGGAAGTCAACACACCGCACAGAAATTAATCCCTGTCCCCATGACAAAAGTGGGAAACATGATATTCTTCATTAACTGGAAAGGGAGCTGGGTTTGTTTTGATCATGCATGCACACATGTGCACACACACACACACGCATGCACACTCTCGTCTTGAATATGGGATCTCCTGATAACCCTGAATTCTGAGATAGTCACAGAATCATTCCACTCCCTTCCACTAAAAGTAAATATAAAAATCCACACTGTCCTAAAGAAAGTCATTTGCTTAATCTTTAAAATTAAGAAGTAGGGTGGGGAGACACAGCGCTCCTTTCCTAATGCTTAGCAATTTCCACTCTTCCACATAGAAGCAACCAAATTCCCATCCCTGGACTCACCTTGCTGCCACAGGTCTGGTGATCCATCTGAAAGCCCTGTCGGCCAGCCATCTCCTAGGTAACTGACCCCAAGTGACTCTAATGGACAGCCCGTAACAGACAGAAACCAGCAAGAGAAAGGAAAAACCTGTCATTTTGTACTTCTTTTCTCAATATGCTTAAATAATTAAAAACACCATCAAGCACTAATCCATACAAAGATGAGATGTAAAATATGATTGCACAGTGCTTTCTCCCTTTATTGATTCGCTTTCGAGGGGAAGAACCATTTAGTCAGGCACTCGCTTGTCCTAAAAGAAATTTCTCCTGATCTTCGACGTTATGTCGGAGCTCTCAGGCCAGAGCTTGTTGAGTGAGTGGGTTACAAATGAGCATGAGCTCAGTGCTGAGGCAGTAATGACCTCTGCATTCCCTTTTGACCTGGAAATACCACACAGTGACTCTTTTGAGCACCACAAATTTTGGATGAAAATTAGTAACTCAAGGAAGCTCAAAAGCTCAATCACCTACTCAAAGGTCAGTCCTTGGCGGATCCTGGGCCTGACACATACCAACTGCTTGACCTCTGGAAAGGACAAATAATCTTCCTGAGCCCCTACTTATCCTTCTAAAAACGAGGCTGATAAAATTAGTCATGTGATTATGGAATGGCTAAATTAGGTAATGCAGAAAAAACACTCAGCACAGTGATGGTCATAGAGGAAACATTTAACAAAGTTTAGAAATAAATGAGCAAAAGAATAATCACCTTCTTATACTGCTGAGCTCCAGGCAGCAGAATACAGTGTTCACACTCACAGGAAGGCTAAAGCAATGAAGAGCTAAGTGGCTCCCAGATTGGAAGAAGGGACACTGTTAGCCCAAAGATCTGGGGGAGCATCCTGAATGGCAGCTACAAAGAGCACAGCAGTGGCCGGTGGGGGGAGACAGGAGCACAGGGAAGCCCCGTTCTCCCTGAGCTGTGTGATCAGGGAAAGCAACCTCCCTCCTCTTCAAACTGGGAAGCCCCTCAGGCTGTGGTTTGCACTCCGCAGATGGACTCGGCAGAGCTGACTGCGATAGAAGCCATTAGAGACACTGGGGCAGTTTCAGAGTCAGTGAGAGCCTGGAGGACAGGTGTGGGAAAGCCACCCAGTGGCTGGGTGGGAAATGCATGGCCCAGCAGTGATGCTCTGGTTAGAGCCATTGACGCTGCCACTTTACACCCGGCCATCTCCAGATCCCGTGGCCCTGTCATTGGGCCACTGCTGCAGGACTCAAAGCCTTTGGTTGTGACTTCTGTGTCACTCACACACTGCTGCCATCTCTGCCAGGCTGAAAGAGGCTTCCTGGCCTCCATCGCTGGAGGTAGGCACAGCGTCCACCATGACGCACATAGTAAGCAATTCCAGAAAGGGCAACTGGGCACCCAGGCCGCGAACGCCACTCTGATAAGAATGATGACGTGAAATAGCACAAATTAATTTTGAGAACAAACTCAAGTCTTCAAAACATATGTTGGAATAGCCAGCACATAGCAGAACCAGCTCTAACTGACGGCCTGTGCGGTGCCGGCCCTGAGTAGGCCGAGGACACCCTGAAGACGCAGCATGGTGTTATGGCTGCCTGAGATGAGGTTACTGCACAACGGGAAGGCAGGGAAGTGAAGGATGATTGTAATAACTCGAGGGTGCTGTGCTAAGGGTCTTGTGCTCCGGATACAGGGAGAGGGCTATTCATTCTGACTTAGAGAGCTGGAAGGGAAAGGAATTCCTCAACGAAGGGCGGCATTCGCACCTGGGAGACATTCTCCTCCCCATCTATCCTGATTTCACACGTTCTGTAAATGCTGCTTTTAAGGAAACAGCTTTGCTTCTTTATATAAAATGTTCATTGCAGGATTTTAATAGAGAAATGTTCAGGATTGAAACCCCCAGGTGGGCAAAGGCTTGCCAATGAAAGGAATTGCTCAGTTAAATTTTTTCTTCATTATTTCCTTTGTCATTCCACATCATGCCCGTGGGGACTTTTTTTACTTCATAATTAATGGTCTGGCTTGAAGGAATGGTTATTGTCTCATTTACCCATTTCTTATTTCAGTCCATGCCCTCCATCTACTGAGGATAGGAGCCTGCTGTTCTCCTCACTGGGGAAGCCACGGGGTGCCCACCAGAGGTGGTAGTTTATTATGGCGCATAGACATCGAAGTCAGGCAGACCTGGCTTGAAATCTGGGCAAGCTTGCACTGAATTTTGTAATCCTGGACAACTTACATTTTGGGATTTCAAAATTCAGTGAATGTCTGAAAGCAGGACAGGCCCTGAACGTAAAAGGTGGTTATATGTAACCCTTCCCTGACTGTTAAAGAATAATCATTTTGTAGCCTTCTCTCACACTCAGAATCTAAACGAGGGTGACCAAGTCCCATGGGTCACCTGCTTCATTGGAACACAGCTCTGCCCATCCTGATGTATTGTCCGTGGCTATTTTCACCCTCCAATACCAGCACTGAGCAGCTACAACAAAGACCGCGTGGCTTACAGAACCTAAAATATTTAGTATCTGGCCCTTCACAGGGAAAGATTTTGGCCCCTGGTCTAATTATCAATTAAATGCATTCGTGCACTATTTATGCCTATGATCATCTCTCATTATTTGCTGCCTTCTCCTGCATATTAAGATCTTATGTTCTTTGAAGCTACAACCCCCCCCCATGTAGTTTTTCTCTAATACCATTCCACATTTACCTCCTGCTTCCCAAAGAACTTTGATGTGTGAGCTATCATGTCCCACAGAGGCCAGTAGAGTGTTGAGCAAGCAGAAGACACTCAAAAAATATTTGACTGATTGATTGCTTTTCTCTGATTTATTTCCAGCTCTAAGCAATTGGGCCAATGGTTATTTTTGTGGCTGATATAAAGGGTCACGAAGACCATTACAAATCCCTGTATCAAATGGGGACAGACTATTTCAAACCATTGTATGAAAGATCTTTTTTGTAACATTTCTGGTTGTCACTCATTTCCATCCAAATCCTTTAGAAGCATTGTGTGATTCTTCCCACAAGAGACAGTGCCATTGCTATAGAAAAGAACAATGTTTAGACGCAGACTTGAGTTAAAATCCTCGAGTCTGAGGCTGTGGCCATATGGCTCAGGTTTCAGGATCATTTAGCATCAAGGCAAGTCAACTTCTTCCTCTCACTCATATGTCTGAGTCTCACTTTGCTCCCTGTCAGCTCCATAGAAACAATGGTTTGGGATTTACCGGTTCCTGGATGTGATGTGTGATGTGTGAATTGGCTCTGACTGCTATAGAAGAACGCACAGACCAGTGCGAAGTCAGGCAGATCTGCTAAGAAAAAACAGTTACGTGACGCAAATGTCCAAGCAAAAGCTAAGCACTGCTGTGGAATACACATGCATATCTGTGAAGCCCTGGTGTGAAGTGGCATTTTTTGTCACCGATTTGACCTATGTACTTGTACTTCTGGATGTCATAAATAGCAAAGCACTCAGTGCTATTAAACATTCCATTTTGGCACAAGGTATAGTTAATTTTAATGACACTTTCTAGTTATTTTGTGCTTTTTATCCGATGAACCAGGAGGACGTCTTTTTGTTTAATAATTGAGTTTACCGGGGAGATCTCATTACAAACTCAAGCTGAACACAGTCCGAATATTCAATGTTGTGGTTAAGGCTAAAACAATGTTGAGATTTTCGAATGGGAGATTTATGTACGTAGTTATTCTGAGTGAATTCTACCTTTATTCCGGGTAGAGTACTAGATGCTTCTTTGTTGGAATCTTACATATGTTTTGTGCTCTATCTTGTTAAAAAATGTGGAGAATTTGTAAAAGAGCCCTGACAGGGATTAATTATATAGCTGGAAAATAAGACCAAGTATGAAATTAAAGAAAGGGAGTTGGAGAAATGGTTTTCAACTCCCTGAGAAGGCAGCACAGTACTAACATTCCTGCTAGGCACACAACTGCAGGCAAACAGAGATGAATTATCTCCTCTACGATCATTTATTCTGCAGCAAAATGGACTTTTCGGTTTATATTTGAATATGGAAGCGTCTCATACCAGAAAAATTCACTTCGAATTAAATAACAAGCATGAAGACTATAGTTTGGAGTCTCTTCAGAACCTTAAAAATGATTAAAACTGGATGACTGAATACGATAATCTCTCCAGGGTTCCTACCTCCCCCCATTTGATCATCACAAAGATACTACAAGGTAGGCTGGGCAGATATTAAAATTTATATTTTATAGAGAAATAAATTGAGCTTTAGGAAAAGCCAGAGCTTTCCGCATGCCATTAAACCTGATCTGCCTCCAGCCCCTTTGGGGTCCCCTCGGTGTATGAGCCATCCTCTCTCGGAGGAGAGCAGCCTGCTCTACCACCTTCCACTGTCCCTTCCTACCCGATTCCAGAGTCTGTCCAGCGTCTTACTTGCTCTTTGCTCTTGTCTCGGCTCTAATCTGAGCCCCCCTCAGGAACCATCACAGGATTTATTTTCCCTCTTAGCATGGACATTTCTGGCTCCTCGCTGCATCCAAGTGTGTCCCCCCGTCCTATTTGGTTCTGCTCTAGACCGCAGTGCATTCGTCTCCACCCTTGGCAGACGCGGCCTGCTCCTACGGCGTGTTTTTTCCAGGAAAGGATCTGCGTTATTTCATCCTCTCTGGAGCTGCTGTTCAGAGACAAGTGGTGAGGACTGGAACCCTTGCTGGGCACGGGGGCAGGAAAGGAAATGAAGAGTAGTGGAGGAGCTCCCCATCTGACAAGCAGGGGCGCTGGTTTAGGTCCCAGTGACTAACAGCCTACAGGAACAAGAAAGAATTTCTTTTTCTCAAGGGAGATTTTATGAGACAAAGCAAAACCAAACTGCTTTGGGGCTTAGTGTAGTTATTCATTCAATAAATATTTAACGAACAGTGGCTGGGTGCTGGCTACTGTTAATAGACACCAAAGATACATTAGGAAAGGAAGCAATAAAGGCTCCCTGAATTCAAAGAACTTATGTGGTAGTGAGAAAAGCAAAACACAAATTTATAAATAAAAGTATATAAATCTGAGAGTCCCAATTCTTGCATGTAGTATATATTTCCATGTGTTTGGTTATTTTTATCTCATAACCATGTTTTATAATTTTCAGTATATCTATCTTGATTTTTGTTAAATTTAGTTTTAAGCATTTTGTGTTTCTAAGAATTTCAAATAGAGTTCTAAAATTTAATTTTCTGATTATTCACTGCTAATATATAAAAACAGTCAAATTTTTACCATGCAGCCTTGTTAAAATCACCTAAGAGTTCTGGCAGTGCCTGTTTTGTGGATTCCTTGGTCTTCGCAATGTCAATACTCAAGACATCTGTAAATGAGACAATTTTACTTCCTCCTTTCTGACCTTTATGCCTTCTATTTCTTTAGCTTGCTTCATCACAAAGGCTATGAAATACAGTAACGGTATGAAGTAGCCTGGTGGCAGTGGACAGCCTTGCCTTATTCCTGGTCTTAGGGACAAAAGCATTCAAGATTTTATTGTTCATCATGATGTTAAGCGTAGATTCTTCACAGATGCCTATTAACCAATGAAGGAGTTTTCTTCCACTGCCAGTGTATGGAGGGTTTATCATGATTAGGCTTTGAGTTTGCCAAATGCAGTTTTGCATCTCTTAAAATGGTCACATGGTATCTTATTTGCACTGCTGTAACAAAATACTAGAGACTGGGTAATTATAAACATTAGAAGTGTCTTTCTCATTGTTCTGGAAGGTAGGAAGTCCAAGATCAAGATGCAGGCGGGGCTGGTGTCTGGCGAGGCTGCTTACTGCTTCCAAGATGGTACCTTGTTGCTGCATCTACTAGAGGGAAAAGCACTGCAGTCTCACCTGGGACAAGGGGAGACAGGACAAAAGCGAGCTCCCCACAACCCCGAGCCCTCTTATACAAGGGTGCTCATCCCACTTGTGAGGCCTGAGCCCTTGTACCTCAAGCCACCTCTTAATACTGGTGCACTGGGGATTAAGTTTCAACGTGTGTTTAGAAACGCACACCATCATTCAACCTGTGCCATGTGGCTTTTCTTATTCTGTCTGACAATATTATGAGCTGCACTGGATTTGTAATCACAGATATCTAAGAAAGTCATAGAATAAGTGCTGTGAACAAAAGCCATCAAGTGAAAGGAAGTAAGGGTAATGAGACATGGTGGCTCAGGCAGAGCAGGCTGGGAAGGTCTCGCTAAGGAGAAGACACTTGGGTGGAGACCATGGAGCATGGGAGGAGGCTCTGCAGAAGCACGAGGAAACGTCAGTCTGCACCCCAAATCGGAGGAGATGGGTTTGGAGAGAGAGCCAGGGACAGATCACACAAGCCTCTGGGGGCCATGATAAGGAGTCCAGGATTTAGTTCTGAAAGCCTTGGGAAGTCATTAGTGGGTTTTAAGCAAAAGATCACCATGAGATGATTTATGGTTTTAAAAGATTATCCCAGCTGTTCTGGGGAGAATTGAATGCAGGAGGCAAGAGTGGAATGGGGAGATTAATCAGGAAACTATTTTATTATGTCACAAGGATTATAGTGTGCCGGATTAGAATGGTAACAGATAAAGTAGTAAAAGAATGTCCTTTTTGGGGGGTTAGTTTTGAAAATTCAGTCAATAGGACTTGCTTTGGTTTGGATTTGGACTTAATGAAAAGGAAGGATGCAAAGAAAAGTAGAATTTGTTATTTTAAATTTTTATTTTATTAGTACATGTTTGCAGTTCATGCAGTTTACAGTTCTCTTGGAGAGGGGTTACATGTATATACCACAGCTTGTTTCTTTTTTTTTTTATCCCATTCCCCTTCCTTCCCCCTCCCTCTCTTCTCCTCCAATTCCCCTGTCCCATTTTTCATTCTTGTTGATATTATTGACCTTAGCTCCTGTTATGGCGTATAATGTTTCTATTCATCGAGGTTATGAGGCTTCTGTACATGGCACATCTTTATTCTATGTATTTCCCCTTCCCTTCCTCCTTACCCCTCGCCCTTGTCCCCTGGTCCACTTCCCTATTGCAAGAGATCCATCCCTTTGTTCCTTTCTATCCGTTCTCTATTATTCTCTTTGTCTGTACTTTGCCTCACTCAAATGAGAGATAACATGTGGTATCTAAGCTTATGTTTCTGGTTTGCTTCACTCAACTTTATATTTTCCAGGTGCATCCATTTTCTTACAGATCTCTCAAATTTGTCAGTCTTTACAGCTGAGTAATATTCCATTATATATAGATACTATTTTTTCTTTATCCAATTGTCTGTTGATGGGCATACAGGCAGCTTCCAGGATTTAGCTGCTGTAAACATTGGTATGTATGTATGGCTGTAGTATGATGTCTTGAGCTCCCTGGGGAAGATACCTCGGAGGGGGATCGCTGAGTCATACGGAATTTCTTAAAAGAAAGCTAGAATTAGGACTGCAAGCATGAGGGTACTGTTTACTGATGAGGGAGAAGAGGATTGAAAGAGAGCCTTTGAAAGAGCATTGATCTGCTCTTGAAGTTTTGACATTAACCTCTTTAGGTGCATCCAAAATATGCAGCTATCTAAATGAGATGGCTGGGAGCACAATCTGGTGCTCAGGGGAGAGGTGAGAATAGAGAAAAAATATTGGGAGGCACAGGTTTAATCCCACAAGTCTAGATGAGTTCAAAGAGTAAGTGAACATAAGTAGAACTGTGCATGGGAAATTCCAACACATACAGAGTCGGGAAGTGGAGGAGAGAGGAGATAGGGAGGCTGAGAAGGAACAGCAGTGGGGTAAGAGGACAATAAAGAGTGGGGCAACTCCAAAGCCAGCAGAAGAAAAGGTTTGGAGCACAAGGAATGTTATGAGATGTGTGTTCAGTGAGAGGTACTTCCGGTGAGATGGAGATCAAAAGTTGGCCATGGAATTTGGCTGCAAATCACTGGTAGCCTTAAAAAGAGCATTTTCTATGCAGGGGTTGAGGAGAAATAGAGTGCAATGAAAAAGAGATCTCCAGAATGGCTAGGTTGAACTCGATTGCAGGCCGCATAGCAGAACCTTTTATGTTTTATTTTAAGGGAGAGCGAAGAACTCACTTAGACCTGGACTGGGACACGAAGCCTAAGGACAGTTTGTTTACTTTTGTGCAGTATGGTAAGTGTTCTCTGCATGTGTGTCCGTGGGTGGAATGAGAGGTGCTTAAGCACCCGGGTGTCAAAGGATGTCTCAGTTTGCCGAGTTAACCCAGAGCTGAGATGGCAGCCAGGTGAGTTAGAAGGTGGAGACACAGGCTTTCACGTAAGTTAACATTACTGTAAGATAGAGTGATACCTTAAAATATTATTATAAACATTGATTCTTAACAACAATAAGAGTTATTCTTACGATAGATGATCAGCAAGTTACCCTGCACTCAAGAACCCAGACCGAGGACCGTCTTTCAGGAATTTGACCAAGATGGCGCATGGGCAAATGGCAGCCCTGAGCCAGCAGGCATGGAGGCAAACTAAAGAGCATTTGTTGCAGAGGCCACAGAGTCCCCTCATCTTCCTGAAGTAGGAAGGTGGGGCTCTCATCTGTGGGAAGGGAGATGCAGGTTGCAGGTGGGGAGAGAGATCGGTTATTTTAAGGGATCTTAGAGAACAGCCCCAGTCTGTCTCTCAGAAGAAGGGTTTGTGACATTGTGTCTTCAGCCCTGCCCGGGGCAGAGGTCTCGCTGCTCTCTCCCCGCGGCGGTGTCTTTGCTGCTGTGTCTCGCTTCCCATTCTGAGGGGCAGGGTCACAGTCTTATTCAGCATTGTATTCACTGAACTTGGTCAAGAGTGGGCACTCAGAACAAGTTTACTGAATGAGAGACTACAAAATACCACACGTAACAAGGTGAACTTTCAGTTCTAGGACAGCCCTGAGTTCAGTGTTGTAAAACCAGAATAGGTGCTAAGAGTAACTGACCAGGACTGAGAATGCTGGACGAGAAACATCACCTGACCCTCACGGCATAGTTCATCAGTTAGATTCTGTCTTTACCTCCTTTTTACAAATATCAATAATAATAACAATACATGGTGCTTAGCATGGCAGGGGCTGTTCTAAGCACTTCTACCCCTATTAACAATTTAACCGCCTACCAACCTGTCAGTGGGTATTATTATTATCCCCAGGTATTGTTATACCTGATAGCAAAGCTGAGTTGTAGACGGCACATTTAGTAAACAGCAGAGTTGTAACCTGACTGGCTCCAACACACTTGTGATTAACCAATAAATTTTATTGTCTCCCCACATGGTCTAGTCAAAATAATAAGCATACCAGCATCTTCCAAAATATCCCTATTGATCATGTCCAGTAACCAATATTGGTTTGAATCAATCCCAAGGAAGTGTTGATGTGAAATACACAGCCCCGGCATTTGGAAATGTCATTGCAAAGCCTGGCTGTGCCCCTCCCCCGAGCGGTGTGCCCCCACACCGTCAGCAGCCCAGGTCTCGATTTCCCACTTGGTCATTACCACACATTATCTCAGTCTCCCTGCAGACCCGCCAAATTCACTTCTAACTCTCTCAGCACTGAGACAGGAGGGGGCAGGATAATGAGTCTCTACAATGTGTAATTATTATAAATGAGCAGAGATAAACTACACCTGTCAAAATAAATGATCAGCATCCCAAATCGCTTGGTTTCTCCATTCCCTGTTTTGTAAACTTGAGTTATTCACCCTTGCTAATTTCTCTCACTACTCTTCTTGGAGGACTTTTTTCCTTTTGATCTGAGCTCCTAGAGTTAGCTCAGAAGGTGCCTGTCACCTCCAAATTCTTCAGAGGAAGGGAGAAAAGCTTGAGGCAAATTGCTCCTGCAGGAAATGAATTACTGAATCAGTGGAGTTTGCTCAGAGGGTGTCAGACCTGGGCCGGTTCATTGTGGCTCTGTCTAGCTACATTCAATAACACCCCCTTCTCGTTCTTTCCCTAAGGTTCTGCCAGCTGACAGAGACAACGGCAACACAGCTTAGAAGCCGAGTTTATTTAAGTGTCACTGTATGTAAGGAATGCTCAGCCGACAGTATTTTGGATGCAGGAATACTTATTTCCATAGTCTCCGAAATCCGAGTCCAACAAACTGAATACTGACTGGTCCTGCCTCTCTGTGTCTACACTCGAGTAGAGTCATCATGTGTGTGGTTTTTAACAATAGTATGTGTACGTGTTTTCCCTAAAAATGTATTCTTACTAGCTAGGTATATCAGTCAGAATTTTTAGGAAGTGAATAATAGAAGTAAGGAAAGAGCTTTATTAGAAGGAAGATGAGGTCACTCAGGAAATTGTAGATGGAAAAATCCGGAAGGACTGAGCAACTCAGTGTGTCAGAAGAAGGGACACAGCCCCCCACGGGGACTCAGTCAGGTGAGTGGTAAATTTTATCATCGTCCCCTCCTTTGAGAGAAGTCCGATTGCCTTTGGTAGAGTCGCGTGACCATCAGCAAGGCTGGGGGAGCCCGGGACTGGCTCCACTCTGTGTCTGCTTTGTTGCCTCATATAAGAAATAGTCTTCCAGTGCAGTGCTGTCCCTGCGCTCTGTGCAGTGCTGTGCAAGACATAAATGTACGTTTCCTGGCATCCTTAGGTGACAAGTGACTCTCAGAGAAGACTCAGGGGTAATTGGTACCCACAGCTGTTCGGCAGGGCTGCACCCACGATTTGCTTCTTGTTGCACTGGTCTGGATCAAGCAGAAGGAAAGGAAAGACTCACTGCGTGGCTTCTGTGTATCAAATGCCACCTACGACCGTTGCCTGAAATACCTCTTCATACCCACGGTCTGCTGAGGGTCCTGCCCTTGCTTTGGGGATGAATGCAGCCCATGGGGTGGTACTCACAATCTGCAATAACCTGCACAGCACAGCTCCCCTCCCCCCAGAGCACACCCAGCCCTGCGCTGGGGCACCAGGAATGCCCCCTTCATGGACAGAAGGTCCACGGGCCCCGGGGGAGAGGCTGGGATGGCAGGATTTGGGCAGGAGCACGCAGGGGCTCAGCATAGTCGCTGCTTGCCAAGCAGTGCAGGATATCCCCATGTTTTAGCAGCCCGTGTGGCTGTCCTGGCATGTTTCTAGATATCAGCCTGGTACACAGTCCTGGGAAACCTTAAGCCTGTAAATCTTTAGTCCTTTAAACAGATAAAAATCTGCTTATGAGGAGCCCTAGTGATTGGAAGTTTTGATTGAAGAGAGAGAAACAGAGGAGATTTAAAAAACAAGGAGGGATATGAGAAAAAGAGGGAGAAGCAGACATTCCACCACAAACTAGATGCTTTGTCCTCATTCCAGACCAGGGTCCCACAGTCTAGGGACCCTGTCCTCTTTCCCCACAGCCCCTCGATGCCTATCCCTCGCCCATTCTCTGGAACGCCCCGGGACCTGGTATCAAGCCCTTCTGCTGCACGTCGGATCTGATAGCTGCCCCAGTGGGACAGCGGGGCTCCAGGCCTACTCTAGAGCTTTCGTCTCCACTGAGTAGTAGTTTCCACTAATAAAGAGCCACGAAGGCCACCTTTCATGCTCTGCCATTGACCTTTGTTCTAATAATCCACCTTGAGTCTTGTTTCCAGCCTGCGGCTGGGCATGGCTTGTTCCGCAGCAGATCACCACCAGTCACCATGGTCCCTCGCAAATGCTTCTTGGGGTTCCAGGATTCACTGCACACAACCCTGAACCTCGAGAAACATAACTCCTGCTCCTGAGCCTGGCCTTGTTCCTGGGACAAACAACCTGCTGGCAGCCTTTCTGAAAGCAATCGCCCACTTGGTAGCTGCATGTCCCTGGGTCTGAAATGGCTGAAGGACCCCACGCCCCCCGTTTATTGGGAAATCTGTGCACTGGGAACAGCTGGACATTAGCACTCATTCTCCCTTGAGTGCTGGGAGATTCCACGCTCTGGATCACATCAGCCCCTCACTGCGACTCCCCTTCCTGGCCTAAGTCACAGGCTCCCCAGCCATGTCACCAGGGACAGCAACCTGAAGCGCTCCCTAAATTCCTACCCACTGTCACCCGGGGACTCTGTTTTCCATGTTCCGTGGGAACGTCAAGGCCAAACTGTGGTAGTCTTCACTAAATGCGGGCACAGCTTCCTCCAAAGCTTCTGCCTTAAAAGAAAAGTGTGACATGAACTTAGAGAGGCCACCATAAAAAAATCACCAAGAATAGTTTATTAATTCTTCAAATGCCTGATTTTGAGATATCCTACTTTGTTAGCCTAAATTTCAGCAATCACAATTTCCATGTTTGGTTACCTTATGGTTATCATAGTGCTTACAAAATACAGGAAATTTAAAGTGTGGCAGGAAGAATTGAGGATGTATTTGTCCTTCAGAAAGAGAATGATACCAAAGGCCAAATGTCCCCTGCAGGCATGGGACACATTTGTTTTTATTCTAAAGCAACCATGAGATCTAACTGGCCATGACTGAGCAGGCCCAGGTGCTTTTCTCTGCTTGTTTTACGCGGAAGTGAAGACCGCAAAGGTGAGTAGCAAAGCTGGGTTGGTCCATGACAGCACCTTGTCCCTGTCACAAGACGTGAAGAAGAAACGTTTCCAGGCGCCAGCCCTGCGGTTGTCTGTCTCCCTGGCTCACCGACCTGGACCCTAAGTGCCAGCATCACCTGGTCTGAGCCTCTTTCCCAGGCTACTTAACACATTCAGCCCACCCTGGTCCCGCTCCCCAGGCTGCCGGCCCCATCGCCCTTCTCCAGGTAGTGATTTTGATCAACTTTGAAGGCCTCGAGTTCAGTACCCATTTTCCAGTTACACTCGTGACTGACATTCAGAAGCTCTCTACAGCTCGCCTGTGCTGGATGCCCTGGACAAAGCAGCACAGCGCCTCCACACAACTAAAAAATACAGGTGTTAACAGCCAAGCATGGCATGCTGGAGAATAAGCTAACATTTGTCTTTCCCATCAAGGTTGGCAATGAGCCCATCCTCTTCAAAAGAAGCCTTGAATTCTACTGCTTTTGTTTCTATCTTGGCTTTAAGAGGTTTAGTCCAAAAGAAGAAAAAGAAAAAAAAAAAAAAAAAAGACTCAGGAACCTGATTTGCTGCCTCAGAACTGGAAATCTTCTGGGCATTATGGGCTGGACAGCAAGACCTCCCCGCTGACCCTTCCCACCTGGCTCTCAGCTGTTGATGCCATTTCTACAAAGGACAATGATCACTTTTGGCTACTTGGTACGCTGAAATAATTAGCTGGAAGTTTAGGTGATGGATAACAGAGCTTTTAAGAACAGATTTCTTTTCCTGCCCCCTTGTCAAAGTTTTAGTACTTAATTGTTCTTTCAGAGCATTATTGTGACAGTTGGGTGAGGACAAGGAAACCAAAATAAAACTGAGGTCTATGCGAGAAGTTTCCTGAAAATGCTCTGTCGTGCACCCGTGTGATACGGATGGAACTGTTCAGAGGCTGTTGGAAAGGAAAAGTGACCCTAGTTCAGTGTACTCTGGAATTTAGTTGTTTATAAAAGCAAGCATTTTTTGATCCTTTCTTTAAATAATACAAAAATTATTGATTTTAGTCCTACTGTGTAAAACTCTGCCTACAAGAATTCTTGCCTCTGAATTCGAGACTGATTCTGTCCCCAGCACATCATACGATGTAGAACATGCACTCACTCATCCCCAGATACTTACCGAGCGCCTGGAGTGGGCCAGGAACTATACTGGCACCAAGAGTTCTTAAGTAGGTAAGCAGACGTAACCTCTACTGTCAAGAGCGCACGCAGGGTGAGGACTGGGGCCGGCAAATTGGAGGTCATCACTGACCTGAGCGGAGCTGTCGCCCAGGAAGCAGCAGCACCAGAAGATTCAGGAAGTGAGTTACAGACTGACTGACCGGAGAACTGGAGGTAGCGAGGCCAACAAAGATTTCTAAACTTCTCCAGAAGGGAAAACACCCGACCTGCTTACTCTCAGAGAAGAGGCCTGACTGCTGCCCACCTGGTGAATAGGTGAAGAGGTGAAGTCCTCCTTCCTGGACATGGCACGTGAAGAGGGCCAACGCTGGCCACTGACGGGAGGCTTTCTGCATGGAAAGTAAATCCAGAGCCATTCGGATTCTACGCTACCAGCACAGAGTGACTGACTGGAACTTAAGACTAATTTTGTCATCAAGGCACAGAAACATGGGTCTGTCAGACCCATGTTCATTCTTTAAAATATTTCTATTGATGACTTATTAATTTTAGTTTTATGTTATATTAAACAATGAGTAGTTAACAGGAAAAAAAATCACAAAAATAAAGTATTGAGTTTTTAATATTTATTGAGTGTTCATAAAAAAGCATCAAAATTTTTGACATCGACTGGTTTTTGGTGCACAAAGTCTAAAAATGAACAACACAAATACATTCTTATATGAACTACAATGAAAATACCAATAGCACTCTCCAAAAAAGTCTTTCTTTCAGTTATCACACCTGAGGCAGTCTGCACACATGACAGCAGCATGTTCCATACACACGCATCGCTTACACTGATAGCACATGCCTTTTGCTTTCTTGGCCTTTTTGTGGGACATACTTGACATCTCAGTGGTCTTGCCACTTTGTCAGGAGATTCTTATATACAGTGTGTAGTTAACAGGAACATAAAATATTAATAAAATAAAGTATTAGATTGCTAATATGTATTGTGTGTTTAGAACAGACATCAACATTTTCACATCAGCTGTGTACTTGTTTACAAAACCTAAAAGATAACATCAAAAATAAAAAGCTATGTGAGAGCCGGCGAGATGGCTCAGGGCATAAGCACCTGCCTGGCAAGCGTGAGGTCCTGAGTTCGACTCCCAGAACCCACATATGAAAAAAAAGGGCCGGTGATATTGCTCAGCGGCAAGGGTGCCTGCTGGCATGCGAGGTCCTGAGGTCAACCCCCGGTACCCACAAAAAAAAAAAAATCTATGTGAACAACAATGTAAATGCAAACAAAAGTCTACCACAGAAATAATCTTTGCTTCAACTGTCACACCCAAGGCAGTCTTCACACATGACAACTGCATGTTCCATATACAAGTATCACTCACATTGATAGCACATATGTTTTGTTTTCCTGTATTTTGTTGTAAGGCACAGTTGACACCTTGTTTTCCTGTTGTCCTAGTAGATCTTTGTGATGCTGCATCTGCCTGTTCACCTGTCAGCTCACCAGTGTGCTCCACAAATTTTTTTGCATACTTCCCTGGGCAGAAACGTTTTGTTTTCCCTCTGCTGTAAATGATCTTTTATGAGCTCCAGTCCCAATCCTCTAAGAAAATTTCTCTGTGGTATTTTGCACTTGCTGTTTTCTTTGTAAGCTATCAAACTATTTATGCCACGTATGTCTAGGATTGAATGAAACACAACCACTGGACAATGCTTTGTGTTTCAACTGACATCATAGTTGCTGCATAACTCATCAACAACATCTACTTTGCCTTTGGTTTTGTTGTAGAAAGTTTCCATCTTAGCCTTCCCTTTTGTCCAGTTTTCCCTATCAATATTTCCATCATGGTGCCATCTTGACATCAGCAGTACCAGTTTGCTTCTTTGCCATATATGAGGTCAATGTTATATCTTTCTAAAATCCAGAGATTGTAGTATACAATTCTCTGTTTTGAAATTGCAACACTTCATTTGAAATTTCTGCTTTTTTCCTGTGTACAGTTTCTGTGCTAGTCAACTCATGCTCTGTTAGCAAAAGTAACATCAATTGGAAACTGGTACACCAATTGTTGAATGTCACATTCCAATTAGCTTGGAAGATGGGAGCAACAAATCTGTTCACAGCATCATATGGTTTATTGCTATATGAACAAGGACCTGATGGCTGAGTTCCAGGATAAATGTCTAAATTGAAAGCATAATGTCTTCACATATACAAGCACATAAATTACTATACCGTATTTTAACCCCTTGCTTTTCAATTAGTCTTTTACATTCCTGTGATTACCATGAGAAATCCCTGCTAAGTACAGCAGATCTATGAATGCTTTCAGTTCAGCTAGTGAGATGTCAGAATAAATACATTTTTTAATATGGCTATTGGTGCATACAGAATGTTTTACTTGCATTTCAGCCTTTGTGTATTTCACAGCATCTTGTAGCATTTCATCTGATACAATTTCCAATACCAAATGGCAGTGCTAGCATTCTGTCCAATATGTTTCACCCCTGCCAACACCCTCACTATATTTTTGGACTTAGTTCTAACATTGAATCATTCCACTTTGTTGTGTCACCATTTTGCAACATTTCGAGTACTCAAATATGTACTCACATTGCTGTTTTCTTTGTCATCTGAATCAAGGAGGTCTGCATTCCTGTGACTGTATCAGTTGATTCTTGTTCCATTTCACTGTCACAGGAACTTTGGCTCACATGGCCAACATCAAAGTCATCATCATCATCATCATTATCATCATCATACACCCACACCAGTCTTCTGTTATGAAAACATGTATTTTACCATAATGGATCATCTTCATCATCCATGAATGAGCCAGGGAGCTGGAGCCGGCAGAGACAGCAGAACGGCTGCATGACTGTCGGGGAAGCCATCTGACACCAGCTGCAGGGTTACAGAGAGCTGAGGATAAATCAAGCCTCCTGGGATCATTTGCAGTGCAAGGGTGCCCAGAGCAGGCAAGTGTTTTATTTAAGAAACCTGGGCTGCGGTGATGCAGGAGCAGTTTTGGGAGCTTGGGACCACTGCACCCAGACTCCCGCTAAGACCTCCTCACTGGGGGAGTCATTTAGGTTGCAAATGTAATGAGCCCGGACTATAACACACTCCCATCCTTCATGGAAATGAGCCCCAAACAAACGAAACAGCCATACCAAGAGCCCCGTTTTTCTTCCCTCTCATTGATTCCCCAGCAAATGGAGGAGGAAGAGGTCGAGTGGAAATGGAGATGGAAAGCTAAGATATTCCTGAGATGAAGGCAGGGCCAGAAAGAGGGGTAGAGACACAGATGTGCGCTGAAAACCGGGCTCCTGCCCTTCGACGCCCTCGCTAGGAGATCCCTGCATTGCGCAGCGGCGTCGGATCCCTGGCAAGCCGGGCTGCAGCTATTTTAGAGTTTATCATTGCATTAGGCACTTGGCTCAACAGAAGTGACAGTAATTTATCTTCCAGTTTTATTGAGGATATTTTTTCTTTTTTCCTTTTTTCCTTTTAATTGACTCATAATACTTGTATGTGTTTATGGAGTACAGTGTGATAATTCAATTTCAATACATGACATCTAATAATCAAGTCAGGATAATCATCACTTGCATCTCCTTAAACATTCATCATTATTCGTGTTGGGAGCCTTTGAGCTCCTCTCTTCTACTTCCTTATAAAATACACGACGGAGTCACCCTACTCTGCAGCAGAGTGCTAGAACTCACTTGTCCCATGGAACCGTCTTTCCGTTCCCGTCACCCCATCCTGTCCACCCCTGCCACACACCCCTCTTGGCCCTAGGAATGGGTATGCCACTCCTCTTTCTACGACATCAACATTTTCAGCTTCGGCAAATGAGTGAAACACTGGTGTCTGTCCTTCTGTACCTGGCTTACCAGCTCAATCTGTGTTGTTGCAAATAACAGGATTCCTTCTTTTCATGGCTGAATAACACCCAAGAATTTATGGATACCCGTTGTTTGCATCCACTCCTCTCTGGGTGGACACCCAGGCTGGCTCCGTGCCTTGGCCTTGTGAACGGTGCTGCAGTGAGCAGGGGCTCCTGGTTCACTGATTTCCTTTATCAACACTACTTTGCAATTTCAGAGCCATTGCAACTTGCAGTTAGGTTTCATAAATCAACCAATTAATCAATGAGGCATATGGCCTTAACATAGAAAATAAAACATGAAGCGATGCTAAGATATATATTATTACTCTTCAAAGTCTTAATCAAAATGACTTTTAAAATTTTAAGTAGTATTTCTGAATGTTAGAGCAAAAGGTAGATCACTTTGCACCATCCAGCCAAAATCTCTGGCCCAAATATCAGATGCCACTAGCTCTTTCTGGTTAGTTCTGAAACTTCTGATTTTGTTAGTATGATGAACTGACAGAGAAGGGCAGGGAAGCTTCTACAGAGATACTGGAGTGACTAAGTGATTGGAGGGGCCATTCCAAAACAGATTAAAAAATAATCATACTTGATGGGAGATTTTTATATCAGTTAATAAATCATAAAGATCAGGAGAGAAAGTCACTTCTATTTTTAGTGTCTTTCTGGTGGCAAGCATGCACAGTGAGTACTTCCTTAGGGCAGAGTCTGGGGTTACAAATGGCAGAAACCATTTCTGATTAAGCTGGGCAAGAAAGGACATGGGGAAGGAAAGGCAGGTGAACTCCATGCCAATGCCAGCAGGAAGTGTGGGGTCCAGGGAGCCAAGGCCACAGACAAGGATAGCAGCAGAGCCAGTCCGATTGATCAGGAGCCCTCCACCGCTGGACAGCTGCACCCGTGTCCCTTGGACCCTATGGCCTCCAGCTGGCCGTGCTGGATCAAGTGGCCATGTCCTGGCTGCCAGACAAAGGAAACATCTGTCCTTGTCATTTCCTTATTGGAGGTGGAATGATATCCCACTTAGACTCTTTTGGTAGGGAATTTCACCATAATAGGAAAGATTTCACATCTACCCATCTGACCATACAGTAACCTCATAATCCTTCTCCCTATATTAAAAAATACTTTAAAAGATTGTTGCCCACTAATAGAATGTCTTTTAGCACTGAACATGGGCAATATGATGTCCTCTGAAACCTGTCCAAGGTGGGATGGGCCCCTGCACTCTCCTCCAAGGCCACAGTGGTACCATCTCTCTTTCTCACATAGGGCAGACTCACATGCACCAATCTCACTGTGTTCCCTCCTCTACCACTGGAAAATCCCACGATATCGTGGATGGGGCATGGGAGAGGGACACTAGAGTGGAAGGAATAAGTCCCCTTGGAGTTTAAGTAAAGTGTCAAGGCCTTCGAGAACATTCTGGGAGAGTCTTTGTGCATATGTGCGTGTGCATGTGTTTGGGTGTATATATACTTTTTTATTTTTTATCAGTACATTATGATTAGATACATCTTGGGTAGTTGGTGCATGCACAAAACACATCTTGATTCTTTCTTCATTCTCTTCCTCTTTCTTCCCTTAACTCTTCCTCCATCTCTTGGTGTCTTCTCTTTTGCAAAAAATCTCTCTCCCAACTTCCTATTTTCTATCGATTATAAAAAAAGGACAAACTTGATTCATTTGTAAGAAAATGGGTGCACCTCAAAACCATAATGTTAAGTGAAATAAATCAGACACACAAGCTTAAATATTGCATGGTTTCTCTTACATGAGAAATCCAAAATGTAAATGAAAAGCAAAATAAAAGGTAGTGTGTATACATTTTGGTCAATCAACACTTATTTAGTCTCCACTATGCACACCTCTATCAAAATCATCATGTGAGCATCTTTTCCACTGAGATTTGAGTTTCGATCGAACTGGAATAAGAGTCTACTAAAAGCTATGGACCCCACGCACAGGACTTGCTTCTTCTGCAAAGGCATTGGCCTTGAGCAAGGGAATTGCATTCAAGCCTGAGACAAACAGCTTCTGAGGACTGGGAGCTCCCAGCACTCTAAATCTTCTCCTGGATCTCATTCCAACTTGAGGGCCCATTATTTTCATAATAGCCCAGCTTGTACAAAGTACATGTGGTGGTGTTTTCAATTCAACAGACACTACTTTCTTATCAAGCCACAGGATCAAGCTTTTCTTTGGTTTTTGGCTGCAATAGATAATTCTACATAACTGCTATCAGTCAAAGGCCCTGGTTTCTGAGTTTTGAGCAAAACTGTTGGAGATGTGAGGATGTCATCCTATTTCTTCACATTTGCATCCATAGTCCCTGAATTCCTCATGCTCTTGTAGTTCCAAATGTGACATGTTCTTTTTATCAAAAGATTTGTTGGCCCCTTCTAGGGAGAGAGCAACCAATCAGGAAACCAAATCTGAGCATCAGTGGGACAAGCTTTATTCAGTGGCCAAAGGGTGGAGAAGTGGGTGCTTAGCTCACAAGTGAGCTCTCAATTCACCTGGGGCTCGGGTTCATAGACATAGTGTAGCAGAAATGAGAGGAGGGGAGAGGCCAACAGGGGGAGTGTTATGGCTCATATCTAGATGTCCCCTCAAAGCCTCATGAGCTCATAGGTGGAGCCTTTTGGAGGTGGCTGGATCATGGGTGTGTGAATATGGATTCAGGATGTGTGATAACTAAGTTAGTCCACTGATTGTTTAAGCATAGTTCTGGGTGTGATAATGGGAAGACCCACCCTCAGTGTAGTTGGCACCAATCAATAGGCTTGTATCCTCGATGGGATAAAAGGGGAAGTGAGGCTTGATGCTGCTGCTTCCTGCTGCCCTGCCATGGACTGTTTCTCCTCTGTGATGCCCCTCTGTCACACTGCCCTACTTGGAACCAGCCAACTAGGGGCTGAAACCTCTATAGATTGTGCACTAAAATAATCCTTTTCCATTTAAATTGTGGGTGTTGGGTATTTTGTCCCAGCAACAAGAAAAGTAACTAAGACAGGGAGGAATCCACATCTTTTCCTGAAATAGGTGTGGACTTCTTGGGTCTTGGGTGCCATGTCTTTTCTCTTTCTTTTATGGTTTGGTGGAAGGCAGCTGTGGAATATGTTGGTTGGCATGGAAATTCTATTCTAATGAAGGTAGGGGTGGTCTGGAGGTCACTCTGGTGGGCAGTTTAGATCCAGCCAGTTTTGGCCAGTGTACCAGAAGAAGGACTTCTGGCCTTCAGAATTCTGTCCTCAAAGATAAAGAAGATTAGGGCAGGGTAGAGATCAGCTTGGAGAGAGGCAGTACATTGTGTAGCATTCCTACAATTGTTGCACTGTCTTTTTGACTTTCTCTTTCCCATGTTGTTAAGTTTTAAGCTTCCCAGCCCCTTCTTTCCCACCGCAGTGTGAACTGATGTGAACACATTGCTTAGGGATAAACCCTCCAATGACAGAGAACTCAAGAGGAAGGAGGAGATAAAATGTTCCCTCTTTTCCTTCAGCTATAAAAGAACAGATATTATTGTGTGCGATGATGCTGCAAATAATAACATACTTCCATCTCAAAAGAGTCTTGTAAACCACTCAGACTTGAGATGGTTGCAGTGGTCTGAGAAAGTCACATTTAATCTCCAAAAAAGCTTTTGTTGTTTTTGGTGTTTTAATTATTTTCTGCCTATAAATGACATAAAGAGTGACACTGTCAATTTATAAAAGCTACAAATACTTGTAAAGTTTCTTTGATAAACCAAAAGTTTTGTAATGGCCTTTCCCTCTTTATCCCACATGCAAGGAGGTAAAATAAACTAAAAAAAATTTTTTTGGCTCTGTTGGATTTCTTCCTTAAAAAGAAGGAAGAATGTCAGACCATTTCAATGATTCCTTTCACACTGCAGCAGTGAACATTCTCGGGGCCACTGTATACCTGAGGTGGCCAGGTCTCACAGCTCCAATTAGGCCAGGAACGACAGATTATTCCCTTTCCCCTGATGGTCGACAGTTGCCTGCAACCCACTCGTTAGCACAAAACTCTGTAATAACAACTGTTCTTGGTTGCAAACATGAGGCAAAAATTATTTTATTGGAAGGTTACTGCATAGCTTCCAGAACGAATAGGCGGAAGCCATAGTAAATCCCGCTTAAGCAAAGGAAAAAATTAGAAGAAGCGAAAGCAGTAAAATGGTCTTGGTCGTGGCTCCCAGAGAGTCTGCTTGGGATGCTATGGGTGCAGTCACTCCTGGGAAGTCCCTGCTTCTGCTCCAGATTTGTACTTGCACCACAGTCACTGAGAACTATCTGTAATTGATGCTTTATGTCTGCTTTGCTTTCTCAAATGTCATCCTGGCTGGGGACAGATTAGCTCAGCCTTGGTCAACACTGCTCGTGCTCTAGCTGCTGGATTGCACAGAGAGGGAACATCCACCCTGTCACAGATATTCGGGCGTTTGTTTTCCTTTGAACACCCTGTAATATCTGAGTAACCCACCCTTCCCCAGCGGGTCCGCCTCCCCAAGGTAGACGTCTCTCACATTTTCTCCAGGTTCATTTGCAGCCTGGGGCAGACCTGTGGCCTCGGCTTCAGCCCTGGGGGAGCCACTGGTTACCTCTTGGTAGGGCTGCTAGAAGCAAGTGCACTCCTCATGCACAAGTGGCATCTGAGCCGTGTCCCTAACAGCTGCAATTCTGGAATCGGCACACGGCAGCAGGTAGCACAGCACTTCCCCACCTGGCCAGCTCCCGGACTGGTATAGGCCATTGTCCCCAGTCTTGGCCACCTCCCAGTGATCACTACAATAGCCCTCTTCTGCTTTGTTACCCAGGGTCAATTTTTGTTGTCCACAGTCAGGAGCTCTGGCTGATGATGTATACCATGCTTTGGTTTCCACATCAGAGATTAGGGCCCTGCCTCCCATTAAGACCAAAATAATGGGGACCCTCCTCTTCCAATAGGATATTCAGACTTGGCTAGAAAAAAAGACATATTAATTCTACAATGATATTTTCACATGTATTATGTCCAACAGTCACCATGATCTCTACGTTTATTATTGCTATCTCTGTTATAACAAGTAAGTAAATCGAGACTCAGAGATAAAGCAGCAAATCTGAAGTCACAGACACAAGCATGCAGCAGAGCTGCTCCCATCCCCTTCGGGTTCTGATTCCCAGGACACATTCCAAGCCAGATCTTTCTAATTCCCAACTGTTGTTGATTTCCACTATGACATATCTTTTCATTAACTGAAAGTCAAAAGACAATACAAAACAAAAACCCAACATTAGCAACAACCAACTCTTTCCTCTGAGGAAGCACCTTATTGTCAGTAACATATTTTGAGAGACTTTTCCAAAAAGAGGCATTATATAGGATCATTCCGCAGGATGACAGGCAATGCCCTCACCATGAATCTCACAATGGACACCGAGGTGAGATCCCCAAAGCTCGGTCTTGGGCAGCAGATGGTCTAAGGATCTGAGGCCTCTGGCACTCCAGCTACAGGGTCTGGCGCGACTCCCTTAACCTCTTGGAGCTTCACGTTACTCCTCTGAAAAGCAAGGACAATAATAGAACCATCGCCCTCGTCACGGGAGTTGAAAGATAAAATGCATGCAAAGCACTTAGGGAGCATGGCATCTGAAATATATTAAATGCTCAAGAAAGGTTGGCTATTATTATCCTGGGATGACCTTTGATAAAAGGCTGAGGCACTCCGTGCAGGAGCGAGTCAGCTGAGCACTGCGGGGAACGCACGGATGGGTGAAGCCTCAGGCGGGTCCAGCTCAATCTTACATCTCCACCAGAGTAAATCAAGCCTGAGTTGTGTTTTATTTTATTTTTTTCCCTAGAGAGAAAATAACATCCATCCTCCCTAATTCACAGAGTCATTAAGTGGACACAATAAGATAATGTGTGTGCAAAAAAAGCACTGGAAGAAGAAAGTTAAGTGCCATAAAATTGCAAAGAATCGTGTCCTTGAGGCTGGTATTGTTTTTGGAAAGCTTTTACTCTGGTAAATAATAAGACTCACCTTTGAAAGACCTTTAAATATATAGGGTTTAAATATGTGACCCAAAGAAGAAAAGGGTTCAGGGATTTAAATTAGTCTGGCAAAAGGAAAGCTGAACAGGGTGATTTAATTATTTTTTGTAATTTGAATATTGCTTCCCCTGGGAGGGTCATGGCAAAACCATGTTCCCTACCAAGGTCTAAAGAACAGGAAATTCATTTCAAGTGCAACTAGAAGAGAATAGGTGAGCTCTAAGAAACACCTGCAGACATTCTATTGGAAGGACTGAAGATGTCTCAGGTAGGTGCTATCACTTGAACAGCTGAGGCCTTCAGGAAAGAGAAGTTCAGGTGGATGCTTGGACAAATAAAAAAGGGCAAACAGTTTGACAAGTGAGACCATGGCTTTCATTCTGAAGGTACTGAGATGGGCCATGGAATCTTCCAAAATGGAATCTCAGCTGGTAAGGGACGGTTCTGAGTCCATGATTATTGAAAGACCATCCCATCTCCATTAGGAGACAGATGGAAGAGGATGGAGAGAGGGAGAGAGAGAGAAAGAGAGAAAGAGAGAGAGAGAGGCTCAATTTAGAGTCAAAGAGGTGTGGCCAGTTTTCACATCACCCTTCGTGGAGGACAGGCTTTCCCAGGCTGTGATTCCAGCGGTGGGTACCCAAGGATGTTGGACAGGTCCCTCACTCAGGGTTAGAGAAATGCAGTTGAAGGGCCCCAGATGGCCTAGTGGAAAGGTTAAGCTGGGTTTCCAATGTCTCCTTAACAGAGGCAAGAGTGAGGGATAAACAGAACATGGCTGGAGCAAGTCCCAGTGCAGTGCTGACTTGGATAAGCATCAATGGGTGCTCAGTTCAGTGGGACCACACTGTTATTTGGCAGTCATTTATTCATCTCTCATTGATTCCCCTAAATACCCTAAACAGCTGTTCATGTCCCATTCTCCTCTCAAGACTCTCCCTCCTACTCAGGGAGCTCCCGCTACACTGGTGATCATTTAGTCGCTTGATCACGCCGAGTTCTCGGGCCTCATTGCTTTGCACACGCTGTTCCTTCCACTGGAATACTCTGTCCTCATGAATTTCCTTGGCTTCAGCATCTCTTCCTCACTAAGACTTCCTGAACTACAGCTCAGGTTCTTTCCTAACTTAGGCTCTGTCCTATGATCGCAGTGTTTTCCCCAATTAACAATTGTGCATATATTTAGTGGTCACTCGCTTGATCGTTGCCTCTCCCACTGGATGACACCCTCTGCTGGAGACACAAGCTGTCTTTTCTGCTTCTTGGGCACCCGTCTGGAAAAGCAGGCCTTCAATTCATCCTAGTTGAATGAGCCGATGTTAAACTAAACTAACGTCTCCGTTAGATAGTTTCCACAGCTTTCAGCATGGACTTATATTGGGTAGAAAATAGTGAAGTCTCATGGGAGGGTGACTCCCAAGTGACAATCTGCTTAGGCTAATCTGCAGGCCGTGGTGGTCTCCCCGTTCCAAGTCCATCTTTCTAGGCTCCGTGGATGTGGACAACTGTCCATAGAGAAAGAAGCAGCAGCTGCATTCCCATGTCCCATGCAGCTCCAGTCAGCTTCAGCTGGGAAGCTGGGATATGGATTTTTCAGCAAAATGACACCATCAAGCAGATCCTTCAGAGGTCACTGCTCAGACACAAACACCCTAGAACCACAGTGCAAGGAAGAATTAGCAGCGCCTCTCTCCTCACAAGCACGAAAGAGCCTTGGCCAATCGCACATTGCCTGCCACGATTTCTCACTAAAACACTCTGCCCCTGCGGTTGCACAACAAGCAGCAGCTGCACAACACAATAACATGGCCACGTGGGCTGCCAGTTGAGTCAGGATTTCCACTGACTACACATTATCTGAAACATGCGGGCAGTCTCGCCACCATGGCTCTGACCGCCTGCCCTGGCATGAGAAATGCTTGGTCCTGGTTCAGCAAAATCTGGAAGGTAAATCCCAGTGGTAGAGCAGAAAAGAGAAGCACAGCAAGAGGAAGGAATGGAAATGTGAATTTCACACACTCCACTTGTTCAAAGCATCAGAGAGCCAGGTGTCGGGACAGAGAGGTTTAACTCCCAATTCTGCAACGCTTACACGATGCAAGACAGCTATGGGAGAGGCTTTGGGCCAGAGCTACTTCTGTGTGTCAAACTGCAGTCCAGCTGCAGATCTGGAAAAATAGCTCAGAACCACTACTCCGAGAACTGGGCTGGAGGAAATCCATCAGCCCAGTAAGTTAGTAAACACTAGGTGTGGGCAGATTTGTTCTTAGACGAAGATAAACGAGCAGGAAACAACCAGCAAAAAACACTTCAGAATAAGGAAAAGGAAAGAATACACTGAAGATTCAAGGAGAGAGGAATTCCTTCAAAATGATCTACTATAGGAAATAAAGTAATATTTTAGAGTCTGCTTGACATCAATAAAACTGGAGCAGAAAGGCCAAGATGTCAAGACAAAGAAAATGAAATTAAAATGGAGACAGATGACACAAATAAGGATTTTAAGAAAGAGAATGAAAAATGAACTGGAAATACAAAAATTAAGGTCTACAATGAGTCAGTAAAACGTGGAAGGGAACATATGGGAAGTTGGATCAGTGAATGGGAAAAGAAGCAGGGTGGCCCCTCAGAAGGCCCAGACCAATGACAAGGGGTCTGAGAAATATGATGTAGGTGAGGTTTGCATTAGACATCTAGGAACAAAAGCATAAGAGATTCTTCCGCAGCTTTATGCACTCTCTCTCAGACCACTGGCCAAGCCGCGAACTACCTTTTAAAAGCCTCTCCAGCTTTGGTCTAGGGGCTCAGAGATGTATCTGAAAGCCATTGCTGACCCTCTGTTCCGGTCTTCTTCATCTGCTCCCCTTTTGTCGGGGCAAAATGGCACTGCAGCGAAGGGGACAGATTCCAGCATTACACTGCTGTTTGGAATCCACTCCTACTATTACTATTTGGAATCCAGTCTGCTCTCTGTCCTGGTTGTGTAGCCTGTGAGATGGTCGCCATGCCGCTGCTGCAGTAGCAGCTTCGCGGGGTGAGTACAATTAGATGAGCTGTTGTGTGACCACACCTGGTGGATTTCAACACCACAGTAAGTCATCATCGCTCAGCCATTCTGCATTGTCCTCGGTTTCTTCCTCTCTCCTCAGCTCCAGGTAATCCCTCAGGTCTCATACTTCATTGGAGGCTTTCAAGTGAAGCTCTGTACTCCAGGTTTTCCTTGGCTCTTTTTTCTGGAGTCCACGGAGAAATCCCATCTTTTCCTCTTGGGTTCTCTGCAAACTCCAGGCTGGGGCTAACATCCAGGAGAGTCAAATTAGAATGACTGGTATTTTTGGAAAAGAACTAGAATAAATAAGAAAAGAGTAAGCAGAAGTGAATAGGAAGTGTGCTCAGACTGACTCTGTGGAAGCTATCTAGTTAGTGCTTAAACATGGGGAGAGTTGAGTATCAGGAGGCTGTGGACAGGCAGGCAGGTTTTGCAATATTCCAGCTGAGGGATAAGGGTCGGCGATAAGCTAAGGCAGCAATAGTTTGGAGGAAGCAGAAGGAATGGGTTTGAAAGTTGTTTTGAGGGTAGGAAGGATAGGGGTTGGTGCCCGAGGAGCAGCAGTGATTGCAGTCCATGCAGTTAAGAATTTTCCTCTGTCTCTACTTGACTAAGAGCCACTAAACAGACAAGAGCTGTGTTTTGATTAAACCTCCAGCATAGTAGCTGATGCACAGTAGGGATGCCGACTCTCTTTGTCAAATAGTCCCAGGCCTAACTTAGCTTTCCAGTCCTTTAAGTAGATGCTTCCCCTTAGCCAAGTACACCTTCGACTTAGCATCTCTGCTGCTTCTCAAAGTGTGACCCTCCTTCCCTTCATGTACGGTGATCTTGACATATCCTCCCAACCAGAGCCTCCTCCTTTTTTAAGCCTTCCAAAGACAAGGTGAACCATGGTGGTGTCTCTTCCTAGTCCATGGCACTGCAGCCCTGGGTGCATGCTCAAGGGTACCTGACACCCACCCTGCATTTATTTAACTCTGTGAGGCCATTCAGCTCATCAGATTCAATGCCGCGTCCCCTGCACTGGATCTGAGATTCTCAAGTGTTGGGACCGTCCACATCTCTCTCGGTGTGCACTCAGCTGCTCCCACGCCACAGGCCTGCACAGGGCAGGCTCTGCTCTCCATAAGAGAGGAGACCAATCTGAGACTTGGGTTTTGGAGTTTAACTAGGAGAGAGTGACCTTCCCCCTCCACACAGAGATCATCAGCCCAAATTCCCCAGTCTGTGAGCACCATGCACTCAAGTCAAACACGCAGAAATCAAAGCCAGAGGTCCCAGTTCCCCGGGGAAGAGAGGACTTGCAACAGGAACCTTGACCCATCAGCACTTGCTGGGCAAGTTTGCGCCAGAATGTAGATCTGCCAGGGTGAAAGCCAAGTCTCCCATGGTGGGGATGCTGGCAGAGATTAGAACCAAACAGGCTGGCTCTCAGCATTCAGCTCCAGACTCAGCAGGGAGCTGGAATGATAATCAGGCCAAGGGAAGTGGCCAAGGGAAGAACGAACCACCTATGGGTGTTGGGAGGAGGGCGGGAACCGCAGCTCGGTGCTCAGAGAATATTCAAGGTCTCTGTTCACAGCAAGCACAAAACAGCAGATGATTTCCAGACCGAAGCGCACTCTCTGGAGGAGAGGGAGCTCCGTGTGCCCTTCCAGGACTGGCTGCACTTTCACCCAGGATCCAGGAATAGGGAGGAGCTTTTGGCAGCAGGCTTTTGTTTCCTATTGGTTAGGATGCTTTTGAATGCAAGTAAGAGAAACCCCCACTAAAATGTACACTGTGACTGGGTAATTTATAAAAATACCTATATTTTCTTACATTTTTGGAGGCTGTGAAGCCCAAGATAGAGGTACTGGCAGATTCATGGTCTGGGGAGGGTCTTCTGGTCACACTGTCACATGGGAGAGGGGTGAGTGCTGTGTCCTCCTGAGCAGAAGAGCAGGACAGTGAGCCCAGTCCTGCACGACTTTTTATAAAGGCCATTGTCCCTTATAAAGCATCAGGGTTCCATCCTCCCGATGTGGTCACCTCCTAAAAGTCCTACCTCTAAGTACTAGCACATGGGGGATTAAGTTTCAACACAAAAATAGCGGAGGGGGGATTCTGGTCATAGCACTCTGCTTTCTGGAATTACTTCCAATTAACCTTCGCACCTCCAAATCCTTGTCTCAAGGTTTACCTTTTGAGTCATCTTAATCAACACAGTCCTCTTAGGATGAGAAACAGAGGAAAGGATGCTGCCAGCTACCAGCAAGTGTCTTCTGTATCCTACTGTGACCATGACTGCGATACATCAACTTGATTGGATTAGGAAATGCCGATGAGGTCAGTAAAGCACACTTGTGGGTGTGCTGGGGTGGCTCATGGGGCCGTGCCCTTGGGTCTATATCTGGTTCCGGTCACTTTCTCTCAGGTGTTGTTACCCACTCTGCTTCTAGGCTGCAATAACCTAAGCATCTTTCCTCCTCCACGGCCTTCTGCCATGATGTTCCTGCCTCGGAGCCAGCCAACCACGGACTGAATCTCTTGAAACCATGAACCAAATTAAGCCTCCTCCTTTAAGTTGTGGGTGTCAGGTACGGTGCGTTAGCAATGGGAAAGTGACTCATGGACCTACTAAGATGTGGCCAGGGGCAGGAGCTGCTTAAAAAAAAACAGACTCTCAGGGCCCACCCCAGACCTACTGAAGCAGTTTCTGCATCTTAACAAGTTGCCAAGCGATCTGCCTGCACACTGTGGCCTGAGATGTCCTGCTCTGTAGTTCTATTAAATAGAGAGGGGAGGAAAAAGGAAAGGTAGGAAGTATAAAAAGATCTGCGCAACTGCACCTACCCTTTAAACAGGGCTTCTCACTTAAAACCTCCAAAAGATATACACTATCATTTCCTATTTCAGGACTTGGTCCCTTTACCCAGGCTTGAGTCATTTTTTCACTTCTGTGTCAGGGGTCTCATGCTCTGGCATCTTGAGGTCCCCTTCCTTCATGGGGCCAGGACCTGAGGGGAAGAGTTCGCTTTGCCTTTTTGGTTGACCTCTTTCAAACTAATTTTTTCTTGCCTGCCTCCCCAGTTCAGCATTTTGTCATAAGGTCATCAGGGAGCCATCGACCTGAGTAGGCTTTACTCAGGGGGGGCCTTCTGAGCCCCTGAGTGGACAAACCCTCTTTCCTAAAGACAGTGGGCTCTTCCAGCTGCAGCCAAATCTGCTCTAATTAGCAACTCTGAGGTTGGCGGTGGCAAGTCTTTCGGAAATTAATAATGCTATTTTGAGAACACCTGTATCCAGCCTGGTTAATGAACATGATGATGTGAACATAAAATATTTTCCATTCCACAAAGAAAGACGTTATCCGCATACCCTGTTTCATGTCTCAACTCTCGGACTTGCTTTGTTTTCAGATAAATTATGTTCAAATCACACTTCCATTAGTGTTAATTTGGTGGCTTTTGCAATGTTCTTTAATTCTTCAGCTAGCAAGTGGCTCCTTTCCTACTTGGCCCTGATGCAGGTATTTTGTTTTGCTCAGCAACGTCTTTTGCTTATTGCCCTGAATGACGGGTGAATGTTCCATGCCTGGTGCTTACATTTTCACTTGAAACATATCTATTTTTGCAGATAGAGTATTTTTGCAGATATTTCTCCAGCCAGCATGGGTTGCAGGAAAATTAGGCTTCTCCCTGTCTGTGCTACTTGAGTGCAGTTTGCATTCTTCACCCTCATAAAGGGCATCTTAACCTTACTAACCGCAAAGATGTGGGAAAGATATTACGTGACTGCGAAGGATTCCAAAGCCCTGACAATTTGATTGCTAGATATTGAAGCATACAAAAATATTCTGGGCAGCTTTCTGAAGGGTCCGCTCTCCTATTCAGTCGCTTTGACAAACACAGCGTTATTGTTAAGGTACCGCAGTCCTTCCATAGCGGCCGAGCAGCCTTGGCAGGAAGCTCCCTCCGTCCACCCCCACTACCCTGATCCACATCAGCAGGGGTCTCCGTGGCCCCCAGAGCCACCCCTCCCTGCAGCCAACACCGCCCAGTCGGCTGGGGCCCGGCACTAAGCAACGGGCGCCTGGTCAGGCGGCGCCACCAGGACTCTGCCCGGGGCTTGTGCCCCTGAGGCTGGCCCGACCTCACCTGTCGGCAGGGGGATTCCATCATCTGACCGCCGAGCTCAGGAAGAATGTGTAATCTTTGGCCAACAGTCCCCACGTCTTAGGAAATAGGTCCTGTCTGCAAAGGTAGAACTCATTGCGTTGGCTTTATTCCTTTTTCTTTTTAGAGGTGAGAAAAGAAATTCTTGGCTCCTGGGTCAATCTTGGACGCACCAGGTGTTTTAAACACAAAACCTGATTGTCTCAAATCATACTCCTAACATCTTCTGACCCCACTTCCGTTAGGGGCACAGAAAATGGGACCAGATTTCCCCCCCGGAGGTGAGAGAGCTTCCTCTTTGCGATGCCCATAGGGCCCCCTAGTGGTTACTTCAAGACCTCGTGTTTCTTCGGATTAGGTCTCTTGACCCCAATAAAAAAATGAGACCTGGTGGAATGTCTTCTGCAGGTCTCCATGCAGAGAGAGGCAACAGTTGGTTTAGACAGCACAACATTTTTTATATTTCTTAGTTCATAGCAAAACCTGATTCTTTAGAAATAACAGATATATCACTGCGCATATTTTATTCTGAATTCCTTGTACTATATTATGTCATAGCTGAAATACTTTTAAGACATTTGTATCTTGGTTTATGCCAAAAGGCTATAATTCCTAGGCAATCTACATCCAACCTAAGGATATATATATATATATATATATATATATATATATATGATTTGCTTGGGCCGGGGAGTTTAGAAGCTTTAGTTTTCCACAGTTATTTTTACAGTGTGGGCTTTGACATGAGAGGACCTAACCAGAGTTGGGTTTGTGGAGGATTTCAGTCTGACAACGTTCCTACTTTTTGCAGCACGAGATATGCCACCGACTTAAAAACTGCAACCTTGAATTGACGGAGCAAAGCTTTTCCACATCCGAGGTGGCTACTGACCCAGGCCGTGGGATCTGCGAGCTCCCCCGGGGAAGCAGCCCGCGTCCCCAGCGCCCGGTGACCAGCGTGGACTCCCATCTCACCCCAGCCCACCCCGGCCGGCCGTGCTTTCCTAAGATTCAGAGGGTGCGCTTACGGGGGTGACGGTAACGGAAAGGCTTCTTTCCCACATGCTTATCTTTTAGTTCGTGATGCAATTCAATTATTCCAGCTTTGCTTGTAAATTCCAAGTCCCGCCTCCCTTCCCCTTATTAATATGCTAATACCGTGTAAAAATACATTTTGCACCAGGAACGAAGGGAAGCTAGGCGATCAATAAAAAGAAGGCACAAATTCTGGGTTTAACTTCACCCGGTTCGCGGGGGGCGGGGGGCCGGAGTGGGGAGGAAGAACAGTTGGAAGGAGCGACACGCGGTCCGCAAAACATAAAAACGATCCCTTGTTTTCTGGCGTCCGGGCCAGGCTGCTGCGGAAGGCGGCGCTGAGCTCAACTTGCACACTGCCGGTTCCTAGGATGTCGCCTGCTCTTTCATCCCCGAGCCGCCTCCAGCAAGCGGCGACGCCTGCGGGAAGAGCCGGCACCGCGCGTCCCTGAGCCGGCACGGTGAGGCCCGGCGTCCCGAGCACCGCTGTCTTCCCTCGGGTCCGCGGGGCTGGGTGGCTGCGCGGCGTTGGCGCCGGCAGGGGTGGGTGGAGTGGGGGTCCGGGCTGGGTCCCCGCTCCTCCCGGCTGTGTCCCAGAGCCCGGGGAGGTGGCGGCCGGGGAAGGTGGGGGTCCGGGAAGGGGACCCCGGACACCTGGCTCGGATAGCGCAGCGCCCGGTGACCCCCCCCCATCCGCCCGCCCCACCCTTCGGGAGTCCCGGGGCCGGTGCACGCGGGGAGCTCGCGCGGGAGCCGGACGAGCGGAGCGCGGGGCGCCGTGCCTGCTGGGGGCTGGAGATGCAGCCCCGGGAGCAGGTGGGCAGGGCCGGGCAGCCCTTCCCGGCCTCCGGGACAGCATGAAGGATTCTGGCCGCTCTCACGCCGCCCCCCGCGGCAGCTGGGCCGCGGCTTCCCCAGCGAGCCCGGATCCCGGGTGGGAGCGCAGGCCGGGGCCGCCGCCAGCAGCCGTTCCGCGACCCGGCTCGCGCTCCGGCTCCGGGTGTTGCTTCCGCCCGCGCAGGGCGAGCCGAGATAGGGGGCGGGGCCAGTCGGGGGCGGAGCCTCAGCGGGGCGGGCACTCGGGTCGCGCGGCTGCGGCACCGCCCATTGGCTGGTGGCGTGGTCACGGGATTGGGGGCGGGGCCTCTCGGGCCCGCCCCGCCCCCCGGAGCCGGCCAGCCCGCCCGCCCGCGGCCGCGCCGCACAGACTGGACCGGAGCGGTGGCGCCGCAGCTGCCGAGCTTCTCCCGGGCACACGGTGCCGACCTGGACCGTACCACCCGGACCGGACCGCACCGCACTGCCCCGACCGGACCCGGGCTCCCAGCCAGCGCGGCGCCGCGCGGCTGAGCCCGGCCCTGCACTCCCGCCGCGGCGCCCTCGGCCGGCCCGGCTCGCGGCCCCGGGACGCGCGCTCGCCAGGCCGGGCTCCGCGCTCCGCCGCCGCGCGTGACCTTCCCGGGCCGCCCGCCCGCCGCGTCCTCGCCCAGGCCGGGGGCGCCGCCCGGACCCGCGCGGAGCGGGGGCGCGGCCTTGCCCTAGCCCGGGGCGGCGGGCGCGCCCAGGCCCGGCGGCTCCCGCTGCACGCAGGGCCGGGCGGAGCGGAGGCGGAGGAGCGCGGGCGCAGTGCGCAGTCCGGGCGGCCGGACCCTCGCGGCGTGGCCCGGCCGCGCGGAGTGGCGGCGCCGCCGCTCGGACACGGACGAGGGCTGCACCTGCCCGGACCCGCCGGACCCTCGCCCGCGCCCCGGCTTCTCCGCGGACTCTCGCTGCCCGGAGCCGGCGCAGCCAAGGTAAGAGCCCGGGGCGGGGAGCGACTTCTCGAACCTGTGGCTGTGCCCTGCCCGGGACGCGGGGGGAACCGCTCCTGCCCTGCCTGGTGGCCGAGCCCTGCGCCCGGAGCCGCTGGGCTCGCGCGGTCCCTGCGCCCTCGCTGCCTCTCCTGGTGTGGAGAACTTTTCCCGGTTCCTGGCTACAGAGAGGGCGACCTGGGGTGTGCAGCCTCAGCCCGCGATCTCCCCTGTAGGCCCGAGGGGCAGCAGTGTCTGGGGAACCCGCGCAGTGTCGCAGCTGGAGTGGGCACCCGAGTCGTGCGTCCTGGCCACCAAGCTGCGTCCAGTGCCTTGTTCCCGTCGCCCCTCTGGGAGCCTCTGCCACCAGCCCGTCCTATTTGAGTCCCCGAAGCCTCCCCCGGCAAGATCGGGTTGTAAATGGGTCACTTCGGAGGGAACAGATTGTCCCCCACACACTCAGGCCAGCTCTGGGTGGCCCTGTTTAATCGGAGTGGATTTTCCTGTCCCTGTGCGGATGGACCTCGGTTGAGCAGGCTTCTGCTGAATTTCGAATCCGTGAATTTTGTCACTCAGCCCCTTCACGTGGTCTCCGGAGGGCACAGAATAGCAGCTTACATTTTCCGTGAAAGTTTTACAGGGCCTTATGTAAGGGCCCCAAAAGAGAGAACCCCAGGCCCTGGCTGCCTTCCAGTGGATCTCTGGAGAGGGGGGACAGGTGGGGGCGTTGCATCACCTACAGCCTGACCTGGCCGGGAGTGCTTTTTCACTAAGCGCGGAGTCGCTGCCCAGGACTAATTTTCCTCTGACCTCTCCTGCTTCCCACCTCAGGATCAGCTTTGATAGACTGAAGATAAGAGAAAGCTCTAAATTAGGAGAAGAACAAGCTGCACTTCTTTGCTCCTCTCTCACAAATGGGTGACATGAGTGAATTACTCAGGGCATCCTGAGGCCTCACTGGGGGAAAAAAAAACCAAGGGAAAAGGAACTGGCTGAAAGGTTTCACACCTCCTTGTCCCCTCTCCTAGCACCTTTTCAGAAGTGTCTGACTTCAGTGAAAATAGCTTGTGGAGAACACCACTATCAGCCTGTTCTGCTAGGTCTTAGAGGGTTTTTGAGAGCACCGAGGAGAGGTGCAGAGCCTCAGGCAGGGTGGAGAGGTTTCCCAAGGAAGGAAGGGAGGATTGGCCACTGCGCAGCCCTGGGAGCTGCAGGAGCGGGGCCTCCTGGCTCTTGGCGGTGGGCTGGGTTGTGCGCGAACTTTCTGCTGAGAGATGATGTGGATTCCTTTAGCTTCTAAAGCACAGCTAGAAAGGCTGTAGGAAGGAAAGAAGAGGTCCACCCAGCTCATCCTGGGTTCCGGAAGTGCTCCTTCTCCTGGGACGGTGGCCAGGGCTTCCTGGGTTCTGGATTCCTGTGCTGTGCTTCCTTGAGAGTTGGCGTGGAAAGCAGGAGGGTGCTGTCCGCAGTGCTCCATCCTCTCCACCTTCAGGACACTAGGGGGACTCGTTTTCTATTCTGCCACGGAGGAGGAGACACAGAGAGGCACGTTACTGGGATGGGCTTCTTTAGGGCTCATGAATCCAACTTTTCGGTGCCAGACGTAGGTTCGTATTAAGGAGCAGGTTCTGAATGCTTGAATGATGGGCCTGCTCTCACCTGGTACCACCTGGACACCTTAGAACTGGTTGACTGCAAGTGTTGTGTGAGATTCTGGAAAGACTCAGGTTGCAGTCTCCGCAACATCTGGGAAGATACAACCTCTTGCAAATTCTACCCTTTGGACACCTGGTTGTGCTAACTTTAAATTCTCTGTTTGCAGTCAACCCCTCACCTTTTTTTTTCTCCCTGCAGTACTGGGTTGAACCCAGGGTCTTTGCAGTGGACTGCATCCTTAACACTTTTATACTTTTTTTTTAATTTTGAGAGTGGGTCTCACGAAGTCACTAAATTGCACCCGGCTCCCTTTTGTCTTTTTACAGACCCACAGTCTTATACAATCACACTACGTCAGAACATCTTTAAAATCAACTCCGTCAAACTTAAAATTTCTTGCTGCCTTCCCCTTAAAAGTGCACACAGATGTTAACGTGGCACTTGACAGCTTGTCTGCACGCTCATGGAGAGCACTAAATCATTCGTGTCTGGGGATCTGCCGGCGGCATTAGAAGATAATTCTCTCTCCCTGAAGAACAGAGCCCCCGTTGCCCAGGCCTCCCCACAAGAGCTGTGTCTGTCTCATCGGAGCTGCTGAAAGTGAGAGATGTAAGCGGTGGCATCTGAGGAGAAAGTCCCACTTCAGCACTCTGGCGCTGAAAAAGCAAATGTCACCATGATTTAGGGTTACTGCACTCCGATGGGCCCATTTCAGCACGCAGAACCTGACCGTTCAGAGCCCGGGAACTTGTATGAGTTACTCATCTTCCGGAACTCTGTTGGGCCATGTTTGTGACCCTTTCCTCGAATGAATAGTGCGTGTTTGGGTGGTTTAAGGGGAATGGTGATTGTGGTCTAGGAAGAGTGGTCAGCGTAAAGCTTTATTCCTACAAGTCAGGCTTTATGGGTGAACTCTCATAGGCGCAGTGTCGCCAAAGGGTCAGAGATTGGTGCAGGAAAGACCACTGCCCTGGCCGCCCTGTGCCAGTGGGAGCCCCAGTCCTGGGGAGTGTGGGTGCTGCGGTCCTGCGGTGCGGGAGGCTGGCGATTCCCTGCAGCCGGGCGGCGGAGTCGAGCGAAGAGCCGAGGCAGGAGGCTGAGCGCCCTGGCGTCCAGGGCGTGGTGAAGGTGCCTTTGCGGCCAGAGCATCTCGGAGAGGAGGTAGCAGCGCTGATTTGGGGTGTGAGGCCACGGGGATCAAGAGCCTCAAGTATCTGCCAGTGACACGCCTTGGGGACACAGCCGCTTCCCAGTGCCTGCAACGTTGATGAAGTTTTGCGGCCCTACCCTGGAGGATTTGAGGTGGAGAGCCGCTCAGCCTCTCTCCGAGATATGGGTATTTAGAAAGTGGTAGGCAGAAGCCAGCATGTGAAGGCTTCGTTAAATTTATTTTAGAAGGCTTTTCTCTTAATTTCACAAACGGTCCTTGAGCACCCGCGATGTTGTAGGTGCTGCCCTCTGTGCTGAGGTTACAGATGCTCTGAGCTGGGCTTAGCATCTTTCCAGAAGAGGCAGGCATTCATTCGGCCACTGCTGCAGGCCACAGCCTGTCACGTAGGGCCATTTTGAGCTTGTGGTTGTAGGAAGGAAGGGAAATCGGGGTGGGACCTCAGGGTGTGTAGTGTGTGGCTGGCAGGTGAGCGGCGCAGGCTGGGGAAACTGTTGGGGCACTCAGAACTCCCTCCTCGCCCTGGTTCTGCTCCAGGCATCTGATGGGTGCAGGAACACTGCTAGATAAGACCCAGGGGCACTGGCTGATTATCCCACATTGTCCTTAAACACGGGAAAAGATGTTTTTTCTGTCCATTGTCCTACCACATACAGCATTTTGCCTGTCCTTTCAAAAACTATTAGCAATGCAGATAAAGAAAGGGTCCCTTATCAACCTTAAGTCTGCCCTTCTGTGTACGTGAATTACATCTGGGGCTTTTATTATGTGAGTATGCAGCAGTGGGAGAAGTGACAATGTTACTTGACAAACGACACAGTATTAAAAAGCCCTTTTCTGTGAGAACAAATTCCATTTTGTGAGATTTGCTCCTGGGTAGAGTTGTGGTCAGGTTGAGCACTTGCCCAACGGCCCTGCATTATAATCGCTGCACTTCTGGCTGGAGCTGTCTTTGCTCTTGGAAAAGGAAGCATTTGCAATAGTGAGAACGGGAGTGAGGGTGTGCGCCTGCGTGTGTGCATTTCGTGGGGTGAGGATGCTACAGCTGGCTGTGCCTGTTTTCAGTATGGGGGGTTCTAGCACCCTGTGCTAACGCCGGCACCCACACGCGCCCAGGCCTGAGACAGGAAGGCGTAGTATTCGCCTCCGCCCTCCGCAGGATGTGAGGTAGTCTCATCTACTTAAGTCACCTCTATATTACGTACAGCACTTTTGGCGATGTAAATGCTGTGTGAGTCGCTGTTGTTCTGCAATTGTTTAGGGAACAATGACCAGGGAAAAAAGTCATGTTCAATATCTATATGATTTTTTCCAAATATCTTCCATCTAAGTTTAGTTGACCGCAGAAAGCCCTGCTCTAGAGCTCAGATTGTACGTGTGAGGAAGATAAACACCAGTAATGTTAGAAATAGGGAAGTCGCGGCTGCAGCAGTGGTCTCCCAGGTCAGGAATGCTTAGCTTTTCAGAAACGGGACAGAAGGACAGAGGGATAAAAGAAGCACGTGTGCACCTGCACTTGCCGCTTTGCTCTATCATTCACCCCCATGTTGAGGGGAGGCCGGTTGGTTAATGCAGAACCGGGAGGTCTGGGGTCTGGTGTTGCTTCATCCTGCGCTAGCTTGCTGTGCGACCTAAGAGCACTTCTGGAGACCTCTGGACTTCAGCACCGTCTGTAAGTAAGGCATTATTTCTCTTGTAGCTAGAAATTGAGAGCCTTGCAGAGGGACAGGTAGTGGCAAAGCTCAGGCCCCTCCTTAGGGTCTGGCTTTCTAGCTCAAAGTTGGGAGGATTTCTGGCCCATTCAAACGTGTACCTTATTTTCAGGGTATCTTTCTACCCTGAAACATAGCGCTGCAAGTGTGAACCCATGATGGAGAGAAGACTGCCTTTGCCCTGCCGCTTGTAGATTGTGCAGCCGGCCGGCCAGGCTGAGTCCCTTCAGGCTGAGTCCCTTCCGGAAGTTGAGCTGTTCACACCCAGTCTGGAAGCTGCCTGCTTGCTCCTTCCGTATGGAACCTGTTGACCCTGAATGTTACACTGTTCCTTCCCTGTTGCTTAAAAAGGAAGCACTTTGTGATTAAAAAGAAAAACAGTGTTGGCCATTTTAATTGTTTCAAAATTAAGTACGTAAAAGCGGAGCTGACTGTGGTGGATTTTGCAAAGCCTGGGATGCACTTGGAGGAGAACCCCTTTCATTGGACCTTGTAGGGAAGTAAATGCGAGGGGAGAATCTTAAAGAAAAACAGCAGAAGAACAATTGCATAGAAGTATGAGTCAGGAGAGGTGCAGGCCAACTTGTTTTTAGGCCTCCAGATTTGCAACTGGCTTCTTTCTGAGACTCCCCCACCTCATCTCCTGGGCACAGCATGGCGCGGGCTGGAAAGAGAAGGTTGGAGATGAAGAGCAAGGTAAACACGAGGCCCTCACATTGGCGTTTCAGTACTGATGCTCAGTGGGGGAGCGCTCTGTCTTCCGAGAACTTGGCAAATAAGTTCTGCTCATAAGACCAAGTGATTTAAGATAAGTAATTTTTTGAAGTACAAGAGGATTTTTATTTTACAAAAGGGATTTATTGTGAGCCACCTTTTCATAGCTGGTTCCTTTATTGTATTTGAAATAATTTGATTAACAACCATGATGGACACTTTTGGGAGCCTCACATGTTAGATAAAACCAAGGACTTTTCAGACATAAAGTTTTAACAAATAACCCACTGAGTTCACCGGCCCAGGAGCCCAGCAGTGGACTCTGTTGCGGAAAGAAATACCACAGGACTTGCGTATGCGGCGGTGGCCCCTGACCGGCCACGTGGAAGAGCTGTGCTTTCTTGCGTATGTTCAGCAGGTGGGATGTTTAGCTGTGTTCTTCCTGGAGGTACAAGGCGAAAGTAACTACCCACCTTCTGGGCTCCCATCCAGAATAGAAGGGGCGTACAAAGTAAGTTAGGGAAGAATTCCCAGAATTCTCAGTTTTCATGATTCTGAAGACGTGGAAGTCATGTTCTTCCACTTCAGTATACATTGGAGGAGGCAGGCATGAGATGTGTAAAAAACCAAAACCCCACGTTCCCCACGTCTAGTGCCTTTTCTTTCACCGCAACGGAGCCATCCAAGGCTTTTGGGTTTTTTTGTTCCTTTATCTCTATGCAAGTTTCCAAAAAAGAATTTGTTCTAGGAGTGGACTAAAATGGAGGTGCTTAAGGCTTCAGAGGTAATTTTGGGTGATCTGGAGTTGCAGGTAGTTGCAGGCCGGGGCTGGAATTATAAGTGCATTCGCACCCATAATGTGTGCCTCTCGTCGAATGTGAGCCCCGGCCACTGGGAGAGCTTTGCTCTTCACACAGCCTGCTCTGAATTACCAACGCCAACTGGGAGAAAGGCCTCGGCGATCTTCCGGCCTCTCCCTGGTAGCATTAGAATTTAGGAGGATTTACAGCAGAATGTGGGCATGAGGGCATTTCTTCTTTTTTAAAATTTAAATTCAGTGAGGAGTCGCTGGCTCTCGAGGGTCTCTCTGTGGGTAGGGCTGGCTGCAGCTGCCTTGGGTGCATCGGCAGTACTTGTTGTCCTGGAGGAAGGGTGACTGGGAGCCGTCCCCTCCCGCCGTTGTTTCCGGCGGAATCCACCTGCCCTTCGTAAGCCGTGCTCTATGTTCCCACCTGGCGGACCCAAGTCAGCACTCTTCTGTGAGTGGCATTTGCTGGTTGGCTCTGGAGCCGGGAGACAGGTGCCGAGCCGGGGGCGCGGTGGGCTCTTCCCCCCAGGAGTGTGCCTGGCGTTGGCAGCTCTGTGTTGGGCCGTCATGTTCACACCGCGGGCACGCACTGCTGATGGAGCGAGGGCTGTTTCCACGCCTGGCGTGGGGTCGGGAGGAGAGCGCGTCCACTGCGGCGGACTTCCAGTTGTGGCTTCGGGCTCCTTGAGGCCTCCCCAGGAAGCTTTTGTTTGAAAAATGTGGAGGATGTTTCAGATCAGCAAAATTAATTCTCTGAGGGGCCATTGTTGTGGCTCAAACATTGATAGCTTTGTAAAAGTGAGGAGAGCGCAGTGCCCCAGCGGGTCCTGTGTTTTTGCTCCTCTGCAGCACAGCGAGTGGAACTTTTCGGGAATGAGAGAGTGGGTGTGCCTGCAGCTGGGGTGCCGGGATGCCACGTTGTCTTGAACACGCTGGACCGGCACTTTCCCATCCATCCACCCTCGGGTGACTGGAGGGCAAAACCCTTGGGTGCTGTTGGTGGCGTGGCGCTCGTCAGGAGGCTGAAGCCCGGCCTGCTCTGCCACCCTGAGGTTCTCCTTGGTGGCTTCTGCCCTGCACGCTGTTCCTCCTGGGCTCTAGCTCGGCCCCCTGCCTCATCCCCGACATTCCCCGAGCCCCTTCTGTACATGCTTTGGACAGGTGGCCTTCCACTTGGCCTCTCAGGCCCTTCACCCCTACCCGCCCCACCAGGGAGGGTCTTACTGTCCTGCCCCACAGCCCAGAGGCAGAGGCTGGGCTTGCAGGGCCCAGCGTGGCTGGGACTTGGTCCGTGGCCCTCCAGACTCCTCAGCCTCCGTGTCCCACGGCCGACCTTGCACCTGACTTCCTGCCTCCAGCCTGTTGGCTGTTGCCCAGAAATGCCCCTTGTCTTCCCTCTGGTGTGACCGTGATCCTGCTGCTCCCTTGCTGAGTCAAACCCCAGCCTCTCTTCTGTCTGTCTGGCTGTGGCTCCCCTCCTGACTGGAGGCTTCGTGGTACTCTCTGTCCCTCTGGTCCTGCCGTGTGGGGTCACCCCTTCATCCAGCAGCCTTGCCTTGGTGAGGGAGGTGAACGCCAGTAAAGGCATGCTGACAGGCGGGGGACAGCAGGGACAGTGTGTGGGCTAACCTGAAGGAGTCAAACAGGCCGAGACGATTACACTTGGCTCTCCCCGGGCTGGAGATGGGAGGGTAGACTGAGAGGAGGCAGTGCCGGAAACAAGCGATGCTGAGCTCCGCCTGGCGTCTTCTGCGTGGCGTTGTCGCTGTGGCCTCTTTTTCTTCTCTCCTCTGTATCTCAGGCGGGCATCGGGTCACCACACCCATCGTTACTCCCAGGCGGCTCCTTGAGCCTCAGCACCAGGACGCCTTGCGGAGACGAGCGTTGTGCTAAACAGAGATCTCCTGTCCTCGGCCTCCGGGACATGGTCGGGGAAATTGGAAGAGGCGTGTGACAGGTTCAGTAACGACAGAGGACTTAACAGTTCCGAGCAGCTGCCGGACAGAGTCGGGGAGATTGGAAGAGGCGTGTGACAGGTTCAGTAAGGACAGAGTTCCGAGCAGCTGCCGGCGGGTGGGCTGTGGCGTGCCGGGCCAGAGGGTGATGGGGACCCAGCCGCGGGGTTTGCTTTAGCTTCTTAAACTACACCGGGCAGCGAAGCTTAAGCTGGGTCTCTGGACACGGATCATGAGAACAGGGAGGGAAGGGTTAAAGGGAGGCCGAGGGCCGTTATGTTGTGGTGAAAGCCGGGTTTCCACTGACAGGGGTGCAGGCAGACGTGGGGGCCAGGTGGGCTGTGACTTTCAATCAGGTTGGGGCATGTGCTGGGGACAGGTTGGAGTGGGAGAGGTGAAGGCCTTTGCGCCGGCTGCAGGTGTGGGTGTGTGTGCATGGGTGTGTGTGTGGGGGGGGTGTGGGTGTGTGCAGGTATGGGTGTGGTGTGTGTGTGCGCATGCGGGGTGTGGTGTGGGGTGTGTGTGTGAGTGTGTGAGGTGCTTGTGGCTCACACAGCGGTCCTCGAGACAGCGGGCTCTCTTGGCTGCTGGGGTACTGGGCCTTGGTGAGATGCCCCCTCTGAGCCTCTCTCACCCTGGGTTATTTAAATGGGCCTAGGGTTGTAGAACAACCCCCCCCCCCAGCCTTGGGTGGTCCCCGATAAGGGATGGAATGGAGACAGGGATCCCTCTCCTTGTGAACGGCTCCTAAAGCGGCTGTGGACAGCTAAGAGCAGAAGGCCTGGAGCTGTCTGCCCGCCAGGGCGCGGCTGCACCTTGGAAGGGGTCGGCACCTCGGCCCGTGCCAATGGTGGAGTTTCTCAAAGAGGATAGTCCCATCCTTTAGAGACAGAGTCTTTATTCCTAATCTTTCAGCAAGGAGGGCTTTTCCAGAATGTTCTGTGTGCCTGCCCCGCAGGCTCACCGTCTACCACTGGGAAACTTCCAGCTGTCTAACCAGGACACCGCGCTCGCGAGGTCCGGCCCCCCACCTCCCATCTCCTGCACCTCGAATCCCCAGCTCCTCAGTTTCCTTGCTTGCTGGCTGTTTTCCCCAAACTCTTCCTGCGCCTGGTTTGTGCTTTCCTGCTGTCTCTGCCTGGACGCTTCTGCTTTTCCTCCGGCGCCCAGCCCGCGTGGTCCTCCCTCTCCGCTCCCCGATCCTGATCCGTACCCTGACCTCTGCTGTACCCTTCCTTGCCAGAGGCCCTGACCTTTCTCCTGGCTGGACCTCACCTCTCAGGAACAACTGTACCCTAAAACTCCAGGATTCGAACGTGCTGTCCATCCAGCTAGCAGTGGCAGCGCTGTTGGGTGTCCTGTTTACCAGCCAGCCGTAATTTATAGTTTACCCTGTTCCTGCTGACACTTGAGGTCCTGCTGCTGCGGGGGCAGCTGGGATGATGTGAGGTGAGTTTGTTTCTCAGAGATTTCCTGAGTCTGAAGGTTCTGTGCCCCCTGACTGCTGACCGAGTGGTGAGTGGCTCTCGGGCCTTCTTGGGGCCCATAGATGCCTAGGGAAGGGAGGTAGAGAAGAGGGTCTTGCCAGACCTAGAAAAGTCTGCACATGACCCCTTGGGCCAGAGCTTTTGGCTTTCTGGATGGGTCCCTGGGTGCTGGAGAGTGCTTTTACCACAGCTTCCGTTTAAGACTGGGATGCACATCGGCAGTTAGCACTGCAGTATTGAGAATCCATTGTGCGGTGGTGGGGGAGGCTACGGAGCCCGGGGTAACTTGTGCAGAGTGAGCCTCCCGGTGGTTGTGCTGGGATATCTGGCATTGCTCTGGGACAGTGGTGGCGAACCTATGGCACGTGTGCCGCAGCGTGCTGTTTGTCATCGTTGAAAGCTCTAAAAGATTCACCATCACTGCTCTACGATCTCGGGTCCATTTGGGTTCTTCCTGCCCTGCCAGCGCAGGTGCTGCGGGAATGCGTTTGCTCAGTTACACAGGCGTGACCCGGGCTCTGGGGTTCAGGGGCCTCAGTGTGGTCCAGGCGCGGGGGAAGTGTGAGCGTGGCTCAGCAGGGTTGGGTATCTGCGGGCCCCTGTGCGTGTCCGGTGTGGTCTGGTTGGGTCCCAACTGCAGGATGCTTTCTCTGGGTTCACTTGTGCCGTGTTCCTTCCATTCTGTCTGTTACCGGTGTGGAAAGGTCACATTTGGAGCTTGCTGTGGAATCTGTTAAGGTGTGTGTGGAGGAAGTGCTCAGAGAGAGCGAACTACTGTCCTTGTTATTTGGAGCTTTTGCTCACCCCCTGCAGCTCCCCCGTGCCCTTTCTGGCAGGTCTGCTGGTAAAACAGGAAAAGAGCAGGCTCCCGGCTGGAGGGGACCATAGTCTTTCCCTTTGTAGCCTTGTCCAGATATCTCAGAAAATTGCAGAGGCTCGGAAGGCAAAAGCAGATGCTTGCCTGCTGGTCACCGAGACCCTTTTCTGTCCACCTGGCTCTTCTCTCTCGTGGGAAGTCTGGGATCCAACAGGTCGGGGTGAGAGGCGCTGATGGTGTGGTCCTGCCTTAGTAGGCTGTGATGAGCAGTATGTGCAGGGACACTGACAGTGGGCCGTCACTGCAGCTGCCACTTCCTGAGTGCCTCCAGCGTTAGGAGATGTGCTGTGCACGCCTGGTGCCTTGGATGCCTGTGCAGCCCTGGGGCACAGATAAGGAGGCTAAGGCTTGGTTAGGTGGTTCTTCACCCATGTGATTCAGCTACACTGGAGCCCAGTCCTGGCTCCAGGGCGTTGGCGTTTATTCCACATCTTGTCGTCCGCTGGGCCGGGTGTGTTGCATGTGTACCCCTGCAGTGGCAGCGCCCTGGTCCATGGGTGTGGGGGAGGTGGTTTTAATTTAATTTTATTTATTTATTTTTGTGGGTACCAGGGGTTGACCTCAGGACCTCGCGCCCCAGCAGGCGCCCATGCCGCTGAGCGATATCACCGGCCCCTTTTTTGTATGTGGGATGCGGGAGTCGAACTCAGGCCCTCGCGCTTGCCAGGCATGCACATACGCTGCTGAGCCATCTCACCAGCCTGGGGAGGTGGTTTTAAAGAAGTAAAGTTCTAGATCTTCATCTTCACGTGAGTACCCGTCCTTGACACTGGCCATCTGGGCCACCCACTGCCTGGACCCTGCTGTGTGCCCACGTTCTCTTTCATAGTTAGCCTTCTCTGGCTTATAAAGGTGCATCTCTTACTGGAAACCCCCTTACTGTGGTCTGTTGTTCTGGGTATAAAAGCTCCAAGAACACTAAACAAAGGAACTATTTGACATCTGTGCGTGAGAGCCTTCTCGAACCCACAGGGCTGCACTTTCACCTGTTTAACGTGGTCCGAGACACGGGGCATTTGGGTCTCTTTTCAGGCTAAGGAATGAGATAAAATTTTCAGCTCTAAAAAATAACTTACTCTTGAATTTTTAAAGTGAATTTTGGATATGAGATTGCTAGATTCCATTGAGAAATGTGATATGGAAATTTTATTTTCAAATGTTAATGTTTGCAGTGTTCTGAAAATTATATCCTTAGAAATAATTTAGTGTTTGATGAAAACTTTAGACATCAGCCTAAATGCAGGGAAGGTGGTATAAGGGTTTTAAATATCAGAATCAAAAGAAAGAAGGAAGGAAGGGGCCTGAAAAGCATCCTGTATACTCCCTCCCGAGATACCGAAGTGAGGAGAGGGTTATTTTTAAGTTGTTTTCTGCCTCAAACCCTTGTCTGCCTAAAGATTTGTCAGTATCTGTTAAAGCTTATACACTACACTACTGATAAACACCCTTGAAGTTATATGGGGTTTCAGGGAAATGAAAACATCTTTTAAACTTGATGAAACTTTACAACTTGTATTGTTTTCCCACTGTTGGCACGAAACACCTGCTATCCACACTTTAAAGGAAGAGAGATTGGTTTTAGCTCACGGTTTCCGAGGTTCTGTGGTCAGCTGGCTGCAGGGCAGGAGCCTCATGGCCGAGGGGTGTGGTGAGCAGCGCTCCGCGGTCCACGGCAGCGAGGGAGCCCAGCAGCCAGAGAAGAAGCGACAGATACAGCCCTCAAGGCCATGTCCCCAGGACACCGGACACACCCAGGAGCCAGTGGTGGACAGACAGCGTCACTGTCACACATGTGCTGCTAGACATGTGGCGGTCACCCAGGGCCCCGTGGGAAGGGCTGAAACTCAGTTCCTGCTGATGTCGAGCAGCGTCAGTACCAACTTGACTGTCGGTGCAGGTATAGCTGAAAGTCTGTAGGTGAACCAGGCTGAGCCTGGCCCAGTTTCTCTGTGTCATTCAGAGTGTCGCGCTGTCCTCTTCTGCGTTGGCTTCCTTCTCAAGCAGGCCGCCTCGTGGGTGTGAAGTCGTCACGGCACGAGGAGCACATCCTTCCTGCCACATCCGAGGTGCTGGCTGTGACCTGGTGCAGACTGCGTCCCCTCCTTGGAGTCCTGTTCCAGTCACTCCCGGCGCAGGCAAGGGGTGGTTGAGACAGAAAGTCCTACACCGTTCAGCGGGACTCTTGCCCTGCGGCGCCTGCAGACCTCTGAACCGCGTGCTGTCGGGGGTCTTGCCTGGCAGCCCACCCCGTGCCCGTGCTCTCTGCACGTCGCTCCCAGCACAGTGGCACGAGGGATGCCCTCTCTCCTGGCCTTGCTCATTTCCAGACTTTTAAGAAAATGGCAAAGAAGCCTGGACAGTGTGCATTGTAATGTTTTTTAAGGAAATGGCAAAAAACCCTGAAAACCCTGACAGCGTATTTTATGATATTTTAAAAGAACCATTTAGATATGTGACTTATGCATAAAAAGAGAAAGGAAGACATAAAGAAAGAAACTCAAAATTGTGGCGCACCATCTGGCTTCCTCTGCCGGCGATGACGTCCTGCATAGGCCGGGACGCACTTTCTCACCACTCCAGGGGCCAGGAGCTGGACTGGTGTGGGCCGGGCTGGTTCCTGGGAGCCTTGCCCTTGGCTCACACATGCCTGTCCCCCATTGCGTCCCCTGTTCTCCTCTCCCTCTGCGTCTGGTGATGTCCTGATCTCTTCTTAGGGTCAGTGTGTGACCTAGTAATCTCCTCCTACCCTCGTTCTAAGTGCAGTCGCCGCCCGAGGTCCTAGGGTGAGGACGTCAGTATTTGGGTTGGGGAGTGGACACAGTTCTGCCCATAATACATCTGCTGTTTTAATTGTTAAAGGGTTGTATCTTGAAAAATGGCATCAAACTTTGTTTGAAATTCTTGTTGGCAGCAGATTAACCTTGTAAACACGAACACCACTGCGGGGCTTGCAGGTTCGCTGCAGAGTTTGTTACTGGAAGCATTTTCACCTTTAGTAGAGAGGACAAGGCATAGAGAGGAGACCTGGCGGTGGGTGTGCCCAGCTGCTTGGATCAGGCAGTGAGCACTGGACCCTCCTCCTCCTCCTTCTCCTCTCCTCTGCTCTTCTCCTTGGACTCAGCGCTGCCACGTAGGCACTGTGGTGTTGTCATTAGGGTAGACTGGCTACAGAATGGGTTTTGTGACTCTGGGGAAGTGGGGTGGAGGTGGCCCTCACCCAGGGCTTTGGCATCGGGATGAGCAGCACAGGTGAAAGCCAGTCCTTGCTCTTTGCATGAGCGGGGATTATGTGGCCCAGAGCCCTGCCGGGCTGTCCTGGACCAGTGCTGGTCATCTGGTTTTGTTGTGGCTTAGGGACCACAGTTTGGAAGTGTGGGTTTTGTGAGCGCATGGTTTTGTGGGTTTTGTGGGCCAGGTTGGGCAAAGGTCACCATTGTGTCCAGATGACTTTGTTTGCGCCCTGAGCTCATCTTCAGGGCTCTGCAGGTGAGACCTGTCCTCTACTCTGCTTTGCCAGCAGGTCGCTGTTGTTCATGCTTCTGCCTGATGTGTGTCTCTGTGCTCGGTGTCTGGTGTGTGTGTTTTGGGTCATCACAGCTGAGAGGATGAGTGGAGGTCGCCGCTCATCCCGCTGTGGTCTTTTCATAGTAAGTCCCTGAATCCCAGTATCAGTTTTGCTTTCCTGCAATCCAAAACTTCCCATGCTGACCGCGTTGGAAAGCTAACTGCTGCAGGGTGTGGTTAGGAGCACACGCGTTAGCGTGGGATGCGCCATGTGTTCCTGCCTCTTCCCCTGCCAGGGAGTCCTGTGAGTGATTGGGAAAGCCGTCCAGTCCAGAGAGAAGCCACCTGGGGTCAAGGAGATTGTAACAGAGCCTGACCTATTGTTATTTCCGTGTTAACACCTGCAAGTTTGTGGGTACCATGGGATGTACCTTTAATCCCAGCTCAGGTCACTGAGGCAGGAGGATCTCAGGGTTGAGCCCTTGTTTGAAAATAAAATCTAAAAAAAGGCGAGAGGTATAGTTCAGCGGCAGAGCATTTGGCTAGCATGTGGGAGGCTCCGGGTTCAATTCCCAGTACTACTAAAAAAATGTCTCGCACCTCTTGGGTACAGCACTGAGTTTCTTGTATTCGTGTCCGGTGGCTGCCATCAGAAAGTGCTGAACACTGGGTGGCTGCGCACAGCGCGAGGTTATCGTCTCATGGATTTGGAGGCTGGAAGTAAAGATCAAGAACCCAAGGTGACGTCCTTTCTGCCTCTGCTACCCTCTGGCTTTGCCAGTGACCCTTGGCATCCTGGTCTTGGAGATTCTTTGTCCTCCCCATGCGTTTCCACACCCTCTTTCTTTTGTGTCTGTGTTCAGAGTCCCCCTTGATGTGGATGGACACTGGCCACGCTGGACCAGGGCCCACCTTCAGGACCTCCTTGTAACTTGAGCTCTCTGTGAAGACCCTGTTTCCAAGAAAGTCACATTCGGAGCGCCTGGGGTCAGGGCGTCAGCATATCTTTTCTCAGCTGAGGGTAGGGGACACGATCCAACCCATGATGCTCTCTGGGCTTTATTTCTCCAGGCAACGTGGTTCATGATAAGGCCCCGCCTCAGTGTGAGGATCAGTCTTGTGAGGAAGGTTGTAGAACACATCGGGTGTCCAACTTAGGGTGGCTCAGCTTATGATCTTGACTTTGGAATGATGTGAAGGCGGTATGTGTGCAGGGGAAACTGTACTTTAAATTTTGAATATTGATCTTTCCCCGGGTGGTACAGGTCCGATCCTCTCTTGGGCCCTGGGCAGTGGCACTGAGAGGAGCCCCCCGTCAACCTCAGCACCAACCAGGAGGTAAACAGCAGGCGCTCTGCAATGTGCTGTGTTGCTGAGCCAGTATGTGTGGTAGATTAGGTACATTCAATGCATTCTTGACATAGGAGCCTTGTAGGTCAGGGAGCATGTGCATCTGTACCCTGGCCAGTGGGCGGATGCCCCAGGGGGTGTGAAATGATGGGTCTCAAGTCTGTGATGTTAGGTGAGCGCATGGGCCTGACGCTGGATGCACTCCGTAAGGTTTCTCCAGGAGGAGTCCTTTGGGAAGTCTGAGTGTTTGGGCTGAGCTCTGCTTGGTGGAAATCCAAGCACGTTGGTGCTGGACAGGGAGGGCGCATTGCCCAAGGTGGACCTGAGCTGGGACTGCTGGGTCCTGACTTGCTGGCCACCAACTGCTGCCCTTTGGTGTAATTTGCATGTAAAGCCCAAGGTATCTGTTCCAACTCCTGAATCTTTCATGGAGGGCATGGGAATGTATTCTGGCTTTATTGGTTTGTTTTCATGAGCTGTATTTTGATATTCAAAAGAGGCTCACTTGGGGCAGAGGCTAAGAATGTTTCTGAATGTGTTTCTCTTTTGCCTCTTCCCAGTCACTTGCAGTGGCAAGGGAAAAAGCTACAAAAGAAACCAAGAACAACCCCTGAGCCCTCCCACTGAAAGGACCTGACTCTTTGGCGTCCTTTTGCATATCGTGAGTGTACATTGCTGTCTGAGTAGTACATCTCGTGTTTTCTCTCAGATGCCCAAAGCACTTCAGAAATCCCACTTCTTTCTTAAGTAGGTGTTGGTGCTATTCCATCACTGATCAGAGTTTCTATGGTGGCAGCTTATTGTCATCACTTGATCCAGATTCATTCTTCCTTTGACTCACTCAGGGGACTCACAGGTGTTGGCCTTCTTTCTGCAGGGACACGAGGAGAGTGAGACACAGTCCCCAGGTGCGTGGCGCTCTTGTCCGGGAGGCTGGTTCACTGTGATCGGGTGAGGGTGTCCCCCAGCCTCATGATTCCAGCAAAGCTGCTTCCTTCCCCACTTCCACCTGCAGTCCTAGGCTAAAAGCTGCCATACATCTAACTCCACTTGGTATTTATTCGTCTGTTATGGGGAATTTTGCAAAGCCAGAGGCATCACTTGATTAGGAGGAATCTTTATTTCCCTCCCAAGAGGCTGCTCAGTGGGCTCTGATGATCCATAAAACCCGCTCCATTTCTAACATGAGAGAGCTTTTAACTTTTTTGCCTTTTCTAAATTGGAGTCCTTTTTGGAGTATTTTGAGAGTTTGGCACCGTCGGGCAGTTTTTATGTCATTGCCTCTCAGATGAGATGAAGTTCTGGGATTGATTTTGTTACGTGGCTCCTGCACAGCACCACACTGGGAAGCGTCCCACTGTGAGAGGTGCCCTTCTCGGGCGGGTTTACGTGCAGTAATTGCAGTGGGAGTTACGTGGCTCCTGCACGGCACCACACGCGGAAGCGTCCCACTGTGAGAGGTGCCCTTCTCGGGCGGGTTTACATGCAGTAATTGCAGTGGGAGTTACGTGGCTCCTGCACAGTACCACACGCGGAAGCGTCCCACTGTGAGACGTGCCCTTCTCGGGCGGGTTTAGGTGCAGTAATTGCAGTGGGTGTTACGTGGCTCCTGCACAGCACCACACTGGGAAGCGTCCCACTGTGAGCTATGAGACGTGCCCTTCTTGGGCGGGTTTACATGCAGTAATTGCAGTGGGAGATACGTGGCTCCTGCACGGCACCACACGTGGAAGCGTCCCACTGTGAGACGCGCCCTTCTCGGGCAGGTTTACGTGCAGTAATTGCAGTGGGAGTTACGTGGCTCCTGCACGGCACCACACGCGGAAGCGTCCCACTGTGAGAGGTGCCCTTCTCGGGCGGGTTTAGGTGCAGTAATTGCAGTGGGTGTTACGTGGCTCCTGCACAGTACCACACGCGGAAGCGTCCCACTGTGAGCTATGAGACGTGCCCTTCTCGGGCAGGTTTACATGCAGTAATTGCAGTGGGAGTTACGTGGCTCCTGCACGGCACCACACGCGGAAGCGTCCCACTGTGAGAGGTGCCCTTCTCGGGCGGGTTTAGGTGCAGTAATTGCAGTGGGTGTTACGTGGCTCCTGCACAGCACCACACTCGGAAGCGTCCCACTGTGAGCTATGAGACGTGCCCTTCTCGGGCGGGTTTAGGTGCAGTAATTGCAGTGGGTGTTACGTGGCTCCTGCACAGCACCACACTGGGAAGCGTCCCACTGTGAGAGGTGCCCTTCTCGGGCGGGTTTACGTGCAGTAATTGCAGTGGGAGTTACGTGGCTCCTGCACGGCACCACACGCGGAAGCGTCCCACTGTGAGAGGTGCCCTTCTCGGGCGGGTTTAGGTGCAGTAATTGCAGTGGGTGTTACGTGGCTCCTGCACAGCACCACACTCGGAAGCGTCCCACTGTGAGCTATGAGACGTGCCCTTCTCGGGCGGGTTTAGGTGCAGTAATTGCAGTGGGTGTTACGTGGCTCCTGCACAGCACCACACTGGGAAGCGTCCCACTGTGAGAGGTGCCCTTCTCGGGCGGGTTTACGTGCAGTAATTGCAGTGGGAGTTACGTGGCTCCTGCACAGCACCACACGCGGAAGCGTCCCACTGTGAGACGCGCCCTTCTCGGGCGGGTTTACGTGCAGTAATTGCAGTGGGAGTTACGTGGCTCCTGCAGAGCACCACACTCGGAAGCGTCCCACTGTGAGCTATGAGACGTGCCCTTCTCGGGCGGGTTTACATGCAGTAATTGCAGTGGGAGTTACGTGGCTCCTGCACGGCACCACACGTGGAAGCGTCCCACTGTGAGACGCGCCCTTCTCAGGCGGGTTTACGTGCAGTAATTGCAGTGGGAGTTACGTGGCTCCTGCACGGCACCACACGCGGAAGCGTCCCACTGTGAGACGCGCCCTTCTCGGGCGGGTTTACATGCAGTAATTGCAGTGGGTGTTACGTGGCTCCTGCAGAGCACCACACTCGGAAGCGTCCCTCTGTGAGAGGTGCCCTCTCGGGCGGGTTTACGTGCAGTAATTGCAGTGGGTGTTACGTGGCTCCTGCACAGCACCACACTGGGAAGCGTCCCACTGTGAGAGGTGCCCTTCTCGGGCGGGTTTACGTGCAGTAATTGCAGTGGGAGTTACGTGGCTCCTGCACGGCACCACACGTGGAAGCGTCCCACTGTGAGACACGCCCTTCTCGGGCGGGTTTACATGCAGTAATTGCAGTGGGTGTTACGTGGCTCCTGCACAGCACCACACTGGGAAGCGTCCCACTGTGAGAGGTGCCCTCTCAGGCGGGTTTACGTGCAGTAATTGCAGTGGGTGTTACGTGGCTCCTGCACAGCACCACACTGGGAAGCGTCCCACTGTGAGAGGTGCCCTTCTCGGGCGGGTTTACGTGCAGTAATTGCAGTGGGAGTTACGTGGCTCCTGCACGGCACCACACGTGGAAGCGTCCCACTGTGAGACACGCCCTTCTCGGGCGGGTTTACATGCAGTAATTGCAGTGGGAGTGCCTGGTAGGACCGAGAAGTCAGCGCCATCTTGCAGAAATGGGAATTGGTTGCCTCTGGCTTGTGGTGGGGAGGCTTCGTGGCCTCTCCTGGTGCCACCGCCTGTCCTAAAGTGCCAAGGGTCGTAGTCGGGGGAGGGCTTGATGGAAGGGTTCGCAGTTAGCTGTCCCGGAAAGCAGCCTTTCAGTGACAAGGGGCAGTGTAGGAGGGGAAGTCTCCACATGGACACAGAGGAAACTGGCAGAACAAGACCTGGATAATCGTGTAATTTTATCTTAAGATGGATCTTGGGATGAGCTGGTTGAGAAAGGAGGAAATACAAGCATTATTATAAAAATATTTTATTCTCCTTCCATGCAGGCTTCTAAGGGCTCCAGAGAGACATGAGGACCAGTTGGCTTCTCTTGTGGATGAGGACACAGGCCCAGACACCTGTCCAAGGTCACACCAAAGTGACAGTGACACCCAGGCCCCTGACTTCCAGCTGCTTGCCGTTTCCCTGCAGCCCGAACCAAGCTGCTTATGACGTGACTCGTTGGCCCTTTGAAGCAAGTCTGGGGCTGTCCTCAGCCATGCTGTCCTCCCAGGAATGCGTGGGGCCCTCCTGGTCACAGTTGGGTGCCTTTGGGTGGCTGTGGTGCCGGCCACCTCAACACTGGGAGGAATGATGGGACACGGTCATGCTTTTTAAGCAAGGTCTCATTGCTCTGATTGTTGAATGTATTTTTTAAAGATGAATATAAAACAGCTACCCTTCCAAGCAAATCATAAAACAAATTATGTCCTTGCCACCCAGAACTACAGAGGAACAACAGGCTCTTCGCAGCACGGAGAGTAATGGCTGCAATATTAAAACAATGAGGGGAAACTGGGATCCAATAGCTGGAAGCAGAGGAAAGCAGCCCTGTAATCCACCAGGGATAATGGGTCTCCAGACAGGTCCCGGTGATTTATTGTGCTTAATGTACTTATTTTTATTTGTCCCCTTCAACACGGGGCTTTGTCACGAAGAGATTTGATAATGGCCTGTTTGCAGTCACTTAGGCTCTGTAATACAGCGCCAGCCCAAGCTGTGGCTCAGCTTCCTTGGCTTTCTCCCTGGGTGTCACCTTCGCTGGTTGGGATGGGCAGGATCCTCCTCGCGTGGGTCCTGCCTACTGTGTCCCGCCTGCTGCCCCTGGCTTGGCTCACGCTCTGGCCACCCAGGCCCAACCTGCTCCCTCTTGCATTTTGTGCTGCTTTGGGAGCACGGCAGCAAGCACAGAGATTCAGTTTGTGGGACTTTGGCAAAGGTTGCACAGTGACAGGAAAGTTCTCCTTCGGCTGAGCTGTACCCTCAAGCGGTGTGGGAAGGAACCCCTATCCTGCCTGTCGTAGCAGATCTCCAGTTTCATCTTCATGCATCACCAATCAGTGTTTACTGCTTGCAGCTTTTGTGGTAAGCAAAAATAAAAGCGGAGGAGCGGGTATGTGAGGTTTCCAAAAGAATGGGCTTGATTTAAAGGCTGGAGTGCGTTCTGATCGTGGCAGCAGCTGCATTGAGAAGATGGGTAGGTCCAATCCCACAGTTGTGAGTCAACCTGAGGTTTGCATTTCAGCTTCTTCCCAGCTCTCGGGGAAGTGAAGTAACAACTCTCCAGGGCACTCCTCCTAGCTCTGGATCTTGCGAGCGAATCTGCCTGGGACTCACTACATTCAGGGGAGAATTCCAGGGTGATGCTGGGAAAGCGGCTCCGACCTTCTGAGTCCCAGTCTTCTCTCGCTGGGGACCATCAGGTGCTTGCTGTGTGTCTCACTCTGGACCTCCGTGCCCAGCTAAAGGGGCATCGCTTTTATTCTGAAAACCAGGAGCAATCAAGTATGCAGTTATAGATAGCTCAGCCTGGGTGACTGCAAAGGACTCATTGAACATGCGGAGTAAGAGTCAGGTATGGTCCTGTGCAGGCCGGTGTCTGTGGGCTCGAGTAGGGTTGTGTGTTCTAGCAGGGGACATGGTCACCAGGGAGAGGTGCTGCTGACAACTTCACGCTGCCCTCGGCCACTGGGCACCTTGCTGCCCCTCCCCAGGTCACTCTGCCCCAGTGTAGGCAGAGCTGGCCTCAGATGTGCACGTGGGACTCTGTGGTCCAGCAGGGACTTGATTGGATGTTTGTACACACAGGTTCGGAGAGCTTTGTTCACACCGGACAAAGGGTGAGAGCAACCCAGGTGTCCCTTGGAAGCCGCTGGGTAAGCGCAAGGGGATATATACACACACAGATGTTGTTCAGCCTTCAGCAGGAGGGGGAGTCTGTCTGTGTGACAACAGGGATGAACTTCGAGAAGATTACACTGAACGAACTGAGCCAGTCATTTAAGGGAGAATATTCACAATTCCACTTATAGGAGGTCCCTGCAGTGGGCAGCTTCACAGAGACAGAAAGCAGAATGGTGCCCGGGGCCAGGGAGGGAAAGATTGGGATTTACTGTCTAATGAATGGGCCTGGGGTTTCAGTTCGGGAGGATGAAAACGTCCTGGTGATGGATGGATAAGGGTTGCACAATCATGAAAATATACTTAACTGCACTGAACTGTACCCCTGACAGTGGTTAAAATGGTAACTTTCATGTTGTATATGTCTGTGTGACTCACTTTTCCCTTGTTGGAACAAATACCCGGCACCCACAGCTTGGAGAAAAGGTTTATTTGGCTCACAGTTTTAGAGGGTTTAGTTCATGATCATCTGGCTCCTAGGAAGAAACAGCATGGTGGAAGGGCCTGGTGGAGGAAAGCAACTCACCCCATAGCAGCCAGGAAGCAGACAGAGACGTGAGGAGCCGGGACCAGAACACACCCCTCCAGGTTGCACTCCAGTGACCACCTCCAACCTGAACCCATCTAAGGATGAATCCTCTGGTGCGTATAGTGTCACCCCCATGACCCAGGCTCCTTCCAAAAGCCCCAACTCTGAACATGTGGGACTTTTGGAGACATTTTAGATCCTAGCCATAACAATATTTTACCATAATGAACCTACAGTGCCCATGGCAGGCAGACTCGGGGGGGATCCAAGACCCCCTTTCTGGTGTTTACACCCCGTATAGCCTGTGAATACCTGGTTCTAACCAGTAGCCTCTGGCAAAGGTTTGTGTTCTTTCACAGTGTGCCCACATGGGGATTAGAACTCTGAGCTGTGCTCTCCTGCTGCCTGGGAAGGTGCTGGGGTGTCTTCCAGGTGTCACGTGGAGAGACTTGCAGCATGCTGCAGCAGCCAGGTTTCTGAAAATCCATTCCTTGTGGACCGTGTGGGACCATGTGGGGCATGGGCACAGCCAAACCCTCTGACAGCAGTGAAGAGGGGTGACCAATGGTCAGGAGGGGCTTTCAGCTGGAGTGCCCTGCTAGGTGGGGAGTGGAGGCCATGGCGGGTCTCATTGTGGCTGTGTGCTGGAGCCTCAGCGAGCTTAACACATGCGGATGCCCAGGCCCGCCCTACAGGGGCCGAAGCTGCTGGTTGTGTGATCATGGGCTGTGGCTCCAGATTCCCCAGGTGCTGAGAGGAGGAAGGACCTCCAGACCTGGAGCCCAGGTGGGGCCTTTCTGTGTGGGGGGTCGAGTGTCAGGTCAGTGCGGGCCCAGGAGCCCAGGCTGGGGCCCCGGGGACATCTTCATGCTCTTCCTGTGGACCCTGCTCCCTGGCGGAGGTGTAGGGTTCCCTGTGGGCTCCACACACACACGTCTACACAGCGTGGGCTGCCTCTCCTCATGGTCAGTCTGGGGTCCCCTGAGGAGCCCCTGATGAGACCAGATTGCATGCACCTCAGGGTGAGGACCTTAGGTTTGTGTCTGCCAGAGAATTCACACTGAGTCCCCGGTGGTGAGTGTCCATTCAGCGCAGTGTCTGTGTGACTTCAGGAGCTTTGGAAAGTGGAGGCACAGAGAGCTCAAGGTACCTCGGGAAGCGAGCAACCTGGCAGCTTCACCCCACTGAGTTTAGGGTTCTCCGTGGCCCTCCCTGCCTCCTGCCTGCCCTGCCGCTTTCTGCCGTGTCAGCGTTAGTGTGCTGTGGTTCACTTGGACTTGAGCTGCCAGTGCCAGGGTTTCTGTCTCCGTCTCCAGCTTTCGGCATGGGTCTGTGGAGTGTCATGGAGCTGGTGTCTGGGTGTCTGGAGGGAAATGGGCTCATCCCAGCCTTTTCTTCAGTGGAGCTCTGGGAGGAGCTGCAGGTGCTACTGGGGTGGAGGAACGGAGCACTGTGGGTTAATTCTGTTTTACCCCTTTGAAGCAGAAGTCTTCTTTCCCAGTTAAAATGCGTTTTTTTAGCCATTACCTCGTAATGGAAAATGGCACTTCTGCAGACTTCAGTCTTTTATGTGTTCTAAACCAAGCCCTTTCCCCTGCTGTGGCTTCAATAATGCATCATTTCATAAGTTCATGGAATTCAATGTGCTCCTGCAAAACCTCTAGTCTCAGCTAGGTAGTTAAATGAAAATTAACCACTGGGGGCTGGATTCAGAACGACCTCTTCACCTTCTCCTTTCTGATCCCCTCCCTCACCCCAGGTAGGCAAAACGGTGCCCCCGTTGTCCTGTGAGGTGAGAGAGTGGTGTGGCGTGCACACGGGCCCTGGGTGTGAATGGGAATATTGATTTATTTCATCATCAGAGATCCATGAAAAAGTAACAATGCGAGCGCGCTGGTCTTTGAACTGCTGCCTCTTCCGCTCCCGTGCAGTGGGCTCTGGGGCCTGTAGCAAACTAACATTTAACGAGAGTGCGGCTGCTTGCCACGCTGAGGACTCACGGGCTGCTGGGGAGATTGCCGTGTGTCCTCACTGGGCTCTGAAAGGCACTCGGTCTCCTCCTCCTTTCATTTGTTCATCTGCTCCGTGCCGGGCGACTGTGCACGTGTGAGGCGCCGGGTGGTGGATGTGACAGGTGATTTGCTTCTTTCTGCACACTTCTCCGAATGCCTGCTCAGCCTCCCTGACGTTGGCTTAGCCTCGATTGCAGGCCTTGTTTCCAGCTGCGGATGAGGTGGCGGTGGGGGCCGCTCCAGGCTGATGCCTTGCAGGATCTTAGCGTTGCTGTGTGCTGTGTCTCTGAGTTAGTCGTGAGTGCCTGCATCCTGCTGGCCTGGCCTGCGGAGGAGCAGGGTCAGGATACTTGGAGCAGAGCCACCAGCCCCCGGGCCTTCAGTGAGAGCAGCTGAGACCCAGGCGACTTGCAGGCGCAAGTAGAGAGGAGTGCCCGCGGCCTCTCAGCACTGCTCTGCTGGCAGCACTGTCACATTGCAGGTGACTGATAACCATGTGATAGTGACAGTATTCCAATATGGATCCTATTTGCAAGAAGTCTTAGAGGCAGGCGATGGTGGTGGCAGGGCCACAGCAAGATCATTCACTACGTAATGTAGTAGAGAGGCACTAAGGACCCCAAGAAAGGACTCACAGTGGCCCGGAGGGAGCGTGCAGTAGGAGGATCTGAGACCTCAGGGAGGGGTGGCCCTTGGAGAAGATGTCTTCACACTGAGTTGTCAAAACCTAGACTAGAAGAAAATTGACTAAGATTCTGAGTTAAAGATGATGGGACATTTCAAAATCGATTCCTTGTCAAAGCCAATGCATTGATGCCGATTTCCCATTAAACGTCCAACAACTTTGCTTTCACTGGACCAAAAAAGAAGACCTTGCAGCTTCAGGCTAAATTGGTGCCAGAGGGCAGTGAACGTTGCTTTAATAACAGCACGGCCAAGCCAGCGTGTGTGCCATGCACTTACCATGTGTCAGGCGTGTGTCTGCTGCGCGTTGTGCAGAGAGGATCGCATTTAATCCCCTTCCTCGTCGTAAGAGCTGTGGCGGTAATGCTAGTCCCAGTTGTTGCTCGTGCCGTTCTCTGGCTAAGTAGAAAAGCCTTGCATGACATGGTTCTCATCGGGCTTGCCGACCTGTCCCTGCCCTTGTTGGCCGTGCCACGGTTCCATCCTACAGCTCTAGCACATGGCATAGGGCCTTGACGCAGTGGGAGCTCAGAAAATAATCTGCTCAAGAGAAAGCTGAGTACATCTATGAGAGAGGCAAAGTGCTCCATTCGTTGTGCGTATGGAGATCTCAGCCTGCTAAGAGGTGGATTCCTGGACTGATCCTGACACAGCAGCGAATGAGTTCTGGGTGGGAATATTGGAGTTTCTTCCAGGTGTCAGCGAGGGCTCAGAGGGGGCCCTCGATGGAGTTACCTAGAGGAGGCAGTGCTGCGAAGGAAGAGCAAGGGGCTGGCAGAGCCTGGGGGCACAGAGGAGGAGCTGTCCCAAGTGTGTGCAGTGTAGGGAGGCGGCCGTGCATCTGCAGAGCAGCTGTGATGCAAAGGAGGAGAGCTCGGGCCTCTGCAGCCTCACAGCTCCTGTGCCTCCAGCTTCCCTAGTGCTTGGCACTTTGGGGAAATGCAGGCATCACACCAAAAGGAATTTTTACCTAGTTTGTCCTGAACAGCCCAAGAAATTGTTGCCTAAGAAGGCAGCAACGTAGATGATGATGTTCCTGAATAGACTGGAGGGTTCTGCAGATAGAGAACAAATCTGAGGTAGCCTGCAGTAGTCAAGACCTCAGTAGCCCTGTGGCTCTTGCCTTTTGAGACCTTCATGAGTGACTTTCAGCTTGACCGCAGCCTCCGTCTGAGTCGGCTCCAGCACAACCCTGTGAGATACTGATGAAGTTCTTTACAGCTTTCCATGCCTCAGTTTCCGTATTCATGAAATAGGGATAAAATCTGTGTCATGGAGTTGTTATGCAGGGAAACTATTTGAAAACTAGGATTTCACCAGCTACATGCTAAGCACTCTTTTTAGTTTCTCTGTGAATGAATTCATTTGACCCTTCTAATCCTCCCCTAAAACTCTGAAATGGAATAAACGTGACAGTGACCCCACTTTGCAACCGAGGCAGCATGGACTTGGTACCTTGCCCATGGTCGCAGGGCTGGTTAGGGGGAATCTAGGATCTGACCCCTTCAAGTGCGTAACCCTTCAGCCCACTGAGCGAGCACCCAGAGCATGGTTGTGCTGGGGAACCCTGGTCCCAGCCCCCTTCTCTGCTTCCCAGAGCTGACTGGGGTCCTGTTTTCTCCCAGTCCTGGGGCAGAGACCCGGGCTACTCCCTTCCAGCGCGGTGGCTGGTGCTTTGGGAATCTCATCTGTACCGCAAGAGTGAACGCTGGCAGGGGCCATTGCTGCTTTCTGGGCCGAGCTGCGTTTCTGGCGCTGAGCCTCCTCCCTCTTCACCGTGGCGAGCTCAGGACGCCCTCCCCACCTGGCCCGGGCCCTCTTGAGCATGCTCCAACCGAGCTCAGCAGCAGAAGCAGTGCCTGAGCCTGGCGGGCTCTCTGGCATGAAGTATACAAAATAGAAATCATGGCAGGAACACACAGGTCTCCTGGGCGCCGAGAGTGGGGTTGGGTTCGGATTCTTTTCTCCCTGCCCGTGAGCTAGGCGCTCCCGTGTCGTGTGCCATCAGCAGTGGTCTTGATGTGACCCCATCTGAGAACCTGCCCCCACCCTGCCGGGCCTTCACAGAGGACCTAAGAGAAAGGTTTATCCCAAGAAACTGTTTGCAGTTTCCCAGTCTGCATTATTCCTGCTCTAAAATCTCAGATCTACAAACGAGGGCTCCCGAGGACTCGCTGCCTGTGTCTGAGTGAGAGACGTCCCCAGTGGGGAGCTGTCAGGGTGGAGGAGTCCGCCTCACCCAGGAGGGAGCTCAGCTCCCGGGCCCTTGCCATGAGCAGTACCACGAGGGCTGCAGGGCAGCCTGACAGTGACACAGAGCTGTGATGCGATGTGGGCCTTCCCGTGTCTGCCGAGGGAGGGGCTCAAGGAGGAGCTCAGGTAGGAGGAGCTGGGAAGAATGGGAGGGGCTGCGTGCCTGCTGCCTGGAGCTAACTCCCGAGGACACCCAGGCGTGGCTCTGCCTTGTGAGTTGTTCTGCTTTCTCAGTGACAGCTTGGGGGCCACAGGTCCGTGGTGTAGGTGCCCATGCTGGCTGGTAGTCAGAAAACCCTGAGCCGTGGGATCCTGAGCAGTGGAGATTTCTCTCCCCCAGTCCTGGAGCTGGGATGACCAGGGCGGGGGGGCTGGGCAGGGCTGCTCTGTCCACAGACCACGCCTTTTCTCCACCCATGCTGTGGAAGGAGTGAGGACGCAGCCAGGGCCAAGGGCACCTGTGACCCCACTGGTGAGGGACCCACCCCATAGCCTGATCACCTTGGCAGGGCAGGCCCACCTCTTAAGATCCTCATGTTGGGGTACACATTCTGGGGGATGCAGACGCAGGGCAGCAGACCTCATGCATGAGCTCTTCTCTCCACTTGGAATTCAGTTTCCTGACCCCTTTAGGCCTGGTAACAGCTGCTCATCTGGGTCTGAGTCTGGTTACAGCTTCCCCATCCCTCCCCACCTCACGCAGACCAGAACCTACCCTCTGTTTGTGAAGACACGTGGGGGATCTCCAGAGACTTTCCAAGAGGCTTCCAAGGGGTATATGGTTGATTTCTTTCTTAGCTATGGGCAGGAAGCTTCCTGGGGGTAAGGAGTGTTGTCTTCTTGTATCTTTTGGATCCTGCAGCGCCTAGCATGGCACTAGTGCTCCATAAATTTTGTCATCTTTTATTTTAATATTTTTGTATGTTAAATTTGAAATGACAGTGGAATAAAAACCTATGCTCAAACCGGTGTTCCCTGCCCTTTTTATAAAAGTCACCCTGGTCTCCCAAGTGGGAAGGGGGGACTTGTGTCTAAGGGTGGACTGCCAAAGGGGCTGCGCCTGCGCCCTTGTGAAGGCAGGAAAAGCCGGAAGTGGGGCTTCCTGGTTGTGCTGAGCACCGGGAGCAGGGCTGTCTCGGCCAGCTCCCAAGGGATGGACGCAGGCGAGGGGTGCAGCCATCCCTTGAGGTGAGGTGCTCGTAGGGGAGAGCTTATGGTTCAGGGACACCCTTCCTGGGTTCCTGGCTTTGTGGTGCTGGGAGGCGACTCGGAAGTTGTGCCTCAGTGTTTCAGGCCCTGGAGGGCAGCTGGGCTGTGTGTGCCATGATCGCCAGATCTCGTCATACTTCCGCCTTCATCTGTGGGGCCCTTTCCAGGTGCAGTCAGGGAATAGCCCTGTCATCCCACCAGTAATGCGTGGACCTCAGGCTCCCGATGATGCTGGTGACCATGAACACGCCTGCTTCACAGCCGAGCGGACAGGCCTTGCAAGAGCGATGCGAACTCTTGTCACTTGGCCACCAGAAAAGGGCATTCGTCCCCGCAGTGCTCCTGGACTCCAGTCTTGGGGCCTCCGCGGTCAGTGTGGACGCTCAGGAGCCATCGCATCATCATATGTTCAGCAGCGGAGAAGGAGGAGATTTTCCTGGTTCCTGGGGGGCAGTGTGGCCTGAGGAGTGCCTGGAAGGCAGGCGTGCTGTCAGCAGAGCCTCAGTTTCCATCCAGGTGTGGGGCCCTCATAGGCCTGGGCACTCACCGTATTTGGATTCCTCCACAGCTCTCACCTGCCTGTCCATCAAAGCCTTTGTTCTGCAAGAAGCCTTGCAAACATGCGTGTTTTTGGTGCCATCAAGGCTCAGGGTGATGCTGCCTTTGTGCTTAGCAGGAGCTGCAGCTTCAGAGAGCAGGAGGGAGGTGATGTGTGCTCTCGGGAAGCCTAGGACTGCTCCTGTCATTGTCCCCTGAAGACAGTGGGTGGCTGGGAGCAGGTTCCTGTGTGCTGCACAGATGGGGGTTTGTGGGAGGTGAGGACCTCCCTCCCAGGCAGAGGATGAAAGGCAGCGCTACCAGCCCTCACTGTCAGGAGTGACCTCTACAGTCCGGCAGCTTGGTGGGAAGGTGGCATCTGGCCTTCGGGGCCTCCCCAGTCTGGCCTTGCCTGGTCTCCCACTGGTTCCACGGCGTGGTTGTGTCATCACAGCCTGACACACATTGTTAGGTCAAGGTGCCTGCCTCCTGACCAGCCCTTTAGGCAGCCCTCAGAAGAGATGTGGGCTTGGTGGGCGGGAGGGGCTTCTGCAGCTGGATGCATCCCAGGGGCAGCACACATCCCTCAGTCCCCCAGAGGAAAGGATTATGGCATCGGGTGGCTTGGGCTGATCTTTGAGGTCTTGCATTCCAAGCAGAAAGGCAGTTCAGTTGTCATTGTCTGTATTCCCTGGCTTGATCAAGGATGGTGGTGTGGCCATGCCCCTGCCATCAGTGGGCCATGCTCTCCTGAGGTCGTGTGGCCAGCTGAGACCAACCTTGGGGAGTTGGTTTATATCCTTGTTTTTGTCATTGATGGATTATGTAGCTGTTTGTTTATTGAGCACTTATAGATGCGAGGCCGTCTTCTAACCACTCTTCGTCTGTTAGGAAATTAGGCAATAGGAGTCGCTGCCTTTGTGGACAGGCTCGGAAGACAAGCAAAACATTGAGTCTCTTCTGTGACAAATACTATGGAGAAAAAGGAAATGTAGATGGCTGAGGAGGAGGGCTGAGGGGAGGGCTTGCCATTTTAAGTAGCGTGGTCAGCAGGGATTTGTGGTGAGAATTTGAACACACACGTGAAGGAGGTGAAGATATGAGTCATGGAGCTATCTGGGGAAAGAGCAGCAACTGAGGTAAGTGCAAAGGTCCTGAGGCAGTTTTTCAATTGCTAAGTGAGAGGCCACAAGGGGGTCATGGGTCTGGAAGGGTGTGAACTCCTAGAAAAGTAATGGGGATGGTGTCAGGGAGCATTGGAGGCCTTTTGGTTCTGGGTCTCACAGGCACTGAAAGAGAGGAATGTGCCGGTCCATGTTTACCAGGACCTCTCAGGTTCCTCCATGTTGTTGATTGTCCATAGGAGCAAAACTCCATTGAGCAAGGAGACCATGAGGGGCGCTTGCTGTAATCCAGGCAGGAGATGACAGTGACTGTGCATCCAGAAGTGTCTTTGTCACTTTTCTCGTGACTGGGACACAATACCCAACACCTGCAACGTAAAGGAGAAAGGTTTAGCTTGTTTGTAGAGGTTTCAGTTCATAGTCTGCCTGCTCCAAAGTAGAATGCCATGGTGGAAAGGCCTGTGTGGAGGAAAGCGGCTCACATCATGGTGAACAAGAAGCACAGAGAAAAGAAAGGAGCTGGGGAGCGGGACAGACCATTCCAGGCCCTGCCCCCAGGGACACCCCTCTTCCCACCAGACCCCACCTCCTAACAGCAAGCCAGGTAACCCCCATAATCCAGTCCCCTTCCAAAACTCCTGCCTGTGAGTGCACGAAGTTCTTGGGGACATGTAGATACAAACCATAATTCTTCTCCTGGCCCCCAAAAGACTCATGTGCATCCCTTGATAACAAAATGCATTAAGCACACCTCTGAGAGTTCCCAGTGTCCTAATGATTTCAGCATTGCTGAAAAGTCCAAGTCCAAAATTTTCTCTGAGAAGTAAGGCAGACGTTTAGCTATAGCTATAAGCCTCTGTAATAATAAAAAAGAAAGTTAAAACTTTGCCACTACACAATGGCATAAGGTAAACATTCCCATTCCAAAAGGGAGGAAGAGAAAAGTAGAAAGGAATCAAACCAAAGCAAAACCAAAATCCAGCAGAGCAAACGTTACATCTCATTGTTCCATGTTTAGCACCCAGGGCAAGCTGTGGTGAGATATGAATTCCAAAAGGTTTGAGCAGCCCTACCCTTACAGCATTGCTGGTGGTTGCAGCCCTCATGGCCTCTTTCTTGGGCTGGCTTTGCTCACTGTCTGTGGCTTTCCTCGCATGTTCTATGTTTTTGGCATCTCCAACTTCCTGGGGTCTGCACTGCAGTTTAGTCTTCACTCTCACAGGTTCACACACTGCCCTCCCTAGGACACCCTGCCTGGCCTCCCAGGCCTTCTTCCAAATCTGGGTGGAAGTCTTCCTGACCCCACAACTCTTGTATTTTGCATGCCCGTAAAAGTAGCATCATGTGGATGACACCAGCAGGGGCAGTAGCTGGGCTTCCTTGTATCATGGCTGCAGAGGTCTCCCAGTGCCTGAATGGCTGAGCACTATGAACCAAATCCTGGGGAACCAGTTCCCTGGGCAACCCTTCTGGAATGTGGTGCCCTGGGCTTTCTTCACAGAGCAGAGTCTTTCACTTTGCAGTTTTGAGCCTGTGAGGGATGGGCCTGCTGATTATTGACATGCCCTTAAGACATTTTTTCTGTTTTCCAGATCTAAAGTACTTGGCTTCTTTTTAATGCTAATTTCTTACCACCCAAGCTCTCCTCTGCTCCAAGTCTTTTAAAATGTTTTTTTGCTCTTGATTTTCAGTATAAGCCTGGCTATAAGACACCAACAGTATCCATGCAAGGTCCCCAATGTTGGGGTGCTTTGAAATTTTCTCTGCCATTAATTAGTCTCTCTGTCCCACAAAGTCTCAGAACATGAGCAAAACGTAGACAGTTTTTGTGCCAGAGCATAACACATGTGGCTTGGAGTCTAGCTGCCAAGGCGTCCTTGTTCCCCACTTAAACCTCTTGAGCGTGGTCTTCACTGTCTGAATTTTATCAATGTTCTGGACTTCTGAGTTCTGATCCAAATCTCCCGTCAAGCTCAGTGCACAGCATTCTAGGGCTGCCTTTCTAGCCGGCATCTCCAAATCTTTCCAAACTCCTCCTGCAGGCCATTTCCAGAGGCTCTTGAACAGGCTGGCCTACTGTCTGAGGATCAGGCGCCCACGGCCCACTTCTCTGGTATCAAAATCTGTCTTATTCACTTTTCTTCTTGCTGGGACACAATACCACTGCAGCTTAAAAAGGAAAGGGTTATTTTGGCTCAAGTTTGTAGAGGCTTCACTCCGATAATTGGCTGGCTCCAAGGCAGAATGGCCTGTGGGAGGGGCCTGGAGTAGGAGAGCTGCTGTGTCCCGGTGGACAGGAAGCGGAGAGAGAGGAGGGGCTGAGGAGGGAGATAAAACCTTCCAGGCCACATCCCCCGTGACCACCTCTTCCCACCGGTCCGCACCTCCTGACAGCAGGTCCCAAGAGCTCCTGGGGACATCTAGAGCTAAACCCTAACAGGAGGCATTGAGAGACAGTGGCGTCTGGGTCTCCATTGAATATGTTCTCGATCCTGGGGTGGGTTGCAGTTACTTCATGTCCTTAATTATAATTTTCTCAGCTCTTCCATGGAGAGAATGATACTCAGAGATTCTAGGACGGTTACAAGGTGGTAGCCTCGAGTCACCCAGCTGCAGAGTAGCAGTCCCTTCTCTCTCTAGCGCTGGGCATCTGTTCACTGTCCCTTTTCTGGTGTCACACTGGCTGTTGAGGCTAGCTGCAGAGGTGTCGAGCCCACAGCTGCTTCCTGCTGAACAGGTGCCTGTGGCCTCGGAGGCGGAAGGGACTGTCAGAAGTGTCCACCCAGCCTTCTGGGTTACGGATTCGGAATCTGGGTCCATCATGGTGAGTTTCCCTGTTCTCAACCTAATTCATCCAGCCGTGTGTCCTGTCTTGTGGAGGACAGGCAGGATGATTTGTGATCCAGTGTGTGGAAAATTGGATCCCAGAGCAATAAATTACAAGAGCGCTCGATCAGTCTATTGAAGTCTCCATGATTTGGGGCCCTCAGAGTTCAAGGTAATCTCAGCACAGAAGGTCGAAGAATGGAAGGAGGAAACGGGGTTCCTGCTCAGTTGTGTAAATGGAGAGCCCTCCCCTGCCCCAGGGTGGGGTGTCATGTTTCCCTTAGCTGCTGAGGTGAGGTGAGTAAGGGCATTTCCGAGTCTGGAATGTATGTATTTACGGAATGTATGTATTTACGGAGTGCCTTAGTTCCAGTTGCCCCTTTTTATGTGACAAGGTCAGCGTGCTCTTGGGGCTTCACTAGTGACAGAGCCATTGCTCTCAGTGCTGAGTTTACCTTTGGGGTTCTTCCAGAGACACTGCGCTGCCCAGAAGCCCCCAGCTGCCTGTGCTTCTGCCAGCCTGTGCATTTAGACGTGGAGGGGCGGAAGTGGGAGCCACAGGCGTGGTTTACATCCAGCCTGAACTGGCTTTGAAAGTAGGCATTGCCCTTAGCTGAGGCCACTGGCCTTTTTCATTGAGCAGAAGGCACAGAGGATTGCTGGGTGTCTTTGCTGGTGAGGAGGGGGTGCTGGTCCTGTCCAGGGCGGCACCAGACCAGGATGCACAAATGACTCGGAGTGAAGCCTCCCACTGCACAGGCCAGCCTGCTGCTGAGGAACAAGTGCCCAGGACCCCCGTCTGCATATCCCGGAGGTCAGCACCCCACTCCAGGGCACGTGTTCCTTTAATGCCTCCCGAAGCCGTGGCAGGACACACGGAAACTCGGCTTACGCAGGTGGGTGGTACCCTGAACTGGGCGTTAATATTTTGATGACACTTAAAAAAATTACCGTGATAGTTTGCTGTGATGACTTGCCATTGAAACCTGTTTTTATAAAATAAGATGTCTGCATTTTAACCAAACTCCCGTCTGCCTTTAAAAAGGATCCGTTTATTCTCCATCTTTTAGAAACTGAACTATGATTCTGATGCCTTTTTATGTTCTGTTTCTTGGAGTCCTCTGGGGTGCCGAGGTTTAGACCAGCCTTCCCAGCAGCTGCTCATCTTCCCTGGAATTCTGCACCTGCTCATTCAGAGCACAGGGGTGGCTTCACCTGGTGGCTTAGCAGGAACCACAAGAGCTCAGCCACTGCAGGCTCTGAGCAGTTTTCTCCTTGAACTGCACAGGAAGCCATGCACTGCGCCTCGTGCGCGGCATCCTCTTCCAGCCCTGGGGCCTCCTAATGGTGCCGGCAACCCGGTGTATGGCGCAGCATCTGGAACAGTGGGGTCTCCCTATGGGACCCTGTCATGAATGTCATTGCATTTTGGCCTGGCAGCCTCTGTGGCATCTTTATTGAAATTTAAAAAAAAAAAAAAAAAAAAAAAAACCTACTTAGTAGAAGGGGTCTGTTTGAAATGGTAACATTTATTCTTTGCAATCAGAAGGCTGAAAAGTATGTTAACATAAATACAGAGCATGTTAAATATATGAAATACATTCAAATAAAAAGTACGGTAACATAAATCATTCCCCTTTTCATGTGTCTTAGTTATTTTTCTTGTTGCTGAGACAAAATACCCAACACCCAAAGTTAAAGGAAGAAAGGTTTATTTTACCTCAGTCTGTAGAGGTTTCAGTCCATAGTTGGCTGGCTTCAAGGCAGGGTGGCAGGCAGAGGGCATCACAGAAGAGAAACAGTCCGTGGTAGGGTAGGCAGGAGGCGGTAACAGCAGTAGCAGCAGTAGGGAGCCTCCCTTTTCCTTTTATCCCATCCAGGCTACAAACTTTTTGGGTGGTGCCGCCCACACCCAGAGTGGGCCTTCCCATCATCCACACTCAGAACTGTGCTAAACCAATCAGTGAACTAATTACCACACTGCCTTAATTCCAGTATCATGTACCCTAGATCCAGAGCATGTGAGGCTTTGGGGGGACATCTAGATAGAAGCTATAACACCATGTGTCCCCGTTTCTGTGTTTACCGTCCACAGAATGGTGCATGGTAAGGCAGAGGAGAGAGAGAGCAGTTATCAGTGTCACTGGCGTACCATACAGAAGCAGAGAGAGTGGAAATGTCCATTTGGAAAAGTTTTCCAGAATTTAAAGCAATCTCTGGTTGATGAAACAGATGCAAACCTTTCTGCCCAGAGCTGGGAGGGTTAGCAGAGCTTTGCTGGAGGGAGAAGGTGCTAGTTTCATACCGGGGGCCGATCAGACCCTGTTGCCTGCTCGAGGGGTATGATGAGGGATAAAGACAGACAGAGAATTCTGTAGGTTTGGGGGAGCAGGAGGTCAGTGCCTCAGGTTGGACGAAGACCAAGACCTCTCCAGTTAGCCCATTTTTATTTAACAAGGTTTAGGCACTGGGTGTGCATGTGTGTGTGTGCATATGTGATGGTTTCTGGAAACAATAGTGGTGGTCGAAGCAAGCTAGTAAAAGGAGAACAAAACATACCCAAAGAATAAGAAGTAGTTAACAGAGAACCTGCTTTTTCTCCCAAGCAGGACTTTTGCATCTGCTGTATTGTTTCAGAGTCACAGCATCCTCAACGGATTTTATCTTGGCCTGTGAGCGTCACGGTTCTGTGGGTCTTCCTGCATGACCAGGGCCCAGCAGAGCTTCAGCATACCTGCCGGCCCACAGGGCGAAACACGCACCAGTCTCGGACCCCGAGCCCCTTCATTACAGATTCTGGTGCCTGACAGTTGCACAGGGCCCCCTTCGCTGAGATGACCAGAGTGTGGCTGTAGGTCCCAGAGGTGGATCTGATCCTGCCCTCGGGGGAGGCAGCGGTGGGCACCTCCACCCCCAGGGTGGGGACTGGGCCTGACCCGTGCAGTGATGATAAGCCAGCCTGGGTCTTAGCTCTGTCACTTCCTTGTCAGGGACTCTGTAGAAGCACATAGTGCATTTCTCAAATGAGCCTCTGTTTCCCCGTCTGAAAGCCGGAAGGGTGATAGTTTTGCAGGGCTGTCCAGGGGCTGATGAGGAAGAATGTCACTGCTCCCTCTGCTCACTGCTGTTTGCTCCAGAGAAGCTGTAGATCATTGAGATTCCAGTCAAGACCTTCCTTGCATCTGATCTGAGTTGGGCTCAAATACTCGGAAAAATGTGACAATTACACCAGGACCTGAAGGCCACGGGATTCTGTGCTTTGCTTCAGTTTAAACCTGTTTTTTTGTGCTGTTGCAGAAATCTGAGTACATTATCGTGGGTGGACTGGTTTGGATGCTTGATTAACCTGGCAATTAATAAAAATGGAGAGGCGACAATTGGTGTTACCAAGCTACGGCCGAAAGCAGTGCACTTGGGCCCTGTCCACGCGAACAGATTGGTGGAGAGGCCACCCACGGGGAAGAACATCAGACCTCAGTAGAGGGAAGCTGGTGGGGAAAGGGACTCAGCAGAGGCGGTGTCGGAGGGGTTGGTTGGTTATTCAGTCGTTAAGTCGACAGATTGGCCACGTGACTCCTGTGTGCCCGTACTGTGGCAGGAGCTGAAGGCCCTGCCTGTTAGTCCAGGAAGACGCTGACTGTTGGGGTCACACACACATGCAGTGGTCAGTGCGGGACAGATGGGGATGAGACTTCAGGGGCACCGGGGGAAGAGAGGCTGGTCTTACGCCAAGGGAGCCATATCCAGTCAGAGCTTACAGAGAATGTGGCCTGAGCCAGACCCTGCCGGCCGTCTGAGGGCATCGCGGGGCATCGCTGCACAGGACCTTGGTCCTACATCCCACACAGCTCTTGAAGTTTCAGGGGGGAAGGACAGGAAAAAATAGGATGGAAAAATAAAGATAAGAGAAAACTGAGGTCAGGTGGAGCCCTCTCCGGATGCGAGGAAAGGAACTGCTCAACCACGACAGTGCATTTATTTGCACGTTCAGAAGGTTGATGTCATGTGACACTCCTCAGCCTGGCAACCCATTGCTTGGATTGCTGAGGCGACTGGTGGTCTCTGGGCTGGAGCAGCCTGTGCACATGGCTCCCTGCCGTGTTCTCGGAGCGCCTTGCTGCAGCCCTGCCCCTGTGGTCAATCTCCAGCCTCAGCCGCTCCCCACAGCTGGCGGCCAGGGGAAGGGTGGCTTTGTGGTTGCTGAGGGGGGCATTGGGACATGGTCCAGCTTCGGACTCGGCCTCTGCCTCTGCCCTTGATGACTCAGTGAGATGAGGGAAGACGGCAGCTGAGGTGTCTGGGAGGAGTCAGTGTTAGTTGTGTCCGGCAGTGTCCGGGTGCCCCGAGCGTTCCTTGATGTGCCCTCAACGTGCCCTGTGTGGGAAGCGGCCACCTGGGGCCAGGTGTCACAGGTGTCCGGAGAGCACACGCCATACACCCCAGCTCCCCCAAGGCATCCAGCAGTCTCACCCCAGGAACCCAGCTGCCCCCTGGTGGCCCTGCTGCAAGCCATTGCAGTTAGGGTTTTTGGGGTGCTGGGGATGGAACCCAGGGCCTCATGTGTACCAGGCAAGCACTGACCGCTGAGCCACGCCCCCGATGCAGGTCAGTTCTTTGTTTTCCCCATTTCAAGGAACTGTTCAGAGCTTGGGGTGAAGGAGTGCAGCGTCTCAGGAGCGGGGCCCGGGCCCGCTTCCCCTCCGCTAGCCAGGCGCTCTTCAGCCAGTCGCCAGCCCTCCACATTTGGTCTGCACGTCCGTAGAAGGAAGTGGCCGTGTGTTTACACTGACAAGTGACGTTTCCCCAGAGACCTGGGTGACAGTGTCCTCACGGAAGCAACAGCCCCCGTGGAGGCAGCTGTGGGAGAAGCTGGACAGCACCCTCCCAGAGCAGGGGACCACAGGCCACCTGTGGGGTAGAAGGTGGGCCAGTGGCGAAGTTTTTAAAAAGAAAAACGATACAGGTGAATTTACTTACATGATACGTTGTATTTGGCTCAGGAGAACATCTATCTATCTATCTATCTATCTATCTATCTATCTATCTATCTATCTATCTATTTTTAAAGGTGATAGTTTGTTTCTTTATTTCCCAGTAAGTCTCTGAAATCTGCCAAGTAACCCAGCTTTGAGCACAGTTCTGTCCAGACCAGCCCCACTCCGAGGGTTCCAAGCTGCATATGCCATAGTGAGCAGTGAGGTCTCCATAGGAGCCTGTGCCATGCACAAGGTAGCTCTAGCGAGCTAGTCGTCCTCCCCCCGTCCACATGTCTGTCTTTCTGTTTCTTTTCCAAAGAGTACCCCACGCCTATAATGCCACCTACGAGGGAGGCTGAGGCAGGAGGATAGCAAACTTAAGGCCAGCTTGGACAATTTAGCAAGATCCTGTCACTAAATAAGCAGGCAAACGAGCTGGGGATGTAGCTCAGAGGTAGAGCATTTGCCTGACAAAGCAAGTGCAAGGCCTAGGTTCAATCTGCAGTCTCACCTACACAAAAAATCACCAGTGGAGACCACAGTGAAAGCTCCGTATAGCTGGGTTTTTGTAGGGATGAAGACGGGTGAGTTCGGAAGCATCTGGAAGGAGGGCGATTGGGAATTCATCAAAGTCACGAATCAGCGCCAGCATGTTGGACATGCACGCACCTCGGGCGCTGCACTCAGCACTGTTTTATCCCATCCTCCAAGCCCCGGGGTTAGGGTTAGGGTTAGGGTTAGGGTTAGGGTTAGACACTGGGGCCACCGAGGCACAGTGAGGTCCAGAAGAGTAACACGGCACAGGTCGCGGGTCGGAGCGCAGGTGCCCCGTCCTCAGAGGCTGTTCCTCGCGCTGCTGGTGGAAAGGAAGAGCCTTCCTAAGGGAGGAGAAGCCCTGGGTGGGGCAGCCAGGTCTGCTGGGCCACGGCCCCGGGGCGGTGGCCTCACGGTCAGCCTGGCAGCGGCGTCCATGAGGACATAGCCTGTGTTCAGAGGCGGAGGGCTGGGGACAGGCGTGGGGGCCGTTGCTGTGCCCGGGCCTAGCGTTTTCCTTCGTTTTCTCTGCTTTCACGGAGAGCAGCCTGTTATCCAGGGGGCGGGGCATGGGCCGCACGCATGCAGTGACGGGTCCAGAGGAGGTGAGCCTGTCACCAGCCCCAGATGCCCCGTCCCCCAAGGTGTTTGTCCCCCACCTTCTGACTCGTGCGCCCACACCAGGGTCGGTCTGCCTGGGGACAGGGTCTGAGTGTTTCAGCCCACAACCCTGTCTCCAGGGAGCTTCTTACTTGGCCAAGGAGGGGAACTGAGGCCCTAGAGGGACTGATTGGTGACTGAGAGCTGGCGTTGCAGGGCCTGAAGCCTGTGCTCTTGGCTGCCGCCTGTGTTTTTCTAGCGTTTCATCTCAGATCCCAAGGTTCGGATGTTCAGGAAGAGCAGTGCCTGGAGTTGCCAACTATGCGTAGCCCCAGGGGACTGAAGGTCATGGTCATGCACTCGCAGAAGCCCCAGAGCAGGGGCAGGCAGGGTCCTCATTCCCGTCCTTCCCTTCTCCCTCCCCCACCATCGTGACAGGCACTCTTGGGGACTGGCGAGGGGACAAGGCTCACAGCTCCTCCACCAATGCACTCTGGCCGTGTGCCAGCGCCACCCACTGGTAGCCCGCTGCCTGTGAGTGCCCCAGGGCTCAGAGTGGCACAGGCTGAGCAGCCTGGGGCCCCCTGAGGGTGCTTGGACGGCTGCGCACATTGTGCTGAGGAGCCATGCTCCCTGGGCGGGGCCCTCAGCCCCCTCACCTCCCCATCCAGAGGCCCAGATGGTGGCTGTCGTTCCACACGTGGCGCTGGTCCTGAGAGCTTTGCCAGCCGTCCCAGAGCCAAGATCCTGGCCTCTTTGGCCAGAGGCTGAGCTGACCCATGAAGCTGCCAGCCACAGTGCCTCGGCCTGGCCCCATCTCCAAAATCATGGGGTGGGCGGCGGCAGGAAGACACACAGTGCCAGGCGCCATGTCCCAGGGCAGAAGCTTAACTCAGAAAGGCAAAATAAACCCCCTTCTGCACGCAGTGGCTGGACAGACAAAGCCAGCGTTGCTTCTCGCCGCAGCCCTGCACACAAGCCAGGGCACACACAGGTCGCTGCCTCAGGGCCGGGTGGCCTGAGGAGGGTCCTGGGTCCTCAGCTTAGCTGTGTGACCTTGGCCACATTGCCTGGCCTTGCTGACTGACTGCGTGGGGATCCCACAGACTCTGCCTCTTCCTGTAGTTGTGCTAACCCGTACCAAGCCCGGAGTCCCGTCCACCATATTGAAGAGCCCGAAACAGTCATGAAATGGCGATGGGGTCACTTACTGTCCCCTAACATTCCTGTTGTGGTAGGCGGCTTCTTATTCCCCTTTCCACCAAGGAAACTGAGGCACAGGCTGGCTAAACTCCTGGCCTGGGGGGAAGAGGGGAGAAGGGGTGAGGCAGGAGGAGGAAGAGGAGGAAGAAGAGGAAAAGGAGAAGTTGGAGGAAGAGGAGGAAGAGGACGAGTTGGAGGAAGAGGAGGAAGAAGAGGAAGAGAAAGAGGAGGAAGATGGGGACAGATGGGAGGCCCAGGCAGCCGGCGGTGGGGAAAGGTGTGGGAGCAGAGATGTAATCAGTGGTCTTTGCCACCAAGACTGTGAGGCCGCTATGGAGTCTAGTGGTGGCACGCTGAGGTGCACTGCTGGTCACCGTGTGTGCCATGCTCCTCGCTTGCCTGTGTTGCCTCTGGCAGGTGAGGAGCGGAGCCCTGGGGGCCGGAGCCTGCGGAGCACTGTCTGTCAGGGGTCGGGACCCCCTCCCGGGGCCCCAGCCTTCAGTGCCCCCGGCCAGGAGTGGAGGCGCAGGACAGATGACACACAACCCTGAGTATGTCTTCCTTGGCCAGGCACAGTCTGAGCTCCTCCCCTGCCATTGCCCAGCTCTGCTCATGCCAGGGGGTTAAAAAAAGAAACAGGCCCATCCCAGGCTCCAGGGCCGGCGCCAGTGGGAGCGCCAGGCGTGGGGCAGAGCTGAGGGAGCAGCCAGCCCTCCCCGCTGGCTCACTCGGTCTCCTGGAGGAGGTGAGTGGGTCCTTGCTGCTGGACAGCAGTGTCATTGCATGCGGAGGCTCACCATGTTCCCTGGCTGGGCCGGGCCGGGCCGGGCCGGACCATGTAGCCCGCACCTAACGCTGCGTGGGAACCTGTGACCTGCCGGGGTGCGTGGCCGGCTCAGGGCAGCTGCAGCAGTGCGTGGCAGAGGAGATAGAGACGGGAAGTGACGGGTGTGGGCAGAGGGTGGCTGTGGTTTGTTAGCCTGAGAACGGAGGCCTGGGGCCCAGGCTGGCACCAAGCCCATTGCCGTGCCCCTGAGCAGGAGGGTGGGTGCCTCGCCTCTGCCCCAAGCCGGCCAGGCTGCTGTCCTGCTGCTGACCAGCATGTGTCGAACCCGGGCCTTTCTGTGCCGTCCTTGGCAGGGGCTGTCTCTTGTGCTCTTGTTTGCTGACACAGTGCAGGCGCACAGTAGGTGCTCATCAAATGCGTACTGCGGTGAGCTCCTGCAGAACAGCCCGGGAGCTCCTGAGGCGCCGTCTTTCCCTGCCACCCGTGTGGGCCTGCTCTTACCGTGCACGTGAGTGTACTTCAGTGCGAAACCTTGGGGTGTGTGCCAGCCACTGCCCACTTAACAACTTGCTTGTGCCAGCAAATAAAAGTCCTGAGGTGCCACCGAGTGCAGGTGTGCTGCGGGCAGGTGGAATACGATCAAAAGAGAGGCTGAGAGTGTGGGCTTTTCAACCAACCCACCTGAGTCCAAGTCTACATCAGATGCCCTCCTCTGGCTTTGGGCAGTTATCACGGGCAAGAGCACAGCTTCTGGGTTTGGGTTTGGATCGAGGTTCTACTATGTACATACTGTGTGACCTCAAGCCACTTACTCAACTTCTCTGTGCCTCCATTTCTTGTCCTTAAGACGGGGTGGTCTCAGGAGGCTGTTGGAATAGACAAGCTGCTGTGTGTAAAGCACTTTGTGCCCTGTTGGTGTTCACATTTGCTGTGTGAACTACCGCTGTCCCTGAACCTTCCCTGGCCACTGTGTAAACCCAGCTGTACCCGCGTCCAGGCCACACCGAGTCACGACAAGGTCAGTGCTCATTTCCTAGGGTGGCCCTGATGCAGTGCAGCTGATGGGGACATTTATTATTTCAGTCCCAGGGGCAGCAGTCAGACCCAGCAGGCTGGCAGGACCGCGACCCTCAGTGCCTGTTCCTGGCATCTTGCGTGACTCTGCACCCTGGCTTGGAGGCATCACCGCCCCTTTGTCCTCACCTGTGTCCCCTGCATCTCCTCTGCTGGGCACCAGTCATTCCGGGTCAAGGCTGCCCCACCCCAGAACGACCTCATCTTCCTTGCCTCTGCATTTGCCCTGGTTCCAGGCACAGGGGAGGGCCCTTGGGGTTCACTTTTCAGCTCATCGCCTTGCTGGCAGCTGCTGCCTTGCTGCGACTGCACCACTGGGACCCGGGCTCAGTTTCCCACCTATGAAGCTAGAGTGGAGACCTTCTGCCGGGCGAGCCGAGTACTTAGTCTTCCTCACCTCACCTGTCCCTGGCCAGGAAGAAGGGAACCGCCTCAGGGCAGGACCCCTTCCTGGGACAGAGGGCATGAGTGCTGGGGCCCAGCCTGCCTGCCTGGAGCCGCATGGCCGGGAGGAAGCCACTCTTCCCTCTCCGGGACCAGAAGGCTCAGAAGAGCACACACCTGTGCGCGGCTCGGGTTCTCCAGACCCCGGGTCACTCTGCAGTCAGAATGCAAAAGTGTGCTTTTTCCACTTGGGAGCAGAACAGATTTGCTACAGATATCTATGGGAACAGTCCTAATTTTAGCCTTGCCACACTCCATGCCAGCTCCAGGAGTGCAGCTTTGGGTCAGGGCCCAGGGAGCAGGGAAGGTGAGGGGGCTGGAGGGTCAGATGGGCAGAAGCAGCTGAGGGGCCAAGTGGGGGCCAAGCAGGGCCTACCCCCAGGGAAGTGGGGTACCGGGGCCTCGGGGCTGAGCATGGATCCAGAAGGTCAAAGTCTGAATGAGCGAACCCCCCCATCTAAATTTTGCTCATGTTTTGAGCCTGGACTCACTTCTGCCCTGAATTCCCGGCACCTCTTATGATCCATTGAAGCCCCTCTGGCAGCTGGTTTAGTGCTGAGGTTAGCCTTGAAGTCCTGCCATGTATTTCTGAGCCCCTCAAGGTCAGCCAAGGTCACTGTCACATCTGCATGCTAAGCCCTGTGTGGTGAACTCATAGACTGTGGCGAGTGGTGATTTCTGGTTGAGAAGTCAGGGGCTGGGCAGCCAGTCGAAAGGGACATTAAAGAAGAGTCTGTAGTGTACAGAAGTGCTGTGGGAAGAGTTCCCTCAGATGGAGACGGAATTAGCCTGTCATGCTACCCAGGATGTGCTAGAAAAGCCCATGGGCAAGAAGAGGTCATGGCGCAGTGGTACCGGGTGCAGCGGGGTGAGGAAAGACAGATGGAGATCATTTCAGGCCACACAGGGGACATCATCATTTCTGCCCCATCCTCCCAGCCTAGCAAGTCCTAGCAGGACTCTCTGCAGAATATTAGACCCAGGAAGAACCTACCATGTCATTTAATCTTGTGTGTTTTGAACGATGATGTTCACGACTAAGATTTGTGCATCACTACTTGGTTATACAGTGTGTTTCTGAACCCTGCATGACTTGCATGTGAAACCTGGCATTTCTCAGGTCTCCTGCTTAGGAAGAGGCAGGTGGGGTGCTTTGGATGATGGGTGGTGTTCCCTTGCACTACGGTCACGACACCCATGACGTGTGAGTGTCCTGCTGTACTGTTAGGAAGTGCGGCTGATGCACCAGAAGAGGTGCTGGGATGGATTCTTGCAGTGAGCTTTGCGCTGTCATCAGCAGCCACAGAGCACTGTGGGTGGGGTGACATCAGGAGCATCATGCGCAGAAGTGTGGCGGGGAGCATGTGGGCTGGACCCTTCTCTCAGTGCCGAGGAGGGGCAAGGCCCCGTGGCGGGTGATAGTGCTCCTGTGCCCAGAGTGTAAGCCAGCGCCTGCCCGGCTCTCGGGTACTGCTGTGGTTTGGACGTGGCTTCAGTGTGTCCCCCAGGGGTTTAGTGTTACAAGCCTGGTCCTCTGTGTGCCACGTGAGGGTGGCAGGACCTCTGAGAGATGGGCTGTGAGGAGGAAGGGAATGAGATTGCCAGGATGTTGTCCTTGGAATGCTGCTCCTGGGGAGTGACTGGGTTCTCTCGTGAACACGTTGTAAAAAGCAAGCCTGGCCCTTGGTCCCTCATGTTTCCTGTCTCGCTGTGTTACCTCCTCTTCATGTGTTTCTACCATGGTGCCAGCTATATGGCCCTGGTAATCAGCAGATAGTGGCTCCAGGTTCTTGGGACTTCCAAAACTGTGAGCTTAATTCACCTCTTTTCTTTATAATGCATGCAGCCTCAACTGTTTCATTGCAGCAACACAAATGGGTGAATACAGACTCTATTTATCTCATCTAGCGCCCTAACAACCTTGGGAAGCAAACCCTGCTTTTCCTTTGTAAACAAACGGGACGCCTCCTACTGGAGGACCTTAGTAACTCAGGACTGGAGGCCTGTCTTGCTGATGAGTAGACGCAGTGAGTCAATGCGGCCCCATCACAATTGAGTTGTGCCGGGAACTACAGACCCATGCAAAGGTGAGTTTAGATCTTGGAAACGACAAACACGGGCAGGGTAGAGGGCCGCTCGCCTTCTCCTGGCAGAGTTCCCCCTGTGCATAACAGAACCAGCACCACAGTGCAGATGCTCGGGCCACTGGTGAGCCAGAGTGTCTCGGGCAGTGGGACGCCTCACCCTCCATGGCTCGGTTTGTCCAGAGCCCGTGAAGGGCAGTCCGGTGCTTCTGCTGCAGGAGCAGCCCCAGCTGACGGGTGAGTCAGAGCAGAGCCCAGAATAGAAGCCGAGGGCACATGAGCAGAGGCCAGCTCTGCCCAGTTATCTGGGTTTTCAGATTCCTGCTCAAGACCATTAAGCTTTTTTAAGTACAACACTGTTTGCAGACTGCTTTATGATCATTTATTAGTGTCGCCTGGCAACGGCTCCCTGAATTAGCCACCTCCATTCACCAGAGGCTACTCAACTCTGGATCTTCCTGGAGCCCAGTTCACCACTTGGGCATTGTCCAGCCTCCTCCCTACTCTTCGGCCACTCACCTACCCATCCGTCCATCTAATCATCCATCCCTTCCTCCTGCCCTCCCTCCACCCAGCGACCCGTCCAGTCATCTGCTTGCCTCCCTGTCCACCCGTCAGCCTGTCTCTCTGTCCATCCGTCCGTTATCAGGCACTCTCTTGTGGGTAGCTTTGGGTTTGGCATGCGCTTTCCTGGCTGGGGGTGCTTGGTATGTGCTGAGAATGGAGGTGTGCTGTTCCTTCTTGCATGAGCAATAGCCCCACCTTGACTCAGACCGTGAGCTCCACGAGGGCCAGGCTTTTGTTCATTTCTGTGACTTGGGAGAAGAGTGCCTGGCATGTGCTAGGTGCTCCGTGCACATTCGTTGAAAGAGTGAGTGGACTGAGTATCCACTGTGTCCCACCCTATGGCAGTGGTTTCCAATTCTGTCCACCCTGCACCCCTGCGTGTGTTCGGGCACCATCTTCTGAGTGCTCACCGTTACTGGGAGCACCGTCATCAGCACTTGCATAGCAGATCACCCTCGTCATGCTTAAATCACGTGGCTGCACTGATCCCCACCTCACAGGTGAGGAAATGAGGCACAGAGAAGCTCAGAGCTTTGCACAGGGTGAGGCAAGCCTCTCCAGTTCAAGCCATTTCTTTACTTTTGAGGCAGCACTGTCCCCCAGAATATTCTTCATGCTGGAAGAGCTGTGTCCACTGAGGAACTGCATTTCCAATTCCATTTAATTTTAAATAAGTTCGGTTTAAACAGCCGCTCTGGCCACTGCTACCACACCGGATCACACAGCTCCCTCCTATCCTGTTCCTGAGCAACAGCAGCTCACCTTAATTGCTTGTTGGCGCCATGCTGAGCAGTTTTCAGATGCTTCCCTGTAACGAATGGTTTGCATTAATCCTCACAACCACAGGTGAATGCGCAAGACCGGGCACCGCCTCCGTCCTAAAAATTTCACAGCAGAGAGTGCATCGCTGGACTCTCCCTCACGGAGAACTCTGCCTGCTCCAGAGTTTGAAACTGTCTCCTTGTTTAAAGCAGTGGATGTTGCTGAAAAACAAGATCACATTGTCCTAAATGTTTGTCTCCCCGAGACGCAATGCTGCCCACCACATATCCTATGTTCCCACTGTGTGACTTATTTAGGTGTAAAACATTTAATTACACGAGGTGAAGTTGTGTCAGTGTCACTTGGAAGAAAAATGCCAGTATTCCCTAGCAGGGTGTTCTGTCACCCACCACAAGTGGGACAAAACCTGCACTGTGTAATGCCGAAAATATTTCAAGGTCAGGGTGGGAAAGAGAGGAGGCCATGCTGAAGTGCTCTGCAGTCTTGCTGGATGAGACACCGGGCCATGGGAGGGGGTTGCTGCTGCAGGCCTTCACTGCCTGGGGGCGGGGAAGTGAGAGGGATTGGAGTCGCTTGGGGTCACAGTGTAAGCAGAGGGCACTAGATTCCATCCACAGTGGAGGTCGCCAGTACTTCGTGATCGGCCCTCACACAGGTGTCTTCCGCATGTGGGCTTGGGCTGTCCTCCCTGCCTGTGGCTCATTCAGAAACAGAACCGCCCTATGGGCTGGGCCAGAAACCCGTGTGGGGAGCAGAACTGAGTTACACATGACCAAGGCAGACGGGAGAGTGAGCCAGCGAAAGGGGCCAAAGGCAGAGACTGCGTGGGGAGCACAGTCTGGATACAGGCAGCGCGTGTGGGCCCAGATCCTGCAGCTGGGAACACTTCCGGGCCAAGACTGGAGATGTGGCCTGGGCCTCTAGGGAAAGCCTTGTGCTGTGGGTGTCCTGGTCACTTTCCCGTCGCTGAGACACAATACCCGACACCCACGACTTAGAGGAGGAGAGCTTTAGTTTGGCTCACATTTTCAGCCTGTGGTCCCCTGGCTTCAAGGCAGAAACAGCATGGCAGAGGGGCCTAGGCCAGGAGAGCAGCTCAGGGCATGGCGGACAGGAAGCAGGGTAAGAAGGGAGAAGCCAGGGGCGGAGACAAATCCAGGCCACGCCCCATTCCCCACCTCTTCCCACCAGGCCCCGCCTCCCAGGGGCAAGTCAGCCATTTAAGGCATAGTGGCTCTGTTGCCCCTCGATCCTGTCACCTTCATAGAGCCCTGCCTCTGAGTGCACGAAGCATCTAAACCTCCACTGTGGGCTTTGCTTGACTAGTGAGGTCCACATTCCTCTTCTCGTTGCCCACTCAAGGCAGGCAGGCAGCGTCTAAAGCCAGGTCTCATTCATTGCCCATCTGTGTGTTTTTCCATCCACCCCTTCCTACCTCCCTCCCGCATTTGAGTCTACTGGGGGTACTGGGGTGAATAGGGAACTCCCTACCTGGAGGAGCCCACGGGGCCTACATGTGGGTGCTGTTTGTCCCAGGCCAACTCCCCCTGACCCGGGTGGCTTTTTCCCCGGCAGCGTGAAGCCAGCCCCTTCCTGCCTCCAACCCTTCCTCTCTTTATGTGCATGGTGCTTGAGGTCCTTAATCAGGTCAGTGTGGCACTTCACTGCACCTGTATCGTGCCCTCTTCTGGGGCCAGTTCCATGGGGACCTCAGGTTACCCAGGTACATGGGAGCCCACTCACCTGCAAGGTCTAGACCTTCCCCGCCCCCAGCTTTCTCTTTGGCCCTTCTGGTCAGGGCTCGAGTGTTTCCATCATGGGGGCAGGTGTGGGAGGAGGGGAGCTGCCCTCTGACACCGTTACACCCTTACACCTGCACTTTCACCTGGGAACACGGGAGGCGTCGTCTTGCCTAGTGACCGGTGTGGGTGCCGCGTAATTACCTCATTGTCAGGTCGAACCACAGTCACCTGTGGTGTTGCCGGACTGTGCTCTTGGCCTGCTCAGCTCCCCAGGCACCGTGTGTGTGTCCGAGCTCAGGATCTGTGATTCAGTCTTGAACAGAACAGCACTCCCCAACCCTAGTGTTCCTGATCAGGTTCCCTGAGCTCAGGTCACCGCCACGCACTCCATCCCAGCCTCTGCTGTGGGGCAGGAGGTCGCTGGGCAGGCTGGGAGGGCAGGGCAGAGAGATGCCAGCATGATGGCCAGCTTCGCGGCGACAGCGTTTGCTTATTTTAATTGGCCCAATTACCCGGGGGCTGTATCCATCTGCACTTTGGGGATGAGGGGCGTGACTGACACAGTGACATGCCGAGGCCGAGCAGCTGTGGAGTGGAGTGGCAGAGCCAGGCCCTGAAACCTGATCTTTTGACTCCCACGTACCTTGTGCCAGGGGGCTGCATGGAGAGCCGAGCAGGTGACTTTCTGCTGAGCTCAGAGTGGAGACTCTGCTTTCTGGGACACATTCCCGTGGTCCTGGGCAGCTTGAGCGCCTCTTGTGCCCTGGCATTCCCATCTGTAGAATAGGATAATAATACTTAGCACATCGGGTAGGACCAGGAAGAGTTAGCGTAGCTTATTCAGGTAGAGCCTGGCACGCGGTAAGCACTCAGTACGTGTGTGTGGCCTCTCAGATACTTGTGCAATGGGAACATTAATCACCAACATGATTTTGGCTATTTTTACTTCTGTAATTTGGAGCTCGTACTGCCCCTTTTTAGGTAATAGAGTTGTTGCCGTAATGAAAACACAGCTTTCATACAAAGAGCTTCTATTTTGTAACATCAAGCCCAGGGACAATGTCATGGTGGCCCCTGAAGACACGCAGTGTAGCTGGGACTTGGACCAGGGCCTGTCTGGCCTCTGTCTCCACCCTGCCTTGTCTGGGGCCAGGTGTCTGGCAGGCACCCAGCTCTGTCTCCTGTGGCCTGGATGGCCCTGCTCCGGCAGGCACAGTGTCCAGGCGAGGAGGAGCCAAGTCCCAGCTCGGGGAAGGGAGGAGAGGACACGAGGTGGTGGTGTTGGGAGTGCTGTGAGCCACTCCGGAGCGGTCCAGAGTCACCTCCCTAGGGAGCCCACCCTGAGGACATGCGCTCTGCACCATGCTCCAGGCCGGTGAGCACCGCCTTCCTCCGCCCCGCATGTACCTCTCCCTGGAGCCTGCGCGATGACGTTGTCTTCGCAGGTTTGTGCGGCTCTTTCCTTCCACTGCAACCTCTTGAGCACAGAGGGTATGCTTGTGTTAGAAGCCTCTGGTTCTGCCCCAAACCTTTCTTTCTGGGGACATGGGCATGTCCCTCTGTCCCCCCCTTTCTCTGAGGCAGGGGCAGTGTATCTGAAAGTTGGTGAGTTACCCAACTCCAGCAACGGCCTTTATTAGCTGGCACATGAGCCAGGGGCTGCAGCCAGGTGATGGCAGGACAGGGTGGCATCCAGCCTGAGGCAGGACAGCTGTATGGACCTGCTGGTTGTCTGTCCCCATGGCAGCATGGAGAGGCCAGTCGGGTCCCTGAATCCATCCTGCAGGTGCGGAGCCAGAGGCTGGCCGGGGCTCCACAGCTGGGATCCGGGATGGCGGCCTCCGCCAATCCCATTTCTAGCGTTACTGTGGTTAACTGTAGGCCATGGACGCCTGTGTGTGTGTGTGTGGACGTGCATCTTTCGCCCGCTGGGCTTCTCTGTGTGCTGGCCACACGCTCGTCCTGAAGCCGGGCCCCCCGGGGTTTGCACGAGGCCTAAGGTGGCTGGATTGCTTTCCCCGGCCTGCTCTTGCTGTCAGGGATGGGAACCATTTTCGGGTCTGGATGTTGAGGCTTCAGAGTCCCCAACTAACCAGACGGCTCCTGCAGGTGCTTCTGCCCCTGGCGTTCAGCTTCACTTCTTAGTTTGGAAATAACGTTTATCTGAGGACTGTCGTGCACAGGTGCGAGGTTTAGATCGCACACATTTCCTTCCCTGTGTCTGTGCTCGGGCTGGGTTGGCTGTCGTGTTGCGGATCTAATGGACACCTTGCCAGCCTCTCAGTGTGAGGCACAGTCACACGATGGTACCAACTGGCTGAAATCTCCACAAACCGCGAGCCAAAATGAACCTCTCTCCTCGGAGTGGCTCAGTGAGGAGGAGGGGACTGAGGCCCATTTTCCCGGTGGCTCAGGGCTGCTGGTCAGCCAGCTGCCCTGGGCGCAGTGACCTGGCCTCTGGTGTCACAGGCCAGAGCTGTTGTGTAATTTGCCAGACTTTCTGTTTGACCCAATTGATCATCCTGTTCTATTTAAAATAAGTTTTATCTGGGAGAGCAGTACTTTACTCATTGCTAACATTTACCTCTAAGTAACCCTGAGCAACCCGCAGATTAAAGTAAGTGTTTCCTTAGGACGTTCCCTGGGAAACTCACTGCATTGGACATTTAATTTAGCTTTACCTTTCCTTGATTGTGTCGCTTCTCCCAGCTGCGTGTCTGTTGAGGACAGTCACTGTTCCTGTCCCTGGTGTTCAGTCCTTGGGGTTTTCTCACTGTCTGGGCATCCAGAGCGCGTACCAGATTCCTCCCGGCCTTGGGGCGTGTCCCTTCTTTCTGGCTGCCAGTGTAGAACACAGGCGGCAAGTGAGCAGCGTGTGCTGGGGAGGGTGGGGGTGTTTTCGAAGATGGTTTTGAAACCTGCACGGAAAGCTTTGGAGCTACCATTTCTCTGCCCTGGGAGCTGTGCTGGAAAATGTGCCTGGGCTCTGTGCTGCCCCGTGGACATTCCGGCTCCCCACAGGAGCCTTCTGGGGCTTGCTGTCTTTGCTGATGGTCATTGTCTCTCCACCCATCACTCCTTGGAGCTAGAGAAAGCTCCAGGCTTTCTTTGAACCTCAAGGGGGCTGTGACTGCTTGGGACCTGCTTCTGAGTCATTTCCCCTTCCAGGGAGGGCGCTGACTGTTGGCGGGAGAGTGTGCCCAGAGGACCAGGCCACCCGAGGTCTCTCAGGAGGGCACATCTGCTCTGTGTGGGGTGTTGTGCAGTCTCTCTCCAGTGTGCGGAGGCATGGGGCTCTGTCTCACTGTCCCCTTCTGGGGGCAGGCCCATTCCTGATGTCCTAACCCTCCGGGGACTGGGCGAGCAGGGTGGCAGGGCCTCGGCGGGCAGTGCTGGCGCAAGCACAGCCTCCCAGAGTGCTGGGCTCGCCCTACCCAGCTGTGCTGTCCGAACCTTTCAGTCTTTGACATGTGGGGGTGACCTGGTGCCCGGTGCTGTGGGCTCAGCGAGTTCAAGGAGGGCAGGCGTGCGGCTCCCCATTCGTTGTCGTCTCCTGCAGCCGTTGCTCAGTATCACTGAGTGACCGAGGGTCAGGACTCCCCTCCTGTGCCCCACTTGGACAGCTGACAGAATGGCTAAGTCGGTTCCCAGGGAGCTGCCGCGTGAGTGCCCCGGGTGCTGCCAGAGTCGGCTTCTCCAGAGAAGCAGAGCCAGGATAGCGTGCATCCTGAGGGACAGGGCGGAGCAGGGCTCATGTGGTCACTGGGCCAGGGCTCCGTGGTGGCCCTGCAAGAGGCTGCAAGCCTCAGCACCAGGGAGGCCACCTACGCGGCCCCCAGAACCCTGAGCCCCCAGAGGGCCACCAGTGCCAGCCCGAGTGCAGCAGTGGAGAACCTAGGTGTGTTGTCCCCTGGCAGCAGCAGGAGACAGAGCCGGGACCTCCCTCCACCCCCCAGGTCCTGCCCCTTCCCAGCCCCAGCTGATTGGATGGTGTGGCCCATGCTGAGGGAGCAGCCCCCTGCCCCTCCGTGTGCTGTCCCTGGATTGGCCTTTCCAGGACACACACACCCTGGTTCTCGGGCGTCAGTTAGTGCAGTACGGTTGATGCCCACATTAACCACACAGGCCTCCCTGAGGGCAGGCACAGGCCCTGCCCTGGAGTGGGGACCTGCGACCTCCCTGGTGCTGGTGCCAACACCCGGGACCCAGGCTCTCAGAATCCTGCCTGCAGCCCCTCTGTGTTGGGCAGGTAGAGACCAGGAGAGCGAGGTCCTGCTAGGTGGCCCCTCAGCCCGCACCCTCGTCCCTGCTGCTGCTCCCTGCTGCGGCTCCTGTCTCTTGGCCTCCGGTGACCGAGGTGGGCACGGCTCGGAGAGGACAGTCTCACCGGACTCCGTAGGCCCCGCACCTCGCCTGGCTCTGGTATCCAGCGTGCACACCATGTTACTTAAATATGTCACCATAAGTTTACGGACAACTTTGAAAGGCTGGCTCCTCTGGTTTTATATGTGGAAGGAACACTGTCTCCCCTGAGATTCCTTCCATCCTCATTCAGGCCAGGAACACAGGATGTCTTTATGAGCTGGGTCTTTTTTAATAAACCAGAGACACTTGAGGAAGAAAAAGGCGATTCACTGTTCTTTTGTAATTAGCCTTGATGATTAGACTATCTTTCCCATTATGTTTTATTTTTACTTTCCTGGAATTTATCAAGTGGCCTCTTTTCTGTGAAGGTTACCCTTCAAGCAAGTGGGGAGCTTGATTAGACTCTGGGGACTCACTTTGTATTTCTAAGCAAGACTGACTTGAGCGGACGGGAGAGGTCAGCCCCCACTATAAAAAGGGGCTCAGATGAGAAACCGAAGGCTGTGTTCTGATGAGAAGGTTTTTTTTTTTTTTTTTTTTTCCAGTCAACTGCTAACATAATTAATAGTCACTTTTATTGTAGAATTTGTTTTCTGTTTAACAAAGCATCCTGGCTGGTCCCTAAGTGGCTTGTCTTCTGTGCCCAGGGCAAGGTTCTTCTTGTGTTTTTTTTAAGCACAGTAATAACTGCATTCATCGGCTCTGACTTTGTGGCATGTTAGATCTTTGAATGTGATATTCGTTCTGTTTTCCTTGCTGCTGTAGATGGATTCGGAGGTCAGTCCTAGAGGCCTTCGGGAGGCATCTTAGTCTCCAGGAGGCAGCTCAGCCTTTTTGTTCAGGGTGTGAGCGGAGAGTCCAGTGAGGCTGCTGTGGGCATCTGGCTGGCCGCCCGCCCGCCCCCCGGAGGAGCCAAGCCAGGATCTGCCGAGCAGCTTTGCTTTCACACCTGCTCCCTCTTGTCCACCGCTGAACTTAGCGATGCTCTTGGGGATCCCTAGAGTGTTAAAAGAAACAGAGCAGGGGAGGGGCCTCCTTCCAGCCCCCTGTGGGTCCACCATCCGTCCCTGCATCCACCCGTATCTGGTGAATATTCGGTCCCTGCCCCAAGGCAGATTCCAAGGACAAAGATGCAGTCCTCGTCATTTTGGCCACGATTTCATACTTTCTAACTCTGCAAGAAAGGAAGTGGTGTCTTTTCCTCTCTTCCCCATCGTGAGCCTGGGGAAATGTGCTGGTTTAAGCCTCACAGCTGTGAGACAGGCATTATCAGAGTTAAACGTACATGTGACACATACACACATGCGCGCGCGCGCGCCTTGAACATCGTGCTGGTGTGTGGTGTTTTGCTGAGAGATATATGAAATTCTGAAGCTTGGATTTAGAAGAATCTCTGCCTTTTAACACAGTGTGGTGTTGAACGAGGACCTGCAGTGTCCGCAGCCTCATATGCCCTTCTGCGTGTCAGGCTGACGTGGGCCTCTCGGGGTGGGGTACACAAACACTTCGCAAACCAAGTTGGCTGGGAAGCAGAGGCTTTTTCTGCTATCACACGTGTGCACATGGTTCTGGAGTTGCTTCTGGACTCCATCCTGCTCTCCAGTCCCTTCTAGGAAAGGCACCTTGAAGCAGGAACCTGGAGATTGCATGAGGTGTCTGAGGTTCTGCCATTGAATTGCATGGTCTTGGACCAGTTCCTCAACCTCTCCAAGTCTCTGTTTTCTCATTTCTGAAATAGGTAATAGTAATTTTAATTTAATTTTTCTTAGGATGGCGTTTTTCCTGGCTACTTCCTCCAAGGCTGTTTAAATTTCATCTGGTTGAGAATAGCAAAAGCAATCCTGGGTAATAAGAGCGAAGTGGGAGGCATCACAATCCCAGACTGGTAGGTATATTACAAAGCTACAGTGATAAAAGTAGTATGGTACTGGCACAAAAATGGACATGAAGATCAGTGGAACAGAAGAGAGGATGCAGAAAGAACCCAAGCACATTCAGCTACTTGATCTTTGACAAAGGGTCCCAAAGCACACGTGGGAGGAAAGACAGCCTCTTTAGTAAAAGGTGCTGGCAGAACTGGCTATCCACATATAGAAGCTTGAATTTAGGCCCATATCTCTCATCCTGTATGAAAATAAAAGTCAAAATGGATCAAGAAATAAATGTTAAAACAGAAACATTTAACCAACTGGAAGATAAAATAAGCAAAACTCTTGAAGCATAGGAGTAGCCAAGGGCTTCCTGAACAGAACCCCAGTCGCACGGGAAGTGGTACTAACAATCAACTAATAGGATCTTATCAGGTTAAAAACTTGTGCACAGCAAAAGAAACAACCAGCAGAGTGAAAAGACAGCCTGTAGAGTGGAAAAAACATTTTGCCAGCTATTCCTCAGACAGAGGATTAATATTTAGAAAATATAAAGTACTTAAAAATATTAGACATCCCAAAATAAAAGACCCAATCAAAAATGGGCAAGAGATAGGAATAGACACCTCACAGATGAAAAAGTACAAATGGCCAGTAAATACATGAAGAAATGTTTGACATCACTGGCCATTAGAGAAATGCAGATTCGAACAACACTGAGATTCCATCTCAATCCAGAAAGAATGACCATTATCAAGAGATCAAATAAGTGCTGGTGAGGCGGGGTGGGGGAAGGGGAACCCTTCTACACTGTTGGTGGAGAGGTAAAACAGCACAACCACTTTGGGAATCAGTATGGAGATTCCTCAAAAAACTGAAAATAGAAATTCCATTTGACGTAGCTATTCCCCTTCTAGGTATCGTCCCCAAAAGCTAAAGACATTGTTTACATTGATACATGCATGCCCATGTTTATAGCAGCACAGTTAATGATAGGTGAATCTTGGAAGCAGCTTATATGTCCATGAATAGATGAATGAATAAAGAAAATAGGACATTTATACACCATGGAGTACTACTCTGCCGTAAAGAAGGATAACCCTGAATCATTTGTAGTATTGATAAATCATAATCAATGGTGAAAATTGCATAACATTTCCCAAAACTCACTGTGTGTTATGTGAACCAAGCTCTATCAATTCCCAAAATAACCCATGGAGGGAGAGGAGCGCTGTACTTTGTGAAACACATGAGGAAATGAAGACAGAGAGGCTGAGTGACTTCCCTGCCATCACGTAGCTGGAAAGTGGCAGAGCTGGGTCTGTGTGCCGTCCACACTCACGTTTTTCATTGCAGACAGTGCTCTGGTGAAGGAGGTGATCGCAGGAGGTGACTGGCAGGTCCTTCAGACTGTTTTCATGAGCCCTACTTTGAGGAGTGGTTTGTCGAACTGATGAGCTCGGCCATTCAGGGGGACAGGAGAAAAGCCCAGGGTTGGAACATACCTACCTTGAGGTATGGGCTCGGGGAGGCTGAGGGACCTGGTAGGTTGGGGTGACAGGAGAAGGAGGCAGTGAAGGCTGTGACAAGGTCACTGTCTGAGAGTCAGGAGGCCAAGGCCCCCCTGATTTTCATGCCTGTGAACTAGCTGCAGTGGCTGGGTTTTTAACTGCAGAAACTGGGGCCAATGACGCTCCTCCTTTTGGAGTAGTTGTGTAGAAGCGCCTTGCACTGTCAGGTGCTGTGCTGGCTGGCTTTGCCCTGACTGCTGGAGAAGCTGGGGGCGATGCCCGGCGTCCCCCAGCCAGGGCACAGCGATCCCATCTTCCCCACCGGACTCCGGAATCTGCGGTGGCCGCGGCAGCCTCGCGGCTCCATTCTGCAGCCGCACACTTGTTCAGGCTTTGGCGTTGGGCAGCCCCGGAGGTTCGGCATGAGGTCGCGGGAGTGGAGTGGGGTTAGGGTGAGTGAGGCAGGGGTGGAATCATTTTATGGAGGGGCCAGCAAGACCCCAGCATGGGGGGGGCCCTGGATCCAGCTGCTCCCTGGCCCCACCCACCCCACTCTGCGCCAGCCCAGTTATTCCAGGGTTAATGGGGATGTGCTGGCCACATATCCTTCCCAGTGAGGGTACAGGTGCGGGGGTATCAGATCATGACAGTAATTACAAAGCGAAGATGATGCTGCTCTGCCACCGCCTGTCCTGTGCTAGATACTGTGTCCCGCATTCATGAGCACTCATGATGAATGTGCCATCGCTCTGCTTTGAGATGAGGAGGCCGGGCCGTGGGAGGCCACACTGCCACCTGCGGTCACCAGCCGGGGTTCTGCAGCCCGGACTTGAGCTGCGTCCTGCTGCTCTGAAGTCTGAGCTGCAGACGCTGCCCCTTGTCTCCTCGTGGGTGATCATTGCGAACCCTAACCTCGCACGGCCCTCAGTTGGATGACAGCATGTGGCCCCTGCCGAGGGCCACCCTGCCGGTGGGGCCTGGTCTCCTGGCCCTCGGTCCAGAGTGTCACTGTGATGGCCTCCAGGTGGCCTTCAGCACGTGTGGCTGTCGCGGCTGGCTTCTGTCCCCATTTCTCTTTCAGCTGGGAAAGACTCCAGGTGTCCTATGGCTCTGCCTGCCCCTGTCCTTCCCACGGTGACACAGGGACACAGTGTGGCTCTTGTTCCAGAAATGGCACCCAGGCATAGAGCTTGAATCCTCTCAGCGCTGCTCGCTCTCCCCCCCACCCCAGTGCTAGGGATTGAACTCTAGCTCCTTTTTCTATTTTTTACTTTGAGACAAAGTCTTGCGCAGTTGCCCAGGCTGCACCTGAACTAGCCATCCTCCTGCGTCAGCCTCTCAGAGTGCTGGGCTTACAGGTGTGCACTGCCACGCCCAGCGCTGCTCACCTTGTGTGGGGCCGGCGAGGGTGGAGGCGTCTGCTGGCGCTGTCCTCAGTGGTGGGGCCCCGTGACGGAGGGGCAGGCACGTGAAGAATGTGGGAGCCGGGGAGCGCAGCAAGCGGGGAGGAGAAAGGACAGTGCCTTTATTGCAAATATGTCGTCCTTTCGGAAGCACGGCTGTGGCCCTTCAACTGAGGGACTGTCTCAGAAGTTTCTGGCTCCTCAGGGAGGGTCCAGGACCTGGACCACCTAGTTCCCTCTGCCTCTCTGTTTCTAGGGCTTGGATCAAAGGGTCCCATCTTGGGTCACAAATGCCAAATGCCAGTTTGCTGGGGATGACTGGGCAGGCGCCTTTCCGGAGACATGGACTTGGGCCCAGCGTGGCAGTGAGCGGCGGGGAACAGCGCCCCAGGAGGCAGGCTGTCCCTGTGTGTGACAGGTGGTCGCGCACCTCTTCCTGCTGTCCTTAGTGCCCAGGCAGACTTTCATGTGGCCTCGGGAGTGTAGGTGTAGCGGGGGGGGGGGGTGGAGATGCTGCCGCCTCCAGGCCTGAGCACCTGGCCTGCTCACCTGGCTTCCCCCCCAGCCCAGGAGCCTGGTGAGGAACCAGGACGTCGCTGCCCGTTAAATCTGGGGGCGTTGATGACTCTGTCCTCGTAAGCTCCTCTTTGCCTACATTCTGAGGTGAGGACCACTTCAGAGTGTCATTGTAATTAAAAAAAGAAGAAACCTACAGAGGCCTTAAAAACCAGCAGAAGCAGTGTTGAGCGATTCAGCGTTGACTGCTCCTGTCTCCCGTGTCTTTCGTGGAGCTAATAATTGACACGGGGAGTTTGCTGCTGTCCACGGCGTGAGCTCCTAGTCATAAAGCTAAACCGTGACATCGACCAGCTGGGGTCCTAGTCCCGGGTACCTGGTCGGTTTTGTAACCACTAGCCAGCCTGGGCAGGGTGGCAGGAAAGACTGGTCTGATTACCAGCAGGGGCCTTGGCTCATACTTACTAAAAACCCACGAGCCACTCAAGTTGGGAAAAGATGAGGTTGTGCTGGGGTTTTCGGCAGTTGTCTTTTAAAAAATACAAAATGTGAGATGCTGAAAAACAGGACTTGCTTGGCTTTTCCTAGTTTATAGTCTGAGAATCAAGCACAGGTGGTGGTGTCCACGTGCAGGTCTGTCGGTGGTGGCGCTGCTCCTCCGAAGCGCGGGACTCACTGTGTGTGTGTATTCAGCCTCGGTCTGTCATTTATCTACTCTGTGTGAGGCCCAGCTTTGGACAGACGTCTTCCAAGTTGTTAGAGTTGAATGATATTCAATTTGCTAACATGTGAAGCACGACTTAGGGAATTTGGATTTTTTAAGTTTGTACTGTCACGGTGTTAAGTAAAAAGTTTCAGAACAGCGGTAGAGTTTAATGTAATTCGGGTAGAAATAGGAAGATATAACTCTATATTTGTATGTGCAGAAACACTTCGGAAGACGTAAGAAGCTGAGCCATAAGCAGTCTGATAATGTCACTGGTGAGCAAGTGGCTGAGAACATCACACAGGAGCCCAGCGTTCTGTGTCTCCTGGTGGAACTTGGCCGTGGTCAGGACTACGGGCCCCGCTGTGAGACCATAGAGGACACCGCCGGCCGGGCGCGTGCGAAGGCACAGAGCAGTCCCTGAAGTCCTGGAAGTCCAGGCGGTGGCGCCTGGAGAAAGGCACCTCAGTTGTTTATCAAGTAGATTTAAGATGGAGAAAAGGACGGAGCCAGTGGCCACGAATGGCAGCTGAGAAGAAATAAGTGCTGGTCTTATTTTCTTGATGTGTAAATGAAATTGAAATGTAGTTGCCTAAAAGATACCGATTTTGGAATATTTGTCACCGAGATGACAGTGTGCTGGGGTTGTGCTCCGCAGGCACCGGGGGAGGGGGAGGGGGAGACGGGGAGAGGAGAGACGAGCCAAGACTGGACTGTGACTTGGTAATTGGCGACACTGGCTCACACACACACAGGGACCCTCTTTTCTTTGGAATGTATTTGACATTTTTCCTAATAAAAATTTTAAATGAATAATAATCTAGCCTATTTCTTGACCATTCCCTAAAGACAGGCATTGTGAGAGCCATTGTAAGTAACATCCTGAAGTGTCCCCGTGCAGCGTGACGTTAGAAAGATGACCTGAAGGCCCAGGGCTCCGAGGGACCTCCAGTCACAGCTCTCCCTGTGTGCTTTACGTCCCGGGTTTCCTCTTAAGATTTTATTGGGATAAGAGGAGGGTTTTTCTACTTTAAAAACCTGGGGGTTGGGGAACCACCTGCCGGCTCTATAAACTGGGAAACCAAGGCCCACAGAGGGCGGCTGGTGTTCTGAGTCTCACAGCAGGGACACGCCTGTCCCCAAACCCTTGGGCTGTTCCGCGCACCTGTGAGTTGCGCTATGGCCTGGACTGTTGCTCTTTCAGCCCCTTGTGCAGGAAGAGTGCTGCTGGTGGCCTGGGTTCCGGTGCTGTCCCCCTCCCCCGGAAGCTGCTACCTCTGATGCCCAGCGCAGGGAGGGCACTTGCGCATGCACTGGCTGTGTGCCCCGACCTCCCCACTTGCTCTCTCACAGAGCTGCCAGCTGAGCACCCGGGCCAGGGAGTTTGGGAAACGAAGGGTCTCTTGGGGATCCAAGGCCAGAGGGGCTACGTGGAGCACCTCGTCGTTCCTAATGCTTGTTTCCCTTGCTGCTCGTCCTTCTCTGCCTTCAGACCACTAAGGCACTGGGGGGTCATTGTTAAGGGCCAGGGACACCCGTGAAGCACAAGCCGGATCCTCCTTGGAGGTTCCTGTGGCCTGAGGGCTTCTCCCTGGTCCCCAGGTGGGCCCTGAGGAAAGGTGGGGAGGGTCATCTGAGGGGGAAGCAGCCAGAATGGGTGCCGGAGTGGGTGCTTCTGTTTCCTCCGTGTCACTGTTGGGCCAGTGGTCTTTAAACTCACTCTTCTGCTCCAAACCCAGGGTCAGGGTTATTTCCATCAGTAATGTTCTGGGTCTGGGGCGGTGGTGGGACCTGTGGAGAGGATGGTGGTGACTGAGTGTGGGTGCGATGTGAATGAGCCTTGCGAAGTCCTGGGTCCCCCTGTGACGGCAGCCGTCTTCCTCTGCTGGCCTAGGCTGAGCTCTGTTCAGTTGCTTGGCTGGCCTTGTGGAGTAAGGTTGGTTAGCATGATGGAGAATACTTAGAATGGAGTCCAGGAGCACTGCCTGTCTGCTGGGGCATGATTAATAATTCTCATCTTCAGTGAGCACCACTGTATGTCGTGACTGTGGGTGATTCTGATCCATACTCCCAGGCACGTGGTCCAATAATACAATGACCTCTGCATTAGCCAGTCTGTGCCCTCGTCCTGCTGATGCTTTGCCTATATTTAGTCATTTCCTAGTCCTTGCAACAAACAGGCAAGTTGCTGTTAGTAACCTCACTCTGCGGACAGGGCATCAGGGCTGGGTGCAGTTGTGTAGCTTGCAGGAGGTCCTAGCTGCAGGAGGAAGAACTAGGGGTGGGATGCAGTGTGTGACAGCTGTCTCTGGGTGCTCATGACCAACACGCTGCCCTGGCCTCACTGGTGAAGGGACATGGTCGTGGTCACTGCAGTGCCAGGAGCATGGCCGCAGAGGATGGAAGGAGGCTGACGCATCAGTGAGTTGGGAGAAGAGAGGAAAATCAGGGATGGTGTTGCAGAGGAGGCAGTGCCCGGCTGGGTTTTAGGGATTAAAGGCAGGCCAGGAGGAATGTGGCCAATTGGGACCGAAGGGGCAGCTTGTGCGGGATGCTTGGAGACCTGTGGGCAGTGCATCTGTGCTGGGCTAGGGAACGTGAGCCAGAGACGGCACATGTGCTGGAGGAAATCAGGTGGCGTCATGTTGCCCTCTGGCCACCTGTGGCCATTTTACATGGACTGAAATTGAGAATCCAGGTCCCCAGTCTCGGTAGCCACACGCGGTGAGGATCCACCCTGTCGGGAGCTCAGGTGCAGGACATCCATCATCCCAGACCGTCCCCTAGCAGCGCTGGGATGGGTCATGCCCCCGCTGGGCACTTTCCCTCAGGCTGTGGCTGTGGCATGGGTGCTGTGTCCAAACATGGCTTTGGTGGGGTGGACTCAGCTCTGGCTACTTGGGCCTCAGTGGAGGGGTTGGGGCATGCGACGTGCGGCGAGAGAAGCTGAGTCCCGTGTTCTGAAGCGGAATGCTGGTGACGTCTTTTTAAAGCACAACTCAGGTCAATATATAAAAATCCCAAGAAATATGTCATTTTCCCGCTAAGCCAGCAGAGCTAGTAGTTTCATTAAAAAGGCAATGGCAAATCTTATTTTTAATTTTATTTTTTATTAAAAAACAACTTACTGCTGGAGATTCTAATCTCCAGCTGAATAATGGGTGTCATTTTAGAGTTGCAAATACCCAGCACAATCGCGTGCACTGAGGTTCTTAATAAATAGGATTTGGGGCTTTGTACTATTGTGGGGACAAAAATAGGTCAAAAAGCTTTCCCTTTTTATTTTAAAGTACAATGTTCTGACTTTCCAGATGGTGAGGAGCCATTTATAACCATAAAGGGATTTTGATTTAGATAATGGTAGGCTTGTTTAATTTTACTAAGTTTATATTTTGTAAAAGGAACGTGGCTTTCTTTGAAGCACTGTGGGCAGCGGTTAAATATTTTAGATTTTATTTTTGACCGAGAGAGTCAGCTTGCAGGACTTTTTGTTATTTGTTCCTATGTTTTAAAGTAATTTGTTACTGTTTTGGAGTTCTTGGTCCCTGAAGGTTTGTATTCGGGTCCTGACTTTGGGCAGGTCACGTAGTCATCAAGCCTCTTGGTCTCTCCTGACCTGGCGTTTGTCCCTCCCACTCGGTTCTCCTTTGGGAACCCGCTGAGCCCACGGGCCTAGTGAGGGTGACACCGTGCGGGGTTTCAGGTTGACACATGGACTCAGGTCACCCCGGCCCCTCTGGCGGCTTCCAGGCAGGCACTCCACACAGCTCAAGCCACTGAGAGGTGGCGGGGCTGTCGTGGGGATGGAGCGCGTCACATCTGTCCTTGCGCACGTCCCAGCTGCGTCCTTACCAGCGGTGCCTGGCTGCAAGGGCCTCTGAGGATGGACCACGCATCCTCCGGGTCGGCACCGCGCTTGCCCGAAGGCCTTCGCAGGCGGAAGCCTTTTTCTCGTAGATTAATTTGAGTTGTTTTTCTGTCAGTTTATTTAGAAAGCCCCTTTATAAGTGCTGTGAATCTCATGCTCATTTGTAAGACGAAATAAAAAGTGGGGCGGGCTAATACATTTGCCTATTAACTTCGGCTGTTGAAAGGATGAAGGAAAACAAATATCCCAAGTCATATTAGAAGTGGTTTATTTACTTATTTGTGGGAGCATTTTCGGTTTCTGGAAGTGCATGCTGTTAATTTTCTAGACTTTACAGTTGCAGTGTCTGTCTGCCGGGTTTGGGTACCCATCGGGTGTGGAGCTAGCTGATTGGTGTGTGATTTCTATTCCGTCCGATAACTTGCGTTTCAGTGTGAAGCAAGATAGAGTCCCGACCTGGTCGGGGCGGATGCGTTTCCCACGCACTCGTTTTCCCAGGTTGGTTTGCTTACTGTGTAACCATCTTCCTCTAGTGACCTGGCCTGTGGATGGTTTCACGATGATCAGAACCTGTGGAGGCAGGGAGTGAGCAGTCTTGCATCTTGTGCGACAGAAAGCCTGGACTGGAGGGCTGAACGATCTGGGTTTTAAACCGGAGCCCCAGGCTGGCTGGGTCGGGTGCCGGGTCGGGGTCGCGTGGGTACGGTTCTCACAGCGGGTTCCGCGAGGGGTGTGAAAGCGCCTCGCGGTTGGCAGGCAGGCAGCGGTCACTTAGGTTTTCGTTCATGTAAATGTGTTATTGAAGGCAAGCACTGTGCCTCTAGGGAAATCAGGAGTTTTACTAAGGAATCACTTGGCCCCCAGCGTTGGCGTCTTACTTCCGTGGGCTCCTAGGTCTCCTCACTTTGCGCTCTGCCTCGGTGGTCCGTGCCGGCCGTGGTGGGTGGGAAAGCCCGCCTTCACGTGCTGAAACGCCGCCTTTTAATTCTCTCGGCGCGCGCGCCCCGAGGCTCTGTTATGGAGACAGCTGGCTCCTCTGCCACGTCGTGTCTCGTCTGGTGGCTTGTGGACCGCTCCTTCTGGAGCCGCTGCGTGGGTAAAGCCGTGGTTTCCCACCCGCCATTCTGTTTTCTCCCTCTCCCGGCCTGGGTTTCGCTCTCCTGCAGTGGCCCGTTCCCTTCCTGATTTCCTCCCCTGTTGCCAGCTGTCCTGGGGAAGAGGGGCTGGGTCCCTCCCGCGCCTTCGCCTTCCCACGGCAGCTTCCCGGAAGAGGACCAGGGCCGGAGTGGGAGCCGCCTTGCGGGCCTGGGCCCCGCCCTGTGGCCCTGGCGTGTGGACACTGTCCCCTGCATCCACTCTTCAACGCGGGCTTCTTCAAGGTGCTCTGTGGACCCAGCTGTTCGCAGAAACTGGCACGACTGCCGCGCACAAAGGATTCTGCAGTTTACAGATGCGTTTCACCTAGCTGCTGCCTTTCTTCTTTGTTCTGTTGCTATTTTTATCTTTCACAATCCCCCTGGTCCTGGCCTCTTCATTTGAATTTGCCTTCTTGAAGGTCTGGTGAGCAGGTATGAAGGTGTTTTTTGTTAAAAAATATTCGTAATGTTGGTGCAGTGGAGTAGGAAGGGCCCCGCAGGCCCCGTCTGTGTGCTGAGTCTCCGACCGGCCACGCCTGCTGGCAGAAGAGGCCACGTTCTTGAGGATGGGGCCGTCGGGGGCCAGGTTGCAGGTCCCTCCCAGCCGTAGTGGGTCAGCACAGGGCCCGAGTCCAGCTGAGTGGTGGAGGTCAGGCCCCTGGATCTGTGGGTGTTGATGGAACACAGAGACAGCAGAGGCCCGGGAAGCAGGTGAGAGAGGGCGTCATCCCTCCTCAGACCGTCGGCGTCCCTCTGTGCACAAGGTGCGCTCTGGGGAAACATGGCTGCCTGTTCAGATGTTCTGTTCCATAGTACAATGTCATTATTAGGTGCTGGGGAGTGAGCCACGTGCTCTGCCGCTGAGCTGCACCCAGCCCTAGAAAATCAATGTCTCTTTTTAAAGGCAAGTGCTGTGGAGGTGCTCATCCGTACCGATGGACAGCACAGGTGGTGGGAGGCAAGGACAGTGGCGTGGGAAGCCCTGGAGAGCACTGGGGTTGTGACAAAGACAGGACTGTGGGGAAACCTGGGCCATGGTGCGGGTGTGGCAAGCTGCGGGGTTCATGCAGGCTCAGCCCGTTCCAGGGACAAGGCAGCCAAGGGGCTAGGATGTTACAATGACTTCTTGAGAGCTTGTTTGGCGGTTCTAGCAGGGGAGCGCAGCTACTCGTATACCCTTGACCGAGGAATGATCCTCCTCTATCGGGAGTGGTCATCCTCTTCAACCGAGCTTGCAGCTTTGGGAGGGACACACATGGAGCATTGAGGGAGGAAGGGGACACCTGCCCAGCCAGCCAGCTCGGCCGAATCAACTCTGGCAATCAGTGGGATGACAGATGTCGCAGCCAGGTCGCCCTCACATCCAGTCACAGTGACTTCTGAGGCTGAGGTCAGGTCCGGGTCCGGTGCACAGAGAGAAGCCGAGTCCGCGAGGGCAGAGCCCTGCTTCCCTGAGGTCCCTGTGCTGCCTGGCTTCGTGCCTCAGGCTCCGCAGTGCTTGGTTGACTACATGTACTGTCCTGGGGTTTGTGGGCACCCCCTTTTCTGTCCCCATGTGTTCAGTGACCTGGTCCTTCTGCACTGGCTCCATGGGTCTCTATCCGGTTGTAGATCATCGCGATAGGCAGCATCTGCACCATCCACACATGGCGTGATGGTGACAGGTGGACACCATGGTTGCCCTGTGGCGTCACAGGTCTTTGGTGCTCTGTGCCACCTGGGCGGTCAGCAGGCTGCACTGGACCCCACCCAGGTTGCCATCAACCTCTGCTGCCTGGGGGTCCCTCCCTTCGCGAGGCCGTTGAAACGTGGCCTTGGCACTGAAGGCGCTGGTGTGTGTGTCACACAGACACAGCCGAGCTCTGCACATGGAGCCCAGGGCGGCATAGAACTGTCCGTGATCCAGAGCCCTGTTTCCAGCCCTGTAAAGCAGGCTGAGCCCGGCCGGATCCAGTCAGGAGGAAGAGGGCCTGAGTGTCGCTACCTGCCAGCCTCATCGTTCCAGAAGCCAGTGGGTCTGGGCCCCGGCTCACGAACTTGATGCAGTTAGTGCTGAGCTGCAGGTGCCCTGATTCTCCCTGCTTTAGTGACGGAGAGACGCGGCGCTGCATAGAACGCTCCGGGCCACTCACTCGGCTTCTCACTTAGCCCTCCGTTAGGGCAGCCCTCCAAGTGGCTGGGCTGCGGGCGTGTCTCTAGCATGAATGCGTGCGTGTTCACAGATCCTGCCAGGCCCTCCGATGCCACTCCTCACCTGCTCTGTTTGGCAGCTCAGCGCCATGAGCTTAGGTTCTGGTTTCATCGTTAACTGCTGTGGCTCTGACAGTGTGCACGCAGGGAGGGCCGGTGGGGCCCGAGGCTCGCCATCCCTCTTCCAGGCAGCCATGCAATTAATCCCGGTGAGCCAGTGCTGAGCGTCTGGGGCTTGGAAATCACAGGAGGTTTGCTCAGACTTGCATGCCTCAGAGTACAGAATTGGAAATGAAGACTTTCAAAGGTGCTGTGGAACTCGTGAATGCGTCCCATGAAGTAAAATATTAAGCATGAAAAGAGCGCTGATCACCATGTAATAATAATGTACGCTTAAGCACCACAGGCTCTGAAGTGCTGGTCCGCTCTGCCCTGTTTTTCGAGCTTTTTCCCTGGAGGAGAGTTGCTCTCCACTGTGTGACGTCTCCTGTGGGTGAAGACGGCACCCACAGCACCGCCTCCCTGAGCATGCTATTCTTTGAAACAGTTGGCTCCCACGTGAGGGGAGGTTACCCCCCTGCAGGCTCACTGCACCATCCTGCGCTCTCAGCTGCCTGGCATGTGGGCAGGGGGAGCTTTCGCCTTGCCTGACTTTTCCCTGCCCTTAGAAGGGAAGGAATGAATGAGCGATGATTTTTCCCTGGCACTTTCCCCTCGGATACTCACTTTATGGTTTGGCTTTTTTTTTTTTTTTTAGAAGAAAACTTTTTTTGGCTTAAAAGCTTACAGTAAAAGCTATAGAGAGGGTGCTGGTGAGATGGCTCAGTGGCGTAAGCGCCTGCCTGGCAAGCGCGAGGGCCCGAGTTCGACTCCCGGAACCCACATACGAAAAAAGGGGCCGGTGATATCGCTCAGCGGCACGGGCGCCTGCTGGCACGCGAGGTCCTGAGGTCGACCCCCCGGTACCCACAAAAAAAAAAAAAAAAAAAAAAAACTAGAGAGGAACGAGAGAGCAGATGACTCACACTCCCTCCTTTCCAGGCTTTTCGGAAGGAGCTATTTTCTGTATATGTGATGATGGTTCTTTTTCTTCCCTATTTATTTATCTGAAGCTCCACTTGGGAGGGAAACGTGTCTCTTCTGGTCACGATAGCACCTTAAAAAGACCTTAGCACTTAGCAGACCCTAAATAAAGAATCGCTGGGCACATGGCAAACGCTTACAAGTGGTAGGAGGAGCCAGGCTCCATTCCCTGGTGCCCAACTTCACCAGAGTGGCTGGCAGGTTCCAGTCAGGCCTGCAGCTATTCGGGCTTCTAGTGTCCTGGTGCAGTGACCCACACTGACCCCCACCCGGTGAACGCGAGTGCCAGACCTGCCATGACAGAGCAGCACAGACCAAGTGACAGATGGATCTTCCCGTAATCACAGAAGCCATAAGCTGCGGTCACCGTGTCAGCAAACCAGGCCTGTGGACAACGCTGTGCTCCTTGTCCTCTCATGGCCATCCCTCTGAGTGTCTGTGTCCCCAGGACCTCTTCTGATATGAATGCCCACCAGACTGGACCAGGGCCCATCCTGATGACCTAAGTTTACCCAAGTTCCTGCTCTAAGACCCTGTCTTCAAATACAGTTGCATTCTTAAGTACCAAGGGTTAGGACTTTACAGTAAAAACTGTGGGGGGGGTACTGATGTGAACATATTCGGCAACTGGTGAGGTGCTATTCAGAGGTGCTACTGGGGAGCTTGAAATCTAATTTGGGAGGTAATATAATTAAAGGTTAGCATAAAAGTCAGTGAGCTTTACAGCTGACTCATAACCTGGAACATGTTTCCAGCAGAAAGTGTACAGGCTCTGGGGTGCACTGAGCCACTTGGCCCTGCCTTCCGCGGGGGGCCAGGACCACACATCAGATACACCGCGGGGCCTGCGGCCTCGTGTGGCTCAGCTCTGGTGACATTCAGCACTCGCTGGGCCCTTGCTGTGTGCATGCCTGCGGTCTGGAGTTGTGGTCAGCTCTGTCAGGACAACACAGCACGTGCTGGAGTCTGGATTTGGGTCCAGCGTCTGCTCTGCCGGGTCCCAGCGAAGGGGTCCTCCTGTGGCAGCAGAAGCCCCACCCATCCAGGGCTGCAGAGTGTCCAGCCTGTGCCCCATCCTCTGGGGCCGCCTCCCCTTGAACGACCTTTCTGACCTCTGTTCTGCCGACTCTTGCAGCCGTGTCTGGAGCTCCGGGTCCTCCTCCCTTGGTAACTGACCCTATTTCAATAAAGACTCGGTTTGTCATGGTCCCTCCATTTGTACGGTGACCTCTGGACAGTGCCCCTGCCCAGTTCTGTCCTGAGCACCTGGGGCTCTTCAGGTGGCAGCGCTCAAGAACTCCGGGTATGACTCCGAGCTGGGGAGGCGCTGGCTGCGTGCCTCTGGGGCTGCTGGGGCCGCAGCTCAGGGAGCTCTGCACGCGGCTGCCTGGGGCCTGGCCACTGTGGCGGGTGCTGGGACTCGGGTCTGGGCCCCAGCAGGTGCTGGAAGTGCTCCCCAGGAAGGCAGCGTCCTGGGAGCCCAGAACCAGGACCTCTGGCTAGAGGCGTCTGGAGGGTGTCGGCCCCCACAGTCCTGAGGCCAGGTTGGGATCGGCTGGGAGAAAGGCAGGAGGGAGGCCTGTGGGCAGTGGGAGTACGGGGAGGGAGAGGCAGGAGTTCGGAGGCGTGCGCATGGCGTTCTGTCACTCGGGGCCAGAGCCTGAGGCTTGGACAGGAAGTGCTGGCCTGTGGATTATGCCAGGCCAGGCTAAGAGGAGCTGTGTGTGCGGAGCCCGGCAGCTTGAGTGTTATCACATTGGAGGGCTCACGTCTGTGAGTGTGTGCGTGTGTGTATGCACGCATGCGAGCATGTGTGTATGCAAGTGACTACACATGCATGTGTGTGCATATGAGCAGTGTGCACATGTGTGCACATGTGTGTTTGCATTTGAGCACTGTGTGTGCACGTGTTTCACAAAGGCCCCATGCTGCACCTCTGTTCCTCTGTGCCTGTGTCAGGGACGAAGGGGTGGAGTGAGCCACCACAGGAGAAAGACAGGTCCTGCACACTCAGTCAGTGGCCTCTTTAGCACTTAACAGTCCCTCTCCAGTGCTGGTCCTGGGGCCCCATCGGCACTGAGGGCACTCCTGTGCACTCCACAAGCCACCCAGGACTTGGGGGGCATCAGGCCCTGGCACGGCAGGACACAGGAGCCTCCTGCCCCACCCCGTGCCGGCCCCCGCCCACAGCTCTGCAGCCATAGCTCCTTGTGTGCAGCTGTGCAGCTGGAGGAAGAGGAGGGCGGAGGTAGAGAAAAGGAGCCCTGTGTTCCAGTGCGAGGTAAGCGTAGCCTTGGCACAGGATGCCGCTCTTAATGAACTTTCAGTCACTTCGCTGTGCACCTCAGACTCGCTTGCACACGAGCAGTATCTCCCGCACCCTCATCGCCTTCCCTGCTGTTACTGTGGACTGAGTGTCTGCACCCCTGAGCTTCCTAAGTGTTGAAACTGAACCTCCAGTGTGATGGCGCATGGGTGAGGCCTCTGGGTTCCAGGGATGCATGTGGGAGGCGCTGTCCTGGAAGGGCTTGGGGCCCCGCGGGCTGCCTTGCCCTTTCACTGTGTGGGGTGGACTGCGACCTGGGCAGCCCGCTTCCAGAGCTGGGAGGAGTCATTGCTGCTGTTCACAAGCCCCCTGGGCTGCGGCATTCCATGCAGCAGTTTGAGTGGACTGGGCCGGCCGTCGTCACCCTCACGTCCTGGTCACCATCGTCGTCATCACCATCTTCTCTTGTTTTTGTGATGCTTTCACGTGCGCACCAGCACTTGTCTTTTATGTTCGACACATAGGAACTTATTTAATTCTCGTAATAACCTGGGAGTTAGCTGCTTGTAGTAGTCTTCATTCCTCCTTTGGGGAAACTGAGGCTTGGAGATGTTACATAAGCTGTCCAAGGTCACACAGCTGATAAGTGACATACCTGGAATTCAAAACCCAGCCATGTGGCACCAGAGTGCACTTTGCACCATTTCCTGCCTCTTGAGGAGGAAACAGGTCCCCAACAATTTCTGCACCTGGGAAGTGGAAGGAAGGAAGACAGCTGCTGCCATGCGAAGCTGGTGTCCTCTTCTCCCCGAACGCCCCACATTATGTTGTCATCAAATGTGGGCAGCGTTTGCTCATGGAAGGGACGAAGCTGGGCAGCCTGTCAAGTACTGGTCAGAGGTGGTGTCCCTTGAAGGCACAGTGGCCATGGGTCCAGGCCATGGGTCCAGACCGTAGGTGTCAGGGCGGGGCACACACTGTCGCTGTAACAAAGGAGCTGAAATCACCGTTAGCCCCTGACCTTGTTGACTGACAGGCAAATGGTGTGTCGCATCTGTCACTGCCTGGAATTCCCCACCAGCCCAGCCACGATGTGGTGAAAGTGCTTTGGCATGGAGTTCCTCGCCTCCTGCTTTCTTCCTTGGACAAGGCCTCTGCAACCTCCCAGTGGGGCCTTGCGCGTCTGCGCCTCCCTCATGAGGAGCGGTGGTTTCTCCTTAGGACTCTGCAAGCTCCTTGGCTCTGAATGGGTTAAGTCCAGTCAGGCTATGGTGGGGGGAGAATCTGTCTGTCCCCAGTCACTGTTGGTTTTCATCTTTATTATCTTGAATGACAATGCTGTCAGCTCCCGGGAGGGGTCCTCCAACAGCCAGTGATGGCTGGAGTTTTCTGCCAGTCATCAGTTTTCATCTGATGCAGCGCAGGTGCGAGGGGAGGAGTCCCCGGCTCCCACTCCTGGCACTGAGCAGACACACTCCCCAGGAGCTGAAAGGCACTGTTAGGGCAGGGGCGGTTCCAGAGAGGTGCTGGGTACATTCGTTCAGTGAGTAAGTTCTTAGTGTCTGCTGTGTGCCAGGAGCGAAGAAGGAGCTGGGGTTACAGGAGCGCTCAAAGCCATGTTCCACGCCAGTAGTTCATGGTCCAGCATCAGACAAGTGTGGGTGGAGCGTGTCAGGTGGCATGCAGTGCCCACAGAGAGAGAGCCGGTTAGCCGTGCCGGGTATCAGAGGCCACCTGTGCACAAGGGTGGGTTTCTGCTCTAGAAGAGGGGACTGTGCCTCACTGAGAGGGTGGCGTTGCACTAGCACTGAGCCGTGAGAGGCCAGCCACGCGGGTGAGTGGGAAGAGCATTCTGGAGAGAGGGCGCAGCAGGAGTGAGGGCCCCAAGAGAGGTCCTCACTTAGCCGAGTGCCTGGGTAAAGGTGGAAGGTGACACGCTGATCCCATGTGCACAGAATCCCCCTCCTCTCGTGGTAGCGTCACACTTCCTCTCACATGCATATGTGCGTTCCATAACCCTTTCCAAGAATGCCGTTGGTCTGCTTTAGGGAGTTGGAGCTTAGACAAAAGTGTGCTCCCTTTGGGGAAACCCTGGGGTGCAGGGTGCTGTCACTGCAGGTACCCAGAGGTGTCCTTCCTGCCCCACGTGACCCTCCCTCCCTTTTCTCACCAAGCTTCGCCAAGCATGGCCCGAGAGCACCTGCCCTCCGCCCCACAGCTGCCGTGGTGCTGTTGTGACCTCGTGGTGGGGTCTGAGCCTCTCTCCAGCTCCCGGCTTCCTCGTCTGTGGCATCTTCCTATCCTTGGCCATCTGTCGCTCCTCTGAAGCTTCCCTGTCTGCACCTCCGGGAAGGAGTCCTCACTCCGTTGGTCACCTGTGTCCATCCCTCCTGCCCTGCAAAGTGGTCACCTGCAGGTCCCAGGGCCTCTTCTCATGGCCCTCAATCCCTTGGCTGTGGCTGCATCTGCCCACCTGTCTTGCTGGCACTTCATCTTCCTACGTCAGCTACAGAAACTGCGGTCCTCCCTCCTCGTGACCCTGTACGCCCATCCGTTCCTGTGATTGACACCTCTGTCCTCTTCCAGCCCTCATTTCTCCTCATCTGCCTGATCACAAGGATCTCCAGTACTGTGTCCAGCCTCACAGTTCCATTTCTGTGGCTGTCCTTGCCAGGTCCCGAGAGCAGTGGCTTTCCAAGTTTGGACCTTAGACCAGCAGCTTCCTGTCACCTGGGGACATGTTAGCCATTCCTCTTTCTGACTCCATCCAGCTCTTGCAACTGGAAGCTGGGGGCATTTTACCAGCTGCCCCGTGATCAGATACTCCAAAAGTGCGCACCGTGGCGGACAGCTGAGCCAGCCCCGCCCTGTCCCTGTGACTCACTGCCCCGACTCTGTCAGCTGCACACCATGACATCAGCTTCCTTTTCTTAAGGAGCAGCCCTGCCCAGCCCCCAGGGCTCCTCTGTTGGCTTCGTGGGCAGATCTCTGTTCACGTCACACTGGGGTGAACTCGGGACACAACTCTTGAACTTCGTGTTTCCACTCTAATTTTGAAGTTGCGTTTTATGGGCCAGTGAGATGGCTCAGCGGTGTAAGCGCCTGCCTAGCAAGCGCGAGGTCCTGAGGTCGACTCCAGGAACCCACGTATGAAAAAAGGGCTGGTGATATCGCTCAGCAGCACGGGCACCTGCTGGCGCGCGAGGTCCTGAGGTCGACCCCCGGTACCCACAAAAAAAAAAAAAAAAAAAAGAAGTTGCATTTTTTGGTAAACTGTGTGGCTCATTTTATGCCAAACATTTATACCTGGTGGGGATTTTTGGAGAGAGGCTGGGGAGGAGGATGACCGTGTCCTTCTCAGTGACTCTGCTCGGGGAGGCATGGGTCAGAGCAGCGTTTGCCAGCTGGGCTGAGTCTTCTGGGCAAGTCCCTGTCACCCCAGGCCTCTCTTCAGGTGGAAGAGGCCGAAATGAGTTCTTCCAGCGTGGATACTCTAGGCCTAGGTTCCTCGTTCCTCTTTCGAAAGGTTAAACATTTGGGGTTTTTCTTACAAGGAAGTAAGAAGAAACCTGCGGGTAGACCAAAGGCATCAGGTCCGAATCCCTGAACTGTAAATGTCACCTGCTTTGGGAGCAGGCAGAGCATGGAGTGAGGCTGAGGCTGGGAGGGCACCGGGGATCATGATGGGTGCGTCCTGCGGCCTTCACGTGCGTCTGTGTAAGGGGGGCCCAGGCGGGAGTCACGGTCCCGAGTTGAAGAACGCTGGCAGCCACCAGAGGTGCCCTGGCAGAGCACAGCCCTGCGGTTGTGGAATTCTGGCCTCCAGGCTGTGAGAGAACACCTTTCTGTGTGACAAGCCACCAAGTTTGTGCTACAGTGAACTCAGGGAATTTTAGCACCATCAAAATGAAGCAGAACACAGTGAGGAAGAGAAGAGGTGGAGGAGAAAGAAGAGAGGTGGAGGAGAAACGAAGTAGGTCCTGGACGGAGGCCTGTCTGGCCTCAGCCTCTGGGCTCCTGGAGTGCGGTGGGGTGGCAGGGCTGCGTCCTCAGCACATCCCCCTGCCCATGTGCTGTCCCCAGGCCCCCACCCCGCCTCTTCCTCCCCTCTCACCCGCATGGTGCTCGCCCACACGCACACCTGCTCTTTTGTTCTGGGAGTCGCAGTCGGGGCATTTGCAGCATCCGGTCTGGTCGCTGATGGACGCAGAAGTGAGGGATGGGGGGAACCCAAGGTAGGCTTTGTTCCCCAGTGCCTGTCACCCCTCCGTATTTAGGGATTTGGTACCTACCCTCATCCTTGCCTGGGTGAACCAGCCTCTGGAAGGTCCCTTGATAGTGTTTTGCCTTCAGAGTGGCAGCCATGCAAGGTCCCTCCATTCCTTTGTGAAGCCACCTTCTCCGCAGTGTAGACTTGGGGACTTACCTGGGAGCATTCATGACCCTGTTGCTCCCTCACTTATCAGCTACTAAAACCACAGATTTGCATTTTAAGACTGGTTCCTGGAGATGGCTGCATCGGCTTTCCTCGTCTGTGTATAGAAAAACAAAAGTCCAAAATGTTGCCTCTAAATGAACTAGAGCAGGGGATGCATTGCACATGGACCTTGCTGCCCACAGTGGACCTCACTGCCCACTACCTCCATGCCCCACCTCCAAAACCCTGCTGCAGTATGCTGGTGGATGTGGCCGTCATTGTGCCATTGTGTCAGCAGCTCACATTTATTGAGGCCATACTATGTGCCAGATACCATTCTTCACACTTTTCCTATATTAGGTCATTTAACTCTCATTACAACTCTATGAGGTAGATGCTATTATTAGTAGAAAGTGTTTAGACTTTGTCACTGGCCAGGCCTTTAAATACCTGCAGCCGTCATTTGCCTGTTAAATTTAAACTTTATGTGTGAAATGGGGATAATACAGCCTCAGCACACATCCTCAGTGAATGTTTATAGATGAATAAATGAATGAATAGGTAAGTTAGGACTCATGTAATTAAGAAATGTTGGTCATAAAATGTGAGGCAAACCCAGGGGCTCATCTTGTGCTTACTTGGGTACATGGTGTCCACCTTTGGTCCTACCATTTTCTCATCTGCAAAATGAGGATGGTAGTACCTCCCTTAACATGGTCATGATGGGCTGTTTTTTGCACGTCTCTCAGGCAGCCTGACCCCTCGTGGTACCTGCATGACTGTCCCACACATGACTATGCCACGTTGACCGCCCCTGGTACAAGCCCCGATGGGACACTGGTAAAGGGTTGTTCTCAGGGCTAGATAGGATGATAAGGAAAGTACTGCTCTGCTTTGAGCACGGTCCAGCGTGTCCCTGTCTCCCTCTCTCACTGCTGAGACACGAACCCGACACCCACAGCTGAGAGGAGGAGAGGTGTGTTTTGGATCACAGCTCCAGTCCATGGTCCCCTGACTCTAAGGCAGGACGTGTGGTGGAAGGGCCTGGTGGAGGAGAGCTGCTCAGGGCGTGGCAGCCAGGAAGCAGGGTGGAGGGAGGAGCCAGGAGGGAGGTGAACCCTTCTGGTCAGGCCCCTGCTACCACCTCTTCCTACCAGGCCCCGCCTCCTAGCAGAGTACTCAGCTCTGAATTCATCCCCGGACGAGTCCCCCAGAGAGTGCAGTGTCACCGTGTCAGTTGCCCTCCAGTCCTAAGGGGCTTGGGGACGCCCCGGATCTAAGCCCTCAGGCTCCATGGGTTTGTGTGTTGGAAGCTTGGTCCCAGGGCCGTGGTGCTGATCGGTGGCGGGGCCTTTACGAGGTACAGGTGGGGCCCAGGCTAGGTTTTTAGAGCACTGGCGGATTAATGTGGCTCTTGTGGGACTGAACCCCTCGCTTTCCGGGCCCCGGGGTAGGGCTGTGATGATTCCTCCTGTGGGCGCCTGCCAGCACCATGAGACCCTCACCAGGGCCGAACCTGTGCTGATGCCCCGCCCTGCATTGTCCAGGTCCGTGAGCTACGTGAACCTGTTTTCTTCGTAACGTTAGCCTGCCTTCATTACGTGAGGAAAACCAGACAGATGCCACACTGCCAAGGAGCACGGGACGCGCCTGGCGCTTAGCGAGCGTTCAGTGCGCGGTGGCGGTTGCTGTTAACTGCGGAACACCACGGGGCAGCTGAGGAGTGACCTGTCAGGGTGGTGGGCGCCCTGGGCTCGTGTGGGCGTCGGGCCTTGACGTGGGGCAGCACAGAGGCAGGAAGTGTGGGGGCTCAGTGTGAAGAGGGTCGTCTCCCCAGGGAGCAGCCGAAAGAGCTCCGCCCACCCCAGGCCTGGCTGGACACAGCGGGCAGGAGGCACCAGGGCTGCGTGTGACTGTCCACAGTGGCGCTGTGTCCGGGACGATGACTGACTCCGCTCAAGGTCTGGGCGCGCATCGTCACATGTCTGACGGGGTGGGCGAGGCCGCCGGGCTCGTCATGCTGCCCATGCCAGCGTGGGTCCCTGTCGCGGCCGCGTCTGCCTGGCTGTGCTAGTGAGGGGTGACTCGGAGGAGCACTTACTAGAGCTGTGCTCAGGGCCGGGCGGCGGACCGGGTTCTGGGAGACGCGAAACACACGGCCTCTGCCTCTGGGCTGCTACGGCCTCTGGTAGAAAAAGGCCCGGAAGCCACACAACCCATGCGCCTGGTCTGTGCAGGTGTCCCACGCCCGCGTGGCCTTTGCACACACACAGTCTCTGCCCAGGTGTGTGCTGGGCTGTGTGTTAGCTCACGATTTCTCCTCATTCCTGGCCGAGCTGCTCTGTCCGTCGGTTTGTGTCTGTCGGGAGGGTTTAGGTCACGCCGTTTGCGTGGACCGCCCTGGCGTCTCTGCGGCTCAGTGGAGTGACGCAGCACCGTCCCGTGTTGAGGGGCTGTGTGATCTGTCCCGTGTCCTCGCGCAGTCTGGAATGTCACCGAACCTGTGGCCAGAGGAGGCTGCGGCTGCAGAATCATGTTCTGGTTCTGGGTCTTTCAGGCGTCTGCCCCCAGCTCATCGGCCGGAGCAAGTCACCCGGCCACTGCTCCCAGCCGGCGTGGGGGCCGCTCTGCTTGTGGCGAGGATGGGCCAGAGGGTTGCTGACAACCTTACAGAATCTGTGAGTCTGAATTCCTGAGCTTAGAGAGAAACAAGAGTGCACATGAAAGGGGTCTTTGCTAGGGGTCAGGACCACAGATGACCAGTGCCCCTCTGCCTGCGGGAAGTGTGGGAAAGCCACGTCCACCAGCCTCAGCGGGGGCTCGGGCTGCACCGGCCGCTGCAGTCCCCGACAGCGTGCGTCCCACCGTGGCTGCATAGTGCAGTTTACTGCCTCCCAGAATGGGGTGCATAATCACCAGGATCATTAAGAAAAACATAGAGCATATTTATGACATGGTCACAAGACCAAGGAAGTATTTTTCACTTGGTTAAGGCTAGCAATAAAAGCAGTAAGCCTCTTGTTCCCTAAAATTCACTTGACTGTCACGCGTGTAATTAGGACGTGGCTGTTCGTAGCGTTCCATTCCTCCGTGGGCCGCTTTAGATGCTGGTCACTGGGCAGCTCCCATCGGGTCCTCTCCTCCCACCGGCTTTTCCTTGTCCGTCACACTCGTGACTCTGAGAGTTCCTGGGAATGTGGTGGAAATGGGCCCCCTTGGTGTAAGTGTGTAAGCGTGCCCAGCGTGTCTGCACACCCCACCCTGCTGCGGGAATGTGGGTTCAGCGAGCCACAGGGCCCAGGCTGAGGCCAGGGCTGCAGGAGACGGTCGGGCTCGGCATCTGCGCTCTCTTCTCCGTGTGCTCCAGGTGGCTGCAGAGTCTTCAGTACCTTTGCTTTACCTTCCTGGAGGTCTTTTGTACCTAACTGATACAAAACAAAAACACATAGCCCCAGAGCATGGGGGGAGGGAGGTGGGCGGTGTGGCTCCTGGACTCTGGGAGCTCATGGTTTGGGGACGGGGAGGGAGTACAGTTGTCCCTTGGTGTCCTTGGCACATAGTTTCAGGCAACCTCCGCCTGCCCACATATACACAGGCCAAAATCATAGTTGCTTGAGTCCCTTGTAAACCGTGGCATAGCACTGTACCGTCTTTTGTAGGAACTCCGTCCTTTCTAGATAAGTTCGAATGCCTAATACAACCTAACTTCTCTGTCAGTAGTTATTCTCTGTAGCATTTAGGGAATGATGGCAGGAAGACGTCTGCATATTCAATGCGGATGGTTCTGATGGAATGCTGTGACTTCCTGCTGTTGGTTGAACCCGTGGATGCGGAACTCATGGAGAAGGGGCCGACCGGAGGTGCCCACTATGTGCAGGCACCGTTCCCTGCAGGAGCCCTCGTACTGTCCCTGTTTTCTGCTTTGTGGTGAAGACACAAGGTGTGCAGGAGACCGATGGCTTCCTGGCGCCTGCACGCTGCGCAGCCGCACTATACCAGGAGCAGGACTCTCAGCTCTGGTCTCGGCGCTTGGACCACCCAGGCAGCCCCTGTGGAGCAGAGAGAGGGGCCCCAGACCCGAGAACTCACAGGCGGGTGGAGATTTCTGTTCATGCTTTTCATCACCGTGTTCCTGGTGACACAAAAGCCTGGCATAGACAGCGATGACAGAGACAGCTCCAGCCCTGGGAGGACTCTGGTGTGGGGCTGTGCAGCAGGCAGGTGCACTGCTCGTGCCAGGCTAGGGCATCGAGTGCTGGGTGGGGTGGCCGGTGGCCGAGGGACCTCCCGCAGGAGGCTCAGCAGGGTGCGGCATTGCTGGGAAGGCTGGATAGTTCTCTCCAGCCGCAGCGTGGAGAGCGACCAGAGGGCAAACGTGGAGGTGGCGAGCCCAAGCAGGGGACACAGAGAATGCGAGGGGGCCGAATGCACACAGGGGTCCTGGAGTGGCATGGGGTCAGGAGATTAATGGAGAGGCAGGAGACTTCCTGGCCTGGGCCACCAGGAAGTGGTGATGGGCCAGCAGAAGGTCCAGGTTTGGGAGGAAAATGGTCCTGTTTCAGGCAGGATGACAATATAACTCCAGAAATGGAACATCAGCTTTGAGTTCAAGCTGTGTCTTACCATTTATTAGTTTTCTGACCTTGGGCAGAATGCTTAACCCCTTTAAGCCTTAGAATCCTTTACTATGAGAATTCTAATTGTACCTATCACAGAGGATTATTGTAAGGATGAAATGAAATCCTGCACATAAAGCGCTTTGCGTTTGATAATCATTCAGAGCTCTGATGGGCGTGGACGAAGTCCAGTTAACGTGGTGGCAAAGAGGGCATCTGGTAGCTTTGGTTCTCATGTTAAAGACTTGAGCAAAATGCTATAGGAGCAAGAGAAGGGAGGAAAAAAAATTAAACACCCAGGATATTGCCCTGTTCTATGGTGGGTTCTATACTGGGTACTTTGCAGTGAGGGTTTTTAATTTAATCATCTTAATGATCTTTAGGAAGAATCGTGCCATAGTTAGGGTAGGCTCAGTAGACCCAAGAATGTGTAAGAGCACCAGCTGATTAGTTTGCCCTCCCAGGGTGAGTGTGTCGGGGACAGTGAGGGAGGGAAGTGTGGATCTGCTCTGCACAGTGACTCAGGTTGTTGTCCACACGTGACATCTGGATGCTGGACGTGACGTCCAGCCAGCAGAGGGTGTGAGGGGTGCGGTGGGCCCCTCACTTCCCCTCACATCACACTGTCACACTGCATATTCTTGGTCACAGGGTCACCCCGGCGCACGGAAGCTGGGAATCGGGTCACTCTGTGTCTAGAGTGTGGGGAACCACGCGCTGCTGCATTAGCAGCCTCGTACAGTGACAGAACCAAGTCCCTTAGAGAGCGACTTCCCTAGTTCACAGGGAGTCTATCCGGGAAGGCAGGACGCGCATTCGGGTCTCTCTTCCACACATGAGAATGTGGGAGGGTGTCTGGGGATGTGGATTAAAGGAGGAGGACTTGGTGGCCTCGAGAACTAAAGCTGGTTACTGGGTGGTGCAGGAGGCCTTCTGGAGGCCAGGTGGTGGACTTGGGCTCTCAGGCGGCATTGCCAGCTGGCAGTGGTAAGAGAAAGTGGTGATGAAGGTCACCCCCGCAGGGGCGAACGTTGGTGGACGGAAGCTCTGCACTCACAGTCCTGGGAAGACCAGGGAGGTGGATGGGGGCGCTGAAGGACGCGGGCTGCTTGGTCCTCACTTCCGGATGAGACCACAGGAGCCACGTGGACTCCGGAGTGACTGACACCAGGATCTTGCTGCTGATGCAGTCAGGCCACCCCGTTTTCTGGGCCGGGTGGGCTTTCGATTGGTTCTGAGCGTGGGGAGGAGCCCGAGTCTGAGTGCTGACTGAGCACCGCCCCGTCCCGGGTAATGAGGTGCTGACCTGGCCGGGAGACGCCTCGTGCAGGCAGCCCACCAAGGGAGCGCGGGGCTCCGGGCTTCTGCAGGTGAGCCGCGGGGACCCTGGCACTCACCCGCTGCATCCGGTGGGCCTAGGTAGTCACTGCGTTCCTGGTCCTCGGTGGCTCGTCCTTCGGAAACTCACCCTAAAGGCCCAGCAAGCCTGCAGTTTCTGTGCGGGGGACCTTTTGGGGGTGCACCAGCTGTTGGACTGGGGGCTTGGACAAGTGGGCCACAGCCTGCTACCCTTGGGAGGCAGAGGGGTGCGAGTGACACCTCAGGGGACACACAACCGGGCCTTTCTGGTGAGCACCTCCGCACTCAGCCCTGGCGGTGTCGAGGACCCTCGCATGCACCTGCCCAGATAGACCTTGCCCCTTTGCTCATCTACCTGGAGCAGCTTGTTTGACACCCACAGTTTTGCAGGCCTCAGAGTCAACTGTGTGAGGTGACAGGGTCCCTGTCCCCATGGCGTGTGTGTCCTCCTTGAGCAGCACACTGTAAACCAGGGAACAGATGCGGAGACTGCAGCTCTTCACGTGTGGTGGAGAAACCTGAGGCCTGCGTGTGGTGGGGAGCAGCCGCGGGCTCTGGGGACAGCACCGTGTGGCACAGGGGAGAGAGAGGAGCCCTCTGTTTCCAGAGATGAGAAGCTGACGGAGAGCTCGTCCCAGCTGAGCGCGTGTGGTGCAGGGGCTGCGCGGGGCCCTTTGCTGGGTGGGCGCCTCCTCCACGCAAGAATGTGCTACCCCTCCCTCCCTGCCTCTCTCCGCTTCTCCACCCATCGTAAGTGGATAATGATTTTGTCCTACCTCACCGCTGACCCCTCGATAATATTGACCTAGCGAGGAAGTTGTAAGGCTTAACTAATAAAACGACAGTGAAGCCTTTGCGGGGAGGAGGCGTGCCGCTGCACGCTAATCCCGGGAGAGCTGTCGGGGCTGAGAGTGCAGATTTATAGGCAGCTCCATGGCCAGTGTGATTCTTCTGCCCCCAGTTCAACAAGGCAGCCGAGTCCAGTTCCTGCCACTCCGTCCTCTGCACTTTGGCTGTTCCCTTTCTGTGGTCTCTGCTTATGTGGATTTGGTGACCCTGCGTCATCCCCAGAAGGGCTCAGCAGTTACGGGGTCTCCCAATCTAGAGAGAAGAGAGATAGGTGCGTGGCCAGGTGCAGTGGGAGCGCTGGGACCTGAGGCAGACACCCACATGAGGCTGCTTAGCACAGGTGGCAAGGAGACAAGAGGACACTGTCCACACATGGTGACACGGCAGATTCCTGAGATGCTCCAGTGCAGGGCTCAAGAGCCAGCACACAGGAGCCAGCTGTCACTCTCCCACTGCCGAACCTGCAGAGGTCATTCGGTGTTTCTCCAAGGCTGCAAAATGGGGTGGAGCAGCACCCACCTCAGGGCTGATTAGAGCACAGCACCTGCGAAGGTTTGCGAAGGACTTGGGACAGTGTCTGGACCCCACGCAGGGTGTGGATCCCTGCGAGCCCTGTAGAGGGTGTGCATTTTCCCAGGGCTGAGGTGGACAAGGGGCTGTGGGCAGTGCCAGGTCACCAAGGAACTCCCGTGTGGTAGAGGAGAGATATGAGGAGCCGCTGAGCCTTGGTGTGAGGGTTTGACTGTGGGCACTCATGCACACACGTGTGCACACGCACACATTTATATGCACATACATTTATACATACAGGAGCGCACATGCACACAAACGCATTTATATATACATATGCACACATATATACACTTATATAAACACAAGCACACATATACATGTGCACATATATATATACTGTACACACATATATGCATGCACACACGTGTGCACACACACATTTATACATACATGAGCACACGTGCATACAAATGCATTTATATATACACACACATACATACGTTTATATACATATGAGCACACACATACGTGCTCATGTATATATATACTGTATATGCACATTTATATATACGTGTACACACGTGCACACGCACACATTTATATACATGCACACACACAAATGTGCACGTGCATACATTTATATATACATGTGCACACATTTATACATACATGAGCACACATACACACATTTGTGTATACATGTGCACACATATACATGCACACATTTACATATACTGTACAGGCACACACATGTACATACACATGCACACACACACGCACATTTATATAGACATGTGAATTCTCTTGTTCGTCATTCACACTGTTTCTAGTATTTGGTTACAGCAGCCCACATGGATGAAGATGCTATCTGTCTACAGAGAGACAGGGCTGACTACAGAAGATGAAACCAGCCCAGCCTGGATCCCCCTTATGGAGACCCTTTCTGTGTGTGAGTACAGCACTGCCGAACACCAGGCACATCCCTGCGTGCTCATTGCACAAGGAAATCGAATGCAGAAGAGGAAGTTTGGAGCTGACTGGACTCGGAAGGGCGGCCTGTGTTTGGGGTGCTGAGCAGTTGGCAGTCTTGTCAGAAGGGCTCACCATGATCTCCACACGGCTCAGCCTTACGGTCCCCCACGACGTCCCCACCCGCAGGCCTGGCCAGGTCTGTACAGCAGTGTGATGTGTGACCACAAACACACACCCCTTCCTGTGGTGTCCGGCTTGCTCAGACCCAGCTCTGACTTCCTCCGGAAACTTCCTTCTCCATGATCCACCATCCCTTGCCAGCTGTGTGCAGGTCCCAGGCTTTTGCACACTGTGACTTTCCAAGAACAGGTCCTGGACAGAAAGATCCCTTTTCTGGCGAAGAAGTCATTGTCCAAAGTCATTCACTCACCCAGTGGTCCTAAAATAGAAAAAGGCCACACTTTACGTCTTCTCTAATGGCAGACCCTCCTGGCCCCAGGGGAGGAATGCAATTGGGAAATGGGAGATGTCCAGAGCAATCTTTGAGCCCACTAACGAGGTGCACACAAAGGCTTCCGGCGCATCACTGGGCACCCTTATTGAACACTGGACAGCTTGGTGAACAGCAGGTGAGAGCCCTTGGCTGACAGGTAAGGAGGACCAAGGAGGTCCCAGCCTCCACGGCACCTCCTCTAGTTCCCTCTGCTGTGTTCTCCCCACCGTCCTGGAGAAGCTGGACCTGCCCAGCTTTAGGACCCAACTCCCAGCCTCGAGAAGAGCCGCCGACTGGGCCGTGTGCCTGGCCTTCCGTGGGCTCTGCTTCTTTGTGTGGCCCCTGGCGAGTCCTTAGATCTCCTCCTTCGCGGGGCATTCTTGTCGGGGTATGGTGACTTGGGGGTAATGTGGCTTGGGCAGAGTAGTGTACGTGAACGCAAAGGGCCGAGTATAAACATGGCCCCGGCCCTTCATGTCTGTGTGTCTCTTGGGGAGGCGGTTTAGCTGCCAGGGTCTGCAGTTTCCATCAGCAAACTGCTGAGGACCACACGAGCTTGCACGATGCAGTTGCGTTAGGTAGGGTTCTCCAGGGAAGCAGTGCCAACAGGGTGACACGGGTGTGCGTACACACACATGCTCACAAACACATGGATAAAAACTTTATTTAAGGACTTGGCCTGTGATTACTGTGAGGGCTGACAAGTCCGAAACCCTCAGGTCCTGCCAGCCAGCTTTGAACTCAACAGCAGTGAAGGCTGCAATCTCAGGCAGGATTTCTTCTCCGAGAAACCTCCATTTTGCACTAAGGCCTTCGACTGATTGATGGGGCGCGCTAATGTGATTTAGCGCAATCTGGTTAAGGCCTGCAGGTTGTAGGTGCCAACAGTGACCACAAAGAAGTCCCTATTGAATGGAGTAGCTGAATCTCCGGCCCCGGCGAGGGGGCACGTAGAGCCGGCCGTGCAGTCATCATTGTCGTTATCGATATGTCAAGAACAGATAATGTGTTCGGCCCCGCTAGGCACTTGTTGGGTCTCCCCTCTGGGGACACATCATTTGCTGGCCAGGTACGCACCCCATGTCTTAGCTCTCAGGACAGATCGCCTTGCTGAGGTCGGGCTGAGGACTGTGACTCGAGGTGGAGGTGCTTGGAGCAGGGTGACAGCCGTCACACCAGCCTACCTCAGACCAGGCGAGTTGTGTGAAGGGAGGGTACTGATGTTGAGGTCAGATGGACCTGGCTCCTTCCAGAACTTCCAGTGAGCTCAGAAAGTACACCTCAAGGCCGGGCGCTCTCATTTTGTCCTTGGAACTGGGGAGCTAATACCTTGCAGGCTGTCGCGGGGCAGGATGATTTGAGCGGGAAACAGTTGTTTCCCTCCATGGACTTGTCAGGCGTGTTCGTAGAGTCTGTTACAACGTGACGTTGTTCTAGTCTAGAGATTTTCCTTCAGAGCCTTGGGGCGGAGTTTGGGGCCATTGCGGAAGGCAGGAGAGTTCGGGGGGCAAGGGGTGTCAGACAGGCAGGAGGGCGTGGGCTTCCTGCGCTCCAGGTGAAAGGGCCTGTGGACTGGAAGAGCCTGAGTCTTGAAGATGCTTTGTCATAGAACCGGAACCGAGATTAAGCTCTGTGTTGTGCCCCACAGGGAGAGCAGTTGTCACCATCGTCAGTCTTGTCTTACAGTCCCTTGGTTCCTCGGGCAGAGGGGTCCTGGTGCCAGGCTTGCCATCCTCCACCAGGGTCCAGTGGACCCTGTAGGTACCTGTTGGGTCTCTCCTCTGGGGTAGTTGAGTAAAAGAGAATCTACTGGTTCTGGTCCATTTCCTACGAACTTCTTGGGCCTGGGGCTTGGCAGCCTTACCTAGGGAAGATTACTCTTTCTGCCTTCTCCTTCTCTTCTTCATTAATGCAGTACTGAGCATTTTAAAAATTTTATTTTTTATTTTGAGACAAAGTCTCACTAAGTTACCCAGGGAGGACTCAAATTTGTGATCCTCCTGCCTCAGCCTCCTAAAATGTTGGGGTTACAGGCATCCACCACCATGCCCAGCTGCTTGCCGCTTCTTGTAGTAGCACTTCTACATGCATTAAATGCAGTTAATAACACCACTTAAGCCAGCACTAAACAAAGACTGTGTTTATATAGCAATGTGGTACCACCTGATGGGAGAAAACCAGAATGCAAACAGAACCAGTCGCATTCAACAGCTCTGTATTTTTTTTTTTTTTTTTTTGTGGGTACCGGGGGTCGACCTCAGGACCTCACGCGCCAGTAGGCGCCCATGCCGCTGAGCGATATCACCGGCCCCTTTTTCGTATGTGGGCTCCGGGAGTCGAACTCGGGCCCTCGCGTTTGCCAGGCAGACGCGTAGGCCGCTGAGCCATCTCACTGGCCCAACAGCTCTGTATTTTATTTGTCTTTTATTTTTTGTCGTGAGAGGCTGTGACCTCTTTGAAGGAGAGATGGTTTTCTTTTCACCTTTCTGCTTCATCGCCTAGCACAGGGCTTAGCTCATGTTTGTTGAATGCACAAATAAACTGTGAAGAAACCTTGTGACCCGTGCCGTGTTGGCCTGGACGGCTGCTGAGGCTTGCATGTGCATGTGGGATGAAGCACTCCTCCAGCGAGAAGCTCGCTAACAGGCCCAAGCCCTGCGCTGACTCTGAGAGTCTGATGGGTGGGCAGCAGCCTTGAGCCCTGGGCTGTCTGGGTCCCAGCCGTGGACCAAGGATGTGTGTGATCGAGGGAGGACTTGCCAAGGACATTGCACCTGGCGGGAGTGACTGGGCAGCTCTGGTGTGAACCTAGTTTTCTCTGAAGGCTTGGATAGAGAGAATAGGTGCTGTGGTGCGCGGCGTGTGGCTGGTCCATCCCTCTGGGGGGCACAAGGTGCGAGCTGCGGGCTGCTGCGTTGGAGCCATCCACCCACAGCGTCACAGCGTCCTCAGGCTGTGATCTGGGTTTGTGCAAAGTGCCATGCTACTGATAAGCACTCGATGCATATTGGCCAATGGGACTCAAACTGGAGAAGACCCGTTATCTGGCCGCCCCATGTCTTTGTGCCAAGCACCGTGCCTGTGGGGGTGGCAGGGGTACCTCGTGTCCCCTCGCTGACAGCTCCCAGCACTGGGGCAGGGCCTTGTCTGTCTTGTTCCAGAGGAACTTAGTAAAGACTGGAACTCAAGAAGAGGAAAAACAGTCAACCCAATTGGAAAAGGACCTGAAGACCTGAATGGGTACCTTGTCGAAGAAGACAGGCAGACTCCAAGCACATGTGGATGACCGTCCACATCACCTGTCAACCGGGAAATGCAGATGACGAGGATTTGGGGATGTGTGAACCTTCCCCACTCAGCTGTGAAGCTAAAATTGCTTAGAAGTAAAGTCTGTTGCAAAAGTAAAGGTCTACATGGGCATGCTTGTAATCCCAGCACTCAGAGGCTGAGGCAGGAGGATCACAAGTTCAAGTTGCCCATCTCCAGCAACTTAGCAACCTAGTGAGACTCTGGCTCAAAATTAAATAAAAAAGGGCTGGGGATGTAGCAACAAAAATACAGCCTTGGTAATGAAATGCTCATATAAACACTTATTAAGAAACCGAGCACAGAGAATTTAAGATGCTTGCCTAGAGCCGCACAGCCGAGGGTGCGGAGTGGCGCTCGAATCCAGCTTTCTGTCTCCAGAGATCTTAGTGACTCGCTGAGCCTGCTCCCTGCTGCCCACCGCAGGTAGAGCTGTGCTTGTGGAAGTCACGTGCTTTGAAAGCGCGAGGAGGAGATGTGAAGCCAGCTGTGAGTTTCCTGTCCCGCGGCACAGCCGGCACTGTGCACTCCCAGGCATTGACGCTGCTCTGGGTGGGAGTAAAGATGCAGAAGCCCCATCCCATTTTCAAAGTGCTCACAGTGCAGGAGAGGCTACTTTATGGCTCCTTTCTCTGTAATGTTGCAATCATGATCTTGGATGGTGTTCAGGGAGCTGTTTGTCCTCTTCGCGGAGGTGATGACAAGGAAGGTGTTCCTTCCTGAAGAAGGCAGTAAGCGCCTGATCTGGAAGCTGCCGGGTTCCCCCTCGAGACTCCAGCTGCCCTGCGGCCAGTTCTTACTGCACCTCGCTGCTCTCCCGTCCCCAGCTCAGTTTGCTGCGGCCGCTGCTGCATGCGGCTTCACTGTCTGAGTCTCCCAATGCCACATGACCCTTGCGTGGGTCCCCTTTTGCTTCTCTCCCTTTCCTTCCTCCTGGAGCATGCATGACACATTGATTCATTCACTTACACAACCATTTATTCATCCTTCCACAGGCCCACTTCTCCACCCATCCATCCATCCATCCATCCATCCATCTACACACCCACCCACTCCTTCAACCCACCCATCCATCCATCCATCCACATACCCACACACTTTTCCACCCACTCACTCCTTCATCCACATAGCCATCCACTCCTCCATCCATCCATTCCTCCACCCATTTGTCCATCCACCCCACTCCTCCACCCACTCACTCACTCCTCCACCCATCCATTCACACACCCACCCACTCCACTCACCCATTCATCCATCTGCCCATCTATCCATCCACCCATCCATCCATCTATCCATCCACACACCCACACACTCTTCCACCCACTCACTCCTCCATCCACATAGCCATCCGCTCCTCCTTTCACCCACTTCTTCACCCATTCATCCATACACCCACTCCTCTACCCACTCACTCACTCCTCCACTCATCCATTCACACACCCACCCACTCCACCAATCCATCCATTCATCCATCCGTCCACCCACCCACTCCACCCACCCATCCATCCACCCATCCATCCATCCATCCGTCCACCCACCCACTCCACCCACCCATCCATCCACCCATCCATCCATCCATCCATCCATCCATCCATTCATCCATCTGCACACGCACCCACTCCACCCACCCATTTATCCATCTGTGCATCCATCCATCCACCCACCCACCCACCCATTCATCCATCCATCCATCCATCCATCCATCCATCCATCCATCCATCTCTATACCCACCTACTCCTCTATCCATTCATCTTTCCAGCCAGGCAGCCATCAACCCAACTAAACAACCATACTTATTTTGGTCTTCTTTGCTGATCAGTGTCTCTTCCAGGTACTGAAACTGTGCTGCTGAATAATATGGACTACCTTTGTAAGCTTAAATTATGAAAGGTCCAGTGAAAGAAGTCAGACACAGAGGACAAATGTTATAACGTGTGTCTAGATGTCCCGCCAAAGCCTCACGTGGTCATAGGTGGGGAGTTTCAAAGGTGGCTAGATCTAGGGTGTGTGAATGTGGATTAAGGCTGTGATACTGGGATTAAGGGTGGATATGGATAATGGAAGCTCCACCCTGGGTGTGAAGGTGCCAATGAATAGGCTTGTCACCTGTGTGGAATATAAAGGGACAGAAAGAAGGCAGGCTCCCCCGGCTGCTTGGCTGCCTTCTGCCTACCCACCATGAACTGTTTCTCCTCTGCAGTGCCCCTCTGCCATACTGCCCTGCCTTGGAACCAGCCCACTGTGGACTGAAACCTCTACAAACTGCGAGCTACATAAACCTTTCCTCCCTTAACTTTAGGTGTCAGGTGTTTTATCCCAGCAACAAGAAAAAGAACTAAGAACACATATTGTCTGATCTCATTTATAAGATACATGCTGTCTTGGTTACTTTTCTCTTGTTGCTGAGAAAAAATACCCGATGCCCAAAATTAAGGAAGGAAAGGTTTATTTAACTCACAGTTTGTGGAGGTCTCAGTCCACAATCAGCTGGCTCCAAGGCAGGGTGGCGTGGCAGAGGGGCAACTGTTCCTGGCAGCAGCGGAAAACAGCACAGGCAACCAGAGCAAAAGGGGAGGAGGAGTGTGAGAGAGCAAGCCTCTTTCCCTCCCTTATATTGTCTGCAGGCTACCCGCCCCAGGGTGGTTGTAGCACTCACGCCCATGATCCCAGCACTAGACAATGAATCAATCACAAGCTCTAGAAGCCTGCCCCCGTGACTGCATGAGGCTTCGGGGGGACATCTAGACACAAACCTTAACACATGTGGAACAGCTAAATCTTTAAAGATAAACACAGGTTGGCCGTTCTCGGGGGCTGTGGTCAGGGATGGAGAGAATGGACAAAACCTGACTAATGGTTTTGTTTCAGATGGTGGAAGTTGTGGAGTTAAACAGATGTGGTAGTTACACAATATTGTGAATGCACTACTAAATGTGCTCAGTTGTTTAAGAGTATATTCTATGTGAATTTTGCCTAAATACAGTTTTTAAAGTGAGAGGAGATAGGCGTTAAACAAAGTTCATAAGATAGTGAAAACCTTAAAAAATAGGAAAGAAGGGAGGGAAATGGGGCATGCCAGGTAAGTGACAGATTGTCACTTAGACAGGGATGTGCAGGGAGCCATCCAGGAGAGGCCGGGAGGAGAAGCGCAGAGTGTCCAGCAGGCGGAGGCCCACGGAGGTAAAGGGCAGGGTGAGGCAGCCCCCTCGTGCCCAGGTGCCTTTGTGTGGATCAGGCGCAGACACCCCTTGAGCTTTTAGGAGCCTCGCTGTCCAGTGGCCCCACAGGCACAGCACACATCCATGTCACCGGTGTGGTGATGCTGCTGGGAGCTTGAGACAGGGCTCAGGCACGGTCTCAGCGCTGTGTGCACTCTGGGGTGCAGGTATCAGGGAGAGATGCATGGCTGACTTTTCACAAAAGTCTCTTTGGCTGTCAGTTTGGGAAGGGATGGGGCACCAAGACAGAAAGAGGGACCCTTTTTTGGAATAAAGGGCCAGAACTCAGACAGGAGATGCTGGTGGCTTGGACCAGAATCACAGAGGTAAATGTGGTGGGAAGTCAGCAGAACCCGTGTGTCTTCAAAGTGAGCTTGACAAGACTTGCTGACGCATCAGTACAGAGACTGACAGAGAAAGCAGGGCAAGGGCGAGTCTGGTTTCTACTTGAGCCATTAGGGGTGTGTATGTGTGTGTGTGAGTGTACATGTGCACACACACGTGCGCTTTCCATTTACTCTAATGGGGAAGATTGCAAGAGTGACTGCCTTGGGAGAGGACATTAGGAGTTTGGTTTTAGGCTTATTGAATTAGCGGTGCTTTTTAGATATAGCTAAGTGAATAGATTGGGCTGGGCCATGGATGTGAGCCAGGAGCTGTGCAGAGAGCCTGGGGAGGGAGGGACACATTGGGGTTGCCAGCTTCTCAGTGGCATGTGAGGCCACAGCCTGGTGAGATCAGCTCGGAGATGTGAGCAGGTAGAGGAGGAGAGTGAACCTGATTGTTCTCTGCCTGTCTGGTGAAATAAAACCTGGGCCACACTGGGAGCACCAAGGGCTCCTTTAGTCACTTATGAAAATGGAATATTTCTTTTAAGCTGAAGAGTTGCAGTCTTAACTCCCATGCTTGCTCAGCTCCATGGAGCACGCTGTGTGCAGGGAACCGGGCGTGTGCGCAGCAGTCATTGTTCAGAGCAGCTGTGAGCTGTGCTGTGGGCTCTCGCAGCCCTCTCTCACACTTGTGTCGAGTGATGCGGTTTGGATGAAATGTCCCCGGCACCATGAGAGGCACAGCCTAGTGGGAGGAAGGGAGGACATACAGGCTGTGTCCTCAGAGAGGGCCGTGTCTTCACCTCTGGCCACCGTACAGTGAGTGGTTGGTTTGTGTACTGCACACTTCCTGCCCTCACATGCTGCCTTGCTGCAGGCCCAAAAGCAATGAGCCAGAGAGGCTGAAACCTCCCAAATGATGAGCCAAAATAACCTTTTCTCTTTTAAAGCTGATCAGCACAGGTGTTTTGTTACAGTGATAGAAACCTGGCTAACACACAAGCAAGTAACCTGCAAATTATCTGCTATTCAGAAGGTACCCGGTACACATTTGTGGAATGAGTACTCCCTGTCTTCTGGCCTGAAGACCAAGGTAGAGAGGTGCAGTTCCACTGAGGCCTGAGCCCGAGAGCCTCGCATATACTGTGGGAGTAGAGATCAAGTCCACCCTCAGGGGCTGGTGATTTACACATGTAATGGGGGGGCTCCGAAGGCATTGCTGATGACAAGTCCAAAACTGCTGTGAACCAAGGCTGTGTGACTGCAAGGCGGTCACATGATGCTGTGTCTCAGATCCATCCAGCCATGTCCTGGAGCAGAGGGTCAGCGTGGCGAATCGCCTACTGTGCTCAGGAGGCCTGCAGTGTGCAGTTGACCTCTGCTGGTGCCTGGGGACTTGGGGCTCAGGAGCCTCCTGTTTTTCCCAGGGCCAGTCAGATGGCTCACGGTGCCTCTGCTGTGCAGGCAGACCTTGGGCTGTGTTGCACACCTGTGTCCTCCCTGTGCCTCTGCACATCTGTGTCCTCCCTGTGCCTCTGCACACCTGTGTCCTTCCTGTGCTGCACATGTGTCCTTCCTGTGCATCTGCACGTGTCCTGCCTGTGCTGCACACCTGTGTCCTTCCTGTGCATCTGCACATGTGTCCTGCCTGTGCTGCACACCTGTGTCCTTCCTGTGCATCTGCACGTGTCCTGCCTGTGCTGCACACCTGTGTCCTTCCTGTGCTGCACATGTGTCCTTCCTGTGCTGCACACGTGTCCTTCCTGTGCTGCACACCTGTGTCCTTCCTGTGCTGCACACCTGTGTCCTTCCTGTGCTGCACACCTGTGTCCTTCCTGTGCGTCTGCACACCTGTGTCCCTCCTGTGCGTCTGCACACCTGTGTCCTTCCTGTGCATCTGCACGTGTCCTGCCTGTGCTGCACACCTGTGTCCTTCCTATGCATCTGCACATGTGTCCTGCCTGTGCTGCACACCTGTGTCCTTCCTGTGCTGCACACCTGTGTCCTTCCTGTGCATCTGCACACCTGTGTCCCTCCTGTGCTGCACATGTGTCCTTCCTGTGCTGCACACCTGTGTCCTTCCTGTGCTGCACACCTGTGTCCTTCCTGTGCATCTGCACATGTGTCCTGCCTGTGCTGCACACCTGTGTCCTTCCTGTGCATCTGCACATGTGTCCTGCCTGTGCTGCACACCTGTGTCCTTCCTGTGCATCTGAACATGTGTCCTGCCTGTGCTGCACACCTGTGTCCCTCCTGTGCGTCTGCACACCTGTGTCCCTCCTGTGTGTCTGCACACCTGTGTCCTTCCTGTGCGTCTGCACACCTGTGTCCCTCCTGTGCGTCTGCACACCTGTGTCCTTCCTGTGCATCTGCACACCTGTGTCCCTCCTGTGCGTCTGCACACCTGTGTCCTTCCTGTGCGTCTGCACACCTGTGTCCCTCCTGTGCGTCTGCACACCTGTGTCCCTCCTGTGCATCTGCACACCTGTGTCCCTCCTGTGCGTCTGCACACCTGTGTCCCTCCTGTGTGTCTGCACACCTGTGTCCTTCCTGTGCTGCACACCTGTGTCCTTCCTGTGCTGCACACTTGTGTCCTTCCTGTGCATCTGTACACCTGTGTTCTTCCTGTGCTGCACACCTGTGTCCTTCCTGTGCGTCTGCACACCTGTGTCCCTCCTGTGCATCTGTACACCTGTGTCCTTCCTGTGCATCTGCACACCTGTGTCCTTCCTGTGCTGCACACTTGTGTCCTTCCTGTGCTGCACACCTGTGTCCTTCCTGTGAGTCTGCACACCTGTGTCCCTCCTGTGCGTCTGCACACCTGTGTCCTTCCTGTGCTGCACACTTGTGTCCTTCCTGTGCATCTGCACACCTGTGTCCTTCCTGTGCTGCACACCTGTGTCCTTCCTGTGCATCTGCACACCTGTGTCCCTCCTGTGCATCTGCACACCTGTGTCCTTCCTGTGCTGCACACCTGTGTCCTTCCTGTGCGTCTGCACACCTGTGTCCTTCCTGTGCTGCACACCTGTGTCCTCCCTGTGCCTCTGCACATCTGTGTCCTCCCTGTGCCTCTGCACACCTGTGTCCTTCCTGTGCTGCACATGTGTCCTTCCTGTGCTGCACACGTGTCCTTCCTGTGCTGCACACCTGTGTCCTTCCTGTGCTGCACATGTGTCCTTCCTGTGCTGCACACGTGTGCTTCCTGTGCTGCACACCTGTGTCCTTCCTGTGCCTCTGCACACCTGTGTCCTTCCTGTGCATCTGCACACATGTGTCCTTCCTGTGCTGCACACCTGTGTCCTTCCTGTGCTGCACACCTGTGTCCCTCCTGTGCGTCTGCACACCTGTGTCCCTCCTGTGTGTCTGCACACCTGTGTCCTTCCTGTGCGTCTGCACACCTGTGTCCTTCCTGTGCTGCACACCTGTGTCCCTCCTGTGTATCTGCACACCTGTGTCCTTCCTGTGCGTCTGCACACCTGTGTCCTTCCTGTGCTGCACACTTGTGTCCTTCCTGTGCTGCACACCTGTGTCCCTCCTGTGCATCTGCACACCTGTGTCCTTCCTGTGCTGCACACCTGTGTCCTTCCTGTGCGTCTGCACACCTGTGTCCCTCCTGTGCGTCTGCACACCTGTGTCCTTCCTGTGCATCTGCACACCTGTGTCCCTCCTGTGCATCTGCACGTGTCCTTCCTGTGCGTCTGCACACCTGTGTCCCTCCTGTGCATCTGCACACCAGTGTCCTTCCTGTGCTGCACACCTGTGTTCTTCCTGTGCGTCTGCACACCTGTGTCCTTCCTGTGCTGCACACCTGTGTCCTTCCTGTGCTGCACACCTGTGTCCTTCCTGTGCATCTGCACACCTGTGTCCCTCCTGTGTGTCTGCACACCTGTGTCCCTCCTGTGTGTCTGCACACCTGTGTCCCTCCTGTGTGTCTGTACACCTGTGTCCTTCCTGTGCTGCACACCTGTGTCCCTCCTGTGCATCTGCACACCTGTGTCCTTCCTGTGCGTCTGCACACCTGTGTCCCTCCTGTGCATCTGCACACCTGTGTCCTTCCTGTGCTGCACACCTGTGTCCTTCCTGTGCGTCTGCACACCTGTGTCCTTCCTGTGTGTCTGCACACCTGTGTCCCTCCTGTGCGTCTGCACACCTGTGTCCTTCCTGTGCTGCACACCTGTGTCCTTCCTGTGCGTCTGCACACCTGTGTCCCTCCTGTGCTGCACACCTGTGTCCTTCCTGTGCATCTGCACACCTGTGTCCTTCCTGTGCATCTGCACACCTGTGTCCCTCCTGTGCGTCTGCACACCTGTGTCCTTCCTGTGCTGCACACTTGTGTCCTTCCTGTGCATCTGCACACCTGTGTCCTTCCTGTGCTGCACACCTGTGTCCTTCCTGTGCATCTGCACACCTGTGTCCCTCCTGTGCATCTGCACACCTGTGTCCTTCCTGTGCTGCACACCTGTGTCCTTCCTGTGCGTCTGCACACCTGTGTCCTTCCTGTGCTGCACACCTGTGTCCTCCCTGTGCCTCTGCACATCTGTGTCCTCCCTGTGCCTCTGCACACCTGTGTCCTTCCTGTGCTGCACATGTGTCCTTCCTGTGCTGCACACGTGTCCTTCCTGTGCTGCACACCTGTGTCCTTCCTGTGCTGCACATGTGTCCTTCCTGTGCTGCACACGTGTGCTTCCTGTGCTGCACACCTGTGTCCTTCCTGTGCCTCTGCACACCTGTGTCCTTCCTGTGCATCTGCACACATGTGTCCTTCCTGTGCTGCACACCTGTGTCCTTCCTGTGCTGCACACCTGTGTCCCTCCTGTGCGTCTGCACACCTGTGTCCCTCCTGTGTGTCTGCACACCTGTGTCCTTCCTGTGCGTCTGCACACCTGTGTCCTTCCTGTGCTGCACACCTGTGTCCCTCCTGTGTATCTGCACACCTGTGTCCTTCCTGTGCGTCTGCACACCTGTGTCCTTCCTGTGCTGCACACTTGTGTCCTTCCTGTGCTGCACACCTGTGTCCCTCCTGTGCATCTGCACACCTGTGTCCTTCCTGTGCTGCACACCTGTGTCCTTCCTGTGCGTCTGCACACCTGTGTCCCTCCTGTGCGTCTGCACACCTGTGTCCTTCCTGTGCATCTGCACACCTGTGTCCCTCCTGTGCATCTGCACGTGTCCTTCCTGTGCGTCTGCACACCTGTGTCCCTCCTGTGCATCTGCACACCAGTGTCCTTCCTGTGCTGCACACCTGTGTTCTTCCTGTGCGTCTGCACACCTGTGTCCTTCCTGTGCTGCACACCTGTGTCCTTCCTGTGCTGCACACCTGTGTCCTTCCTGTGCATCTGCACACCTGTGTCCCTCCTGTGTGTCTGCACACCTGTGTCCCTCCTGTGTGTCTGCACACCTGTGTCCCTCCTGTGTGTCTGTACACCTGTGTCCTTCCTGTGCTGCACACCTGTGTCCCTCCTGTGCATCTGCACACCTGTGTCCTTCCTGTGCGTCTGCACACCTGTGTCCCTCCTGTGCATCTGCACACCTGTGTCCTTCCTGTGCTGCACACCTGTGTCCTTCCTGTGCGTCTGCACACCTGTGTCCTTCCTGTGTGTCTGCACACCTGTGTCCCTCCTGTGCGTCTGCACACCTGTGTCCTTCCTGTGCTGCACACCTGTGTCCTTCCTGTGCGTCTGCACACCTGTGTCCCTCCTGTGCTGCACACCTGTGTCCTTCCTGTGCATCTGCACACCTGTGTCCTTCCTGTGCATCTGCACACCTGTGTCCCTCCTGTGCGTCTGCACACCTGTGTCCTTCCTGTGCTGCACACCTGTGTCCTTCCTGTGCATCTGCACACCTGTGTCCTTCCTGTGCATCTGCACACCTGTGTCCTTCCTGTGCATCTGCGTATCAGGTGGAGGTGCATGTCAGGTAGAGGATGTCCACCTGACCAGTCTCCTGTCACATCCACTCATGGGCTTCCATGAGAGACACACTGTCACACACATCGTCACAGCCCACTACTGGAGGACTTAAATGTGTCTGATGCAACTCTCTTGGGAGAGGACACAGGGGTTTGGAGCCTGGGCTCCTCCCAGCCTCACCCCATGCACCTTTGTGTCTGTTACGGTTTGTGTCTAGATGTCCCACTAGAGCCTCATGCACTCATAGGCAGGGCTCTTTGTTTTTGTTTATTGAAACAGGGTCTCACTATGTAATTCAGACTGGCCTCGAACCCACCATGTAGCCCAGGCTGGCCTCAAACAGTAATCCTCCTGCCTCAGCCTCCCGAGTGCTGGGATCATAGGCCTGCACCACCACACCCGGCTTTAGGCAGGGGTTTTGGAAGATGCTTGGATTATGGGGGTTTATTATTGAGTATAGTGGCTTAGTGATGAGAAAGTGACAGATTTTGGTACCGGAGAAGTGGGGTCAGTGCTGTCGGTGTACTTGACCACGTGGTTTGATGCTGTGGAACTGTTAGCGGGAGGCGTTTGGGAAGGTTGGAAGATGCTCGCTACAGCAGCCCTAGAGTGCTGTGAGCTGAGCTTGATGGGAAACTCTGGTCAGAGCTCAGAAGACCTGAATGCAGCCAGTAAAACCAGACTGAGGAGGTTTCAGTTGGGAGAAGCACTCCATTGGCGGTTGGACTCCAGATCCTGTGTGTTATGCCCTGGTGGAAAGTTTGTCTGCATTTTTCTCATGTCCTGAGACTCTGTAGGAGACTGAGATTAAGGGCTGTGGACTGATTAATCTGGTGGAGGAAATTTCAAAGCAGTCCATGTTCAAGCTGTAGCATGGATACTGCTTTCTGCTTTTAGCGAGGTTTATACTGAAAATCAAGAGCAGACAGCACAGCTGAGAGATTTTTTAAAAGTTTTGAGTTTTGCCAGAAAGGAAGCACTTGTGAAGTCAAAGCCTGTAAAGCTGGAGCAGAGGATAGCTTGGTTGCTGAAAATATTAGTATTAAAAAGGGAGGCAAATACTTTACTTGGGGACAGTACAAGCAATGCCTTGAGTATATGGGAGGAATCCGAAAGAGCCCACTCTTCCCAGACTCAAGGGTGGAACAGTGAAAGACTTTGCTTTGAGTAGAGAGTCCCAGGACATCCTGCTCCAGAAAGGTCACCTGAGAAGTCAGCTTCCTGGGATTCTGACTGGCGTTCAGTCATCTAGGACTCAGAGGTCCCCACAGCCATGATCCAAGAGGGCCAGGTTACTGCTGGAGCCAGCAGCAGATCTTGACATCATGCACGTGATGCTTTTTTTACAGACATACAGAATGCAAGCGTTGTAGGCATAGGGAGGCTTCCACACAGCTTTCAGAAGGCCTGGGAAGCCAGGCAGTGTGTCCCTGAGAGGGCAGTGCATAAAGCTGTGAGAATGAAACCAGAAGTGCAGTGGAGACTCTATAGAGAGTCAGAGAAGCCAGGAATGTGAAATGTCTGAGGAAAGCTGCAAGGAGTGAGCAAAGCCTGCCCAAGATAGAAGCCATGAGGGCTACAACCACTGGCAGTGCTGTAGGAGCAGGGCTGCCCGAGCCCTTTGGGGTTTGTATTTCATCTCCACAACTTGCCCTGGAAGTTGGACATGGCACCATTGGGTTTAATGTTTGCCCTACTGGGTTTCAATCTTGCTTTGATCCCATTGGTTTCTATCCCCCTATTCCTCCCTTTTGAAATGGGAATGTTTACTCTGTGCCATTGTATGTCAGCAGTGTTTAGCTTTTTTCTGATATTTACAGGGGCTCACAGCTAAGAGTTTGCCTTAGGTCTCAGGGGAGACTTTGGACTTAGACTTTTCAGCATTACTGAAACTGTTAGGACTGCCAGCTCTTGGAGATGCACTAAAAAATGCATTTAGCATCAAGGAATGTGCGTGAGCCTTTCAGGGCCAGGGGAGGAATGTTGTGGTTTATATCTACATGTCTCCAAGAGCCTCATGCACTCATAGGTGGGGCTTTTGGGGGTGATTGTATTATGGGACTTATAGCTGACTTGCTGTTAGGAGGTGAGGTCTGGTTGGAATAGGGGGATTGTTGGGGGCAGGGCCTGGAAGAGTTCCTCTCCCTGCCTATCTCCTTCCCTCTTTCTCTGCTTCCTGTCCACCATGCTGTAAGCAGCAGACCTCTGTGATGCCCCTCTGCCACACCGCCCTGCCTCAGAGCCAGCTGACTGTGGACTGAAACCTCTACAAACCATGGGCCAAAATAAACCTCTCCTCCTTTAACTTGTGGGTGTTGGGTATTGTGTCTCAGCAATGAGGAAGTAGCAAATTCAGTGTCCTTTTGCTCTAGTAAGTACCTGCCCTCTGTGTGCTAAGTCTGAGTACTCTGAGTGAATCATTGAACTAGGGCCACTTTTGGAGACTTGTCAACCACCACCCCTTTGGCCATTTGCTCCGTTAAACAATTGGTCAAATCACCCTCCAGATCCATGAATCCTGTTAACATTTCCTGGGTTCCAAAGATGTGGAACATTCCCAGAACTCCAGGAGAGTTTACCTTGGAAAGTGATGCACCATCAAATGCTTCCACAGTGACTTGTCCCGTGAGAAGATGTCCCCAGGTAGAGAGTACCAGGGAAGCAACAAAGATGATGAAACCAATAAAATGTCAGTTTGAGGGAGACAGTGTAAGTTGTAGGGAAGCAGAAACGCTAGCGCTTTGGGGGAACTAGGTGCTCCACAGCTGGCGTGGTACACTAGTAGCTGCCACGAGAAGGTTGGACTTCTGCCCTGGGGGAACTGCAGGGCAATTGTGTTGGTAGACACTGTCTGCCCTGGTGTTCCTGCTTTTTTTTAAGTTTCCTTCAGTCTGTATCCATCCACCCATCTTCCTTCCCATCTTTCCTGTTGTCCATCTATCTGCTCAGCCACCCACCCACCCGACGTTGCCTCGCGGCCTGTTGCAGTAGTGGCTCTGAGGCTTTAGGAGGTGTTCTAGACCCTAGAGTGCAAGGGTGAGTTAAAGGGGGGCGCTGCCTTCTTGGGGTGACAGTGCACGGAGAGAGAGATGGACATGGGGACTGGCAGGCAGGAAGCAGCGTGCAGGAGTCACTCCCGGTCACACAGGTATCAACTCAAACCATTGGTCCAAGAGACTGGCCGGGCATGGAACAGGAAGGAGGGGGATTCTTTCTGTCCCTGCCTTTGTGGCTTTTAATAAAGCAGAAGGAAAAGCCTCCTCCAGGGGGAGTTTCCCAAAGGTTAATTTAGAACATTCCTTTCTTCTGGCTTTCTGGTGACTCAGAGCCACCTTTCTCGTACATTTGGGGACTTAACCATTCCCAGAGGCAAGTGGCAATTACCCCTATTCACCTGCAGGTGGAGATCAGAGGAAGACAGCCAAACCGGGAGGTGGGGGCCCTGCAGCAGAGCCTGGGGACTCTCCCACTGCTCGCGTGCCTCCCTGCCACCCCGAGCCCCGGCCCCTGGGATGAGCCCGTGGTTGCGGAGCTGTGAGGTGCAGGAACCAGAGTATCACTTTTGCTTTTGGTTTTTCCTGGGCCACAATTCCTTCTGTTTCTGATTTACCTTTGTTTGAGAAATTTGGCTTGGCCTCTGTGTTCCCAGGATGCATGAGTTATCTTCCCTCTGCCAAATGGGTCCTTTGCACATAGCTGTGCAGGCCTCAGGAATTCAGGCGTTTTCTTCTTAGGACCTTTGTAAGGTAGTCTGAGGAAAAGGCATTCTTTTCACAAGCGGGTAAATGTGATAACAGCAGCGAATACTGTATCAGTTACTGTTTTAAATTTTTATGTGTAAATTTCGATTCTTATAACAACAGACAAATTATTTCCCCATTTTGCATAGGACTCTGAGACATAGGGGTTCAGTCCTTTACCCAAGGAGCTCTACTGTCTCAGAGTTTTTTTTTGTTTTTGTTTTTGTTTTTTTTTTTTACAAAAGTGGGACATCCAGAGCACAACTCGTAAAATGAAATGGATGGATGTCTTAATTATTTTTCTGTTGCTGAAACAAAATACCTGATACTCAGTGGTTAAAGGAAGAAAGTTTATTTCACCTCACAGATTGTAGAGGTTTCAGGCCATATTTGGCTGGCTCTAATGCAGGGTGGCATGGCAGAGAAGAAACAGTTCGTGGTGGGCAGAAGGCAGCAAGAAGCAGCCTTCTTTCTGTCCCTTCATGTTCCATCCAGGCTACAAGCCTTTGGGGTGGTGCCAGTCACACCCAGGGAGGGCCTTCCTATTACCCACACCCAGAACTGTGCCAGACCAATCGGTGGACTGATTTAGTAGCACACGGCCTCATCCCCGTGCACACGTTCTCCATCCGGCCACCTCCGAAAAGCCCCACCTATGAGCGTGTGAGGCTTCTGGGAGACATCTAGACCCAAGCCATAGCAGCGGATGTTAGGCTCCAGCGGGGTTTATTATGTGGCTCTGCTTCTGCTAGGAGGTTAAAAAGAGAAGGCTTTGGCCTGCGAGAATCATGTGAATCATACATTTAACTGAAGCTCTTATCCAGGATATGCAAAACCTCTCCAGACTTGACAGTAAGAAGCCAAATAGCCCAATCAGAAAATGGCAAAAAGATATCTCAGTGCAACAGATACACAGATGGAGGGGAAGCCCGTGGACAGGCACTGGGCAACACCAGGGGGTACAAGAGGGATCCATAAGGAGCTATGAATGTGCACCAGTCATTAGAAGGACCAGATAACATCAGAGAAGCCGTGTCCGTGGTGGGACTGGAAAGGTGAGCGGCCATTGAGGAATCCGCTATGGTCCCTCCAGAGGGTAGATATGTTCTTACCCTGGGGTCGGCAGGCGCACACCTAGCCGTCTATCCTAGGGAGAGGAAGGCTGTGTTCCTACAAACACGATACACGCACGTCTTAACAGGAGCTGTGTCCCTAACAGCTCAAAACGGGAAGCCCCCCAGGCGTCCTGCAGCAGGTGAATAACTAAACGGAGCGTGGTGCCCCCTTACGACTGGGTGCCACTTGGTGAGGAAGAGGAACGGACCTGATGTGTGCGGCCGCGGAGCTAGGTCTTAGGGGCATCCTCCTGAGTGAAAAGAAATCAATGCACAAGGCTCCGAAGTGTGCGATCCTATTTATGTAATGTCGTCTAAATAACAGAATTACGGAGCAGAGGGACAGATGGGGGGTCAGGGCTAGCGCTCAGTGTAGTGTCATGAAGTAGCTTGAGAGCATTTCTTTTTTCCGGGGGGCTTCACTCCCAGCCCCCACGGGAGGGTGTTTCTTTGCGGTGTTGGAGTTCTGTGTCCGGATTGTGAGAGCGGTGCACAGATCTGTGCATATGATGCAGTTTCACAGGCCGAGAGAGACGGGAGTGCATGTGAAAACTAGTCAACCCCGAGTCAGCCTCTCCTCATTCGCTGTGTGACACGGACGCCGATCTCCTGGTTTTGGAAGTGACTACCATTATATAAGACACCACCATCAGGAAACTGGGGGAGGGTTAACAGGACCGCTCTGTGCTGTTTCTATTACTGCTCGTGATTCTATAATTATGTCAAACTAAAAATAATGTTTAAAAACCCATGGAGGTAAATACGCGGCTGTCAGATTTGCTTACTATTGCCGAGCTGGGTTTGAGGTACCCGAGGAAACCTTCCAGGCAGAGTGGATCTGGCAGATTCCGGGTGTCTTAGAAATTAGAAGCAGCCAGCAGTGCGCAGGGCATCCAGGATATTCCTCCTCCTTCCATCCCAGCTGCATAGAGCCGGACACACTGCGAACGCGTGCACCTCAGACCTCAGCTTCCAGATCAGCTCGCTGAGACTGAGGTGACCCCTTTCAGTCTCCATCCCAACACACAGAGATTCTTTCTCTGTGTCATTAAGCGGCCCACTTCAGTCGCTTTTGCTTTTGTTTACCCACTGCAGATCATCCTTGTTTGCATCCCTTTTTGTGAGAGGGTTAGCTATCTGCCCTTGTGCCCTCACTGTGCCTCTGTTTCCCTGGGAGCCATGGTACTGCTCTGGAAATACCCCTTGAGTGGTCAGACAGAGGCGGCAGGGTGCCCTCCTGCAGGTGCTCACGCCCCTCCCGGGCACCCAGCACCCCCCCATGAGATGTGCAATCCCACTGCCCCTGCGTATTCTGCCCCCGCGGCCGTGCTGCATGGTACCAGGCACGTCCCCAGTTCTCCTTCCTGCTAGGCCTCCACTCGCTGTCAGTAATTTCCCAGGGAAGATGTAGAGTCCAGGAAGCTGGAGGAACAATAGCGAATGAAGGCATGCGAGCCATCCTTGCAGACCGGAAGCCAGAACTCCCTGCAGAGGACCGCAGAGTCCTCTGTTCTGCTGTTTGCAGCCGAGTCCCAGCATGTCGGGTGGGAGTAGAGATGTCTGACCTGTGTGGTTCCTTCCAGACCAGTGTGTGGCTCCACTCCTGGGAGTCTGCGTCCCACGTGGAGCAGTGTGGCACTCGGAGTTCTCGGGGGATTCCTTCTGATGCAGGATTCAGGTGGCGTGCTGGCTCTGCATTTGCACCACTGTCGTGGCCCCGTGAAGCTGGCTGCCCCCCGGTGATCCTCCCTGTGTGATCCTCCATGCCTGCAGCCGCCTGGGTGCAGGGCCTGAGTGCTTGCTCTACCCCCATCCGCAGGACCTCTGAGAAGGGCGTCCAGGGCCCACGTCAGGGTTTGGAGCTGCAGTGCCTGTGTGCAGCGTTCCCGAAGCCAGGCCTCCCGGGTCAGGAGGGAGTGGAGGACAGGAAGGAGGTTGTCATCCACCCAGGTGCCCAGGTGGCTCCTCCCCTCCGTCCTCCCTGCCCAGCTGTGCACGCACCTGCACTTTTCCCGGGCGCCTTTCCTCTCCTGCTTTCTGCTATGACCTGTGCGTGTCTTAACTGTCACCTCTGGAATGCTTTTGAGTGAGCCAGCGTCTTGTCCCGTCACCCTGATGACATGTGCACACTCTCATCATCTCTTCATCTCTCATCATCAACTCTTCCAAAGAGTGTGTTCCTATTTCTTTCTCTGGTTACTTTAATTGTGATCTTTGCTACAATAATTTTATTTGGAGAACAAATGTTCCTGACTTTTCTCTTTCTTTGATTTATTATTTTATGGGATTATTTTTCTTTTCTTATAAGAGTTTCTGGTTTTTTTTTTTTTTTGTTTTGGGGGATTTTTTTTCTTTTGATATTTCTCTTTTTCTTAGAGGATTGAGGCTAGAAGTGCATCCGGGTGTTTCTTTGGTCAGCCTGCTGGTGTCCTTGCAAGCAGAAGGAGCTGAGGTGACCCAAAGTCCTGTCCCACCTGCTTCTGGCCCCTCCCCTCCTGATAGTCTGCACCCTGGCTCTCCATGCCCTGCGCCTCATGGACAGCAACTCTTAGAAAGTGTCAAGGGCCGGTGAGATGGCTCAGCGGCATAAGCGCCTGCCTGGCAAGGGCGAGGTCCTGAGTTTGACTCCCATTACCCACATAAAGGAAATAAAAGGGGCCGGTGATATCGCTCAGCGGCACAAGCACTTGCTGGCACGCGAGGCCCTGAGGTTGACTCCCGGTACCCACATAAAACAAACAAACAAACAAACAAAAAGAAAGCGTCAGGTTGCACATCTGAGTACGTGGGGTGTGAGTGTGTCGCTCTGTGGTGTCTGAACACAGTGGCTTTCATCACTCCGCACAGGCTGAGTTATTTAGACTTCACAGGCCCTGTCAGGTGTGCACAGTCATCCTCATACTTTACAGAGGATGCAAACGAGGCCCGGAGAGGTCTGTGGACTTGCAGAGTCACGCAGCCGGGGCATGGGAGAGGCAGGACGTGAACCTGGAAGTCTCTGGCTCCGGAGTTTCCATTCTAACTACTATGTTTGCCATGCGTTCTCTCTCTCTCTCGCTTTCTTCTCCATGCACACAGTGCCCACCCATGCATGTGTAGTCCCGGTTGCCGCTCAGGTCCGGCTGATTCCATCTGTGTGACGGTGGCTGTCAGGCAGTCCTGGGATGATTATTAGGCTGAGGGCACCGAGGAGCTCCCTGTGCACGTGCGTCATGCTGAAGACTTCAGTCATCCCATGCCGAGCCTCAGCAGCCCTGGACCTTGGCACTCTACGCCATCTCCTTTTCAGCGAAGGAAGTCGGGTTTTGGTGTTTAATAATTTCTACCAGGTCTGCAAAGATGGAGCCTGAATTCAAACCTCTTTGGAGACCAGTTGTCCCAGAATGGAATCAGCAAGAGTTGTGCGCATCCATGGAGTCCTGTGACATGCTGGAGACCGGGGTAGATGCCGCCCATGCCACCGTCTTCGTCATCATCTGGTTGTCCTGGCGACCTTGTGTGTGAGCAGTGTGCCCACTCATTCTGGCTTTGAACTCAGATCCTTCTGCTGGAATTGACCAGCTCCGATCCTGACCGTGCCACCCCCCAGCTGCTCCTGAGGGTTCTTCTGACTGAGAGGCCACTGTTGGTGGCCTCAGCCTGAGCCAGGTCCTCCGTGGATCTCTGGTCCTGGGCCGGGTCAGGGCTTCAGCTCGTCCCCTCCACCTAGAGAAGAGCCAAACCATGCTCAGTCTCCTGGGGTCAGCGTCTCGGGTGGCAGCTGCACGGCACAGTCCCTGTCCCTCTGTGCAGCTCAGTCATTACCAGCCCTGTGCCTTGTGGGCCCAACTGGGTCCCCGGAAGCTTCTGGATGCGGGGAGATGGGCACCCCTGGCGCAGAGTCACCTGCTCCCTTCTCGTGGCCGTACAGTGTTCAAGCCCTGTTTCACTTCAGCATTAATAACCTCGATCTTCCCTGAAGATGTAGGAGAGGGGCCCTACAGGAACATAGGAAACCAAAACACTTCCCTTTGCAGAAAAGAAAGCTGCCGCTATCAATCCTTCTTTATTAGTTTTTCTTTATTTTTAGATCTGTTGGCATGAAAGCAGGTGATGCCCACCCCCACAGTGGTTGGGAGGGATGCAGAGGAGGTGGGACAGGCTGAAATCGGAGCTTGCAGTGATGAGGAAGCAATGCAGGGAGAGTGTGTGTGTTAGCAGTGCTGGGGAGGGCTCTGCCCGCGCGAAGGGCTCCCCTGGTTCTCCGGGAGGCAGGCGGGGCTGGGAAGCAGCAGTAGCCCTGTGTGAGGGCTGAGCTCGGCTCCGGGAGAAGGCGTCCTGCACCCTGCCCACGCCCGCACCGGTTCCAGGTTCGGGATTGGAGCCTCCTGTTCCATACAGTGGTGTAAAATCGACAGCTAAAGTTAAGTCGGGGTGTAAACAAAGCGGGGGTGAGGGGCTGTTGGAAGTCACCGCGCCCTAACCCCGCGTTTCCTTGTGCCCGTCCTGCTGGGCATCATGTATGCCAGGCAGGAGCCCAGGCTGACTTTGTCCTTCCTCCTCAGAGTCTGGAGAAGTCTGGCATCCTTTATCAGATGGAGGGGGTTGGCTGTTTCCTTTTCTCCTCCAGCCACGCTATTTTTAAAATTGACAGCCCTGTAGCGATCCTGGGTGATGAGAGAGAGAATGACATTTTAGAGTTTCAGAGCATGTTTTCCAGCTCTTTCTGGGATTGCTAATGTGAATAATAATGCCGTATTGAACACTTATCTCCGAGATGCCTTGGTAAACATCTCATAAATCTTCAAGGCACTGCTGGTGATAGCTTGGCCGGTCTGGAACCCCCTGCCTCGGTCTCCTCTCCAGGCACGCACCACGTCTTTGGGGTCCAAAGCTGTGTGGATATTGAGGACCGCCCTTGGTGTAGGCCGAATGCCAGTGCCCGGGTCTTCTCCCACCCCCACCCCTTTCCTTCCTATTTCCATCCTGGGTTTGGGGACGTCCTTGGCTGCAGGGGAAGGGAGCGTGTGTTCCCTTGCTGGATGGGGTCTGGAGGCTGGGAAGGCCAGGACTTAGGGGCGTCTAGCCTAGCACAGTGGCCAAGCGAGCAGGGGTGCTCCCGACAGAGGGAGGGAGACAGCCCCTCACGCCTGCTGTGGGCACCCACTCCTGCGGTAGACGCGTTTGTTCACTGGGGGCAGAGGCGCCAGGTCAAGGTCTTTGTGAAGGTCCCGCCCCTTGACGCTGGCAGGCAGGGAAGTGCAGCGTGCCTTTGGGGGGGCCGTCCCAGCCAGCAGACCGCTCTCCTGCCTTCCCGTCTCCCAGCACCCTGCCCTCGGGGTGCGGGGTCTCTAGTCTCCAGCCTTCCTAGCGGTGCCCTTGCACTTCCAGCTAATCCCAGGGTGTTCGCACCACGGTGTGTTGCTCCACACAGAGTGACAGTGGCCCTGACTTAGGAGTGGACGCCTCTGGTCGGAACCTCGCCTGCTGCTGAGCAGCCGGAGACCTGGGTATCTTCACCCACACGGAGGGGGACACTGGCGACAAAGCCTGCCCTTGGGGGCCGGGGAGGGGCAGAGGGGTGGCAGTGTCAAGCCCTGATCCCCGCACCCAGTTGGCACTCAATGCTTCTGTTCCCCGAGACACTAATAAGACTTGGGGCATTTCTGCTAGAAAAGTAGCAGTTGTAGTTCGTCGTGATGGGAGTAGAAGTACCAGTGCTGGTAGTGACAGTACTGGCAAAAAGCCCTCGGCTTAGCCTCTACCTGGAACAGTCTGTGTTGCTTGGCGACTTACCCGTAAAATGCCCAGCAAACCAAGGGTAAAGCGTTCCGTGCCTGTGAATTTTTAGGTCAAAGGACAGTTTTCCCCTTAAGAAGCATAATTTCCAGAAACAAAATAAAACCAAAGATGTAGAATGATTTTATGGGAAGTTTTCTAATCTGGTTCCTTTCTGCTTCTCCAGTAGAAGACTGGAGGTTACCAGAACCCTTCACAGTGTGACTCTGCCCCCTCTGTGCCTCCATGAAACCTGCGAGAGTCACCGAGGGGGAGATGGGTCCCCTGGGGTCAGGGCCCGAGGTCCTGCATCTGCACCTTGGTGCAGGGTTTGATTCTGTCCTGTAGCTTCGTGGTACCCGTGACCCCCACCTGCCTGTGTCATCTGTGTCTTTTGCAGGGTGCAGCCGGTGGACCTTTCTGTCCCGACCATTTATCGCATCAGTTGCGAGCTCTTCTCACTTAGTTCCGGGAGGATGGGTTCTTTCCTCATTTGAAATCTCGTCGTTGCAACTCATACAAGCCATGAAACAAGCCTCCTTCCTTCACGTTCTGTGAAGGAAATTTTGTTTGTGGTATAGAAAAAGAAAAGTACCTGGCTTGTTTTCTGCAGAACTTGCCTGGCATTCGCCTTGGGAGGACATCTGCCTGTGGGCATTTAAGAAAGAAAAAGAAAAAAAAAAAGGATTGAAAATGTGAAGTTATCTGAGTAAATATTCTGGGTGTGTATTGCTGTGAAATTCAGAGCAGCTCAGTGGAGACTTACATCTCGAGGTCTTGGGCAGCTCTTGCGTCAGAGGAGCAGCTCTGGTTGGGGGTTTCCATCTGTGACAGGCAGGACGAACTTAAACGCTGGTCGCCATCCACAGAGGCATCGCCTGGGCTTTCATCATAATTTCAAAGGCGCAAAGATAGCCCCCAGTCTCTCGGTGCTATGAATTTTAAGTATTTCTGTTGAGCTACATGGGCCTCATGGAAAAGAACCATTTTAGTTTTCTTATTCTCTTAGCAGATGTTTGTTGGCTTTTGAGGCAGCTTAGTGGAACGTGTAGAGCTGGACATCTCCTGGAGTTAGTGAGAAACCTGCATTTCAGTTTCTGCTGTGGCCTCACGGGATCTGGTTCTTTCCCCCACACACGGCTGTCGGGTGGCTGCTGGGCTCCAGGTGTGATGGCCGGTGCATGGGCATGACCAAGGGCCAGCTGGACACACAGGCCCTGGGCTCTGGGACTGCAGGTGGGCAGGGTCCTTGGCTTCCCTTTGAGTTAGGCCCATGTTCTCCAACCTCAGTACGACATCAGTGCAGTCAGGGTGGTGAGAAATGTGTACTGCTCTCGGCGAGGGGCACCCCACTGAAGTCCAGCCAGAGGCTGCTGTCCCCAAAGCCATCAGACCTGAGCTCTGGGTCCCTGTGCTGAGTAAGGGAGCCCACTCGGAGACTCCGCTGAGCCACTCCAAGCAGGGAAGAGTGAGGAAGTCACTCCTCACCGAGTCCACTGAACAGGGATAGGAACACGTTTAGAAACTGAGCTGGACACTTGCTCCTCTCGCTCTGACAGTGCCGAGCTGTGGGTAATGGGGGAGGCTGCGCTGGAAGAGTGATTGGAGTTGAACTGGAAGGAGATTTAGAGGTCAGGCATTCCCAGAGTCGCTCGGACTTTGTTTTGAAATGTGCAATATTTATGTCTGGTGCTGAATATGCAAGTCTGAAATCTGGAAAGTAAAAGCCATTTCAGAGGCTGGTCGTGATTCACTGCGCGGACCTGTGTTTAGGAAGAGCAGGGGGCGCTGACCAGTCAGCTCTTTCGAAACCGTCATGGAATAGGACGTCTCTCTGGATGAAGGTCCCCAGTGTGACTGTGGGCCCCATCTCCTGAAATTGGCCTCTTCAGTGCTGTTCCAAAGGGGGGTAAAGGTGACTCAGAGGTTTCCAAAACCAGGTCCCCTCATTTCTGTGTAAAGTAGGGTAGGAAGGGGGTGCGAGCATCGCCGAGTTGAAAGTGTTCAAGTGTGTCCGTCACTTTCCTCAGCAGGAAGCAGGCCTCTGTCCCCGGCGAGCTGGCCCCGAGAGGGAAGGGAGATGGTGAGGAGGCCAGCATACAGGCCTTGCAGATGCAGTGGGGTGCAGGAGGGACGGGGCCCAGCGAGCCAGGCCCGCCACAGGATGGTGGTACAGGGCCCCGCGGATGGCCAGGCAGGAGACCCGAGCACTGCCCCGCACGGCCCCCACGGAGCCCACATCCCCTGCCCTTCAGACTCCTGGAGAGTAGACTCCCCGCTTTCCCTGGGGCCCGCTTCCACCCCTGGAGAGCGCACCTGTGCAGGAGGCGCCCGAGACCCAGAGAGGGTGCCCTCGGCAGCAGAGCGGGGCTGTTGAATCTCACCCCGTAGCCTGCAGTGGGTCACCTGGGGAGAAGCATGTTGGGGACCCCTGATGGGGTCGGTGAACACGTTCAGGTGGGACCCTCCGTGTCCTTTGTGTTAGGAAGTGAGTGGGGTGCAGGGCCTTTGTAGGACCCGGAAGTCCCTTCCCTGTCCTTACCACATCTGAAAATTGTGCCTGGCTGCCCCCGTGGGCGTCCTGAGGAATTCCACCTTTCCTAGTGGATCCCGGATTTTGTAATTTGAAGTACGTTTTCGCTACCTACAGGGTTAAGAGATAAATTAATACAAAGGCTGGCAGATTGGCTCCAGCACTTTGCCACCTCCGTGGACTCAGCCTTGCCCGCCCTCTCCATTTCTCCGTTTCCCTGACTGCGGCCTGGTTGCTTTGCACCGCGCGTTTGTAAACACCTGCTCCTCTTTGTGCGGGGGTAGGGTACAAATTGGATCCAGTGCCACTTCCTGTTTCTCTTGACAGCTTGGATTTTTTTCTTTTTAAGTGGCTTTGACAAAAGTCAAATTATCAAATCACCAGGTGACCCTTTCTATGCTTCCGCTGCTAATGAACTTGGGAAATTAAGACCTCTTCTGGCAGACAAACTCATTTGTTTTGACGAAGGGCCTGAAAGCATCTGTAAACACGAATAAATTGGTTTTTATTTTCTTTTCTCCAGTTGGCCCTGTGATCAGTAAACATGGGTTTTAGAGTTTTGTTGTGTTTCTTTGGCTTTTTTGTTCCTGTTTTTTCATTTGCCAGAGGTTCATAGCACAGGGCTTCTTCGTGTCTTGGTTTCTTCCCATGCAGAGCTGTCCACAGGGTAGCTGGGATGCTGTGACCTCTCTGGAAAGAACTGGAAGCACTGGCCTCAGAGCCTGCCCTGGGTTCCAGGTGTGGTTTGACCAATTACAGGTTTGGAGTAACCCTTATCTGAAATACTTGGGACCAGAAGACTTTTGGATTTTGGACTTTTTTTTTTGGAATTTTGGGATATTTGCATATGCTGTAAAATCTTGCAGGTGGGACCCAAGTCTAAACACAAAATTCATTTATGTTTCATATACATTTTGTACATATAGCCTGAAGGTAATTTTATATAATAAAATAATAATTTTGTACATGAAACAAACTTTCATGATGTGGAGTTTTCCAAGGTCATACCAGGCCTCAAAAAAATCAGCTTTTGGAGCATTTGGGATTTTGGATTTTTGGATTATAGATATTCAGCCTGTAATCAAATGTCTTTATGTCTGTGACCTCAGCTTCGTAGTTCACAAGAAGGATGGCTAGCTGAAGTGAAATGATGTGTGTATCTGCACCCCTCCTTTATACGCAGACTGCTGTATACACAGTACATATAACGCATAGTGCAAATACTGTATTTATAGATACTGCATGAACATACTCACATCGTCTCTGTCAATCTGAGTGATGGTGTATCGTATAAAGATTTGTTTTGTGCTTATTAGTACCTGCAGGTGTCTCCTCAAAGCAGGAGGAGAGCCCCCTTTGAGGACGGAATGCTGTGTTCTTTTATGTCTCGATGCGTCTCTTAAGTTTGTATTAAAATATCTACACTCAGTACGTCTGTGGGTTTGGACTGGGAGATTCTTGGAGGTTTCTCCCTCTCTTACTTGAATGCTTTCAGATTGAAAGCTTCCCATACTTTAGCTCTTTAAAGATTTTAAAAAATAGGAGTTAATTTGATGATGACAAAGAAGATAAAACCAGTGTAGCAGAATGAGAGGCAAGAGCTCAGGTTCTAGACTTCATTCTGTGCTTTGTTCTCTGGGTAACTGTGGACAGGCTATTCCTTTCTCTGAGCCGCAGTTTCTGCATCCGCATGACAGGTGTGTGTTGGAAAAGCGCTTCCTCCTCGTGTTGTCTTCCAGGCCTGAGCTCAGGGATTCTGGACTCAGTTAGCGTTGCTCGCTTTGCTTTGTTTCGGTGTTGTGTATGAGTGTGGAGTGAAACAAATATAGTATGTGCGTGTGTGTACGTGTGTGCGTGTATGTGTGCATGTGTGTGTACATGTGTGCGTGTATGGGTGTGTGTGTGTAAAACAGTGGCACTTTCTCAGGCATTTGTCCCGGAAGGACTAGTGAGAGAGTTTATGTAAATCACGTAGCATCACGTTTGGCGGATAGGAAGTGCTGGGCAAGCTTCCTTTGTTAGGTGAGCAATGGCCACCCCAGGTAGACCAGTTGACATTTGGTCCTGTGGCGTTCGTTCATGGGTTGTCCCAAATGATCCCAGCTGGAAGCGTCCTTGATCTTTGCACAGCCCTCGTGGATCTGCTTTCTTTCCCTCTTTGCCTTCACTGAGCTTCTGAAACACTTCAGTGTGAAATTACAGATTTGAAAAACAAATGCTGTGAGGGGAGCAATTTACCTTATCCTGTTCTCTTCAAGTGGCCTGGAAAATGAAAAAACGCCCAAACCAAGACAAATTTATTGGATACCAAAACCGCCAGGCTATTGATCCTTAGAGCCAGACAGCATGGCGATGAATCAGGCGATAAACTTGGGAAGCACTTAGCCCGGCCTCGGCGGGGACGCTGGGTGTGTGATCACCGCTCCGGGCTGTGCTGACAGCCCCGCAGCTAATGAACTAGCACTTATTAACCAGCTGGCGGGTGGCCGTGTCTGTGTGAAGTGCGGGTCAGTGAGACGCACGTGCACAGCTTTATGTTTTATAGCGGCCTGGGTGCTCGGGGCTTAATCTCTGACTTCCAAGGTGACAGCTGAATGTTCTCACCTGGAACTAGGAGCGCTAAGGCTTGTTCCAAGTGTGCAGAGCTGTGCACTAGGCCAGAGGGCTTTGTGTCTCCTCGTGGTCTCTGGAGGGGAGGAGCGGGTGCTGGGTGTTGGGGTAGAGATGGTTTGTCAAGCCCCACACTTAACATCATTGGGATGCGATACCCAGAGTGTCCTGCCAGCTCGCGGAGCTTCGCAGGTCGAGAGTTCCTGACATCTAGCTCTATGGCCTTCCGAAGTTGGAGGTACCCAGAGACGCTGTCACAGCCCTCCAGCTGCCTGGAGTCTGTGCTGCTGCTGTGTGATGGTGGCTGCTTAGAACTGGGTATCCTGACCCCATGGGACTGAAGTGGTTCTTCCTGACTCAGCCTCCCGGGGGTGTTCTTTCTTAACTTCCCAGTACTGTGCAGGTAGGTAAAACTCGCAGTGTGCCTTGCACCATTCCCCTACATTCCTGTGTTGAATGTCACTCAAAATGTGCTGTTATTCAGAGACAGGGCTGCTGCAGATTCAGAGTTGGTTCAGATAAAGTCATCCTGGCTTTGATGGAGCCCCAACCCGGTGTTGTCACCAGACACCGGCGTGGCCAGTGGTACTTTCCAGGTCCTTGTTGTCCACTTCAAAGAACTGGGTGGGACAGCCAGAAAATATAAAAGTTTAACATCTATTAAAGGTAAAAGAAGAAGGTGCTCTGAAGAAGTGCTGTGCAGAAAAGAAGAGAGAAGAGAAAATACGCCCTGCACATGGAGTGGGCCACAGCCAGAGCAAGAAGACAGTGGCCACCTCTTTTATATCCTCTTTCTGACCTCAGATCCGGGCGGACCCATGCAGGGCTCCGAGCTACTCTGCGCATGTTTCCGGGCTGTGAGGGACAGTTCTCCATGATTGGCACATCACGCCCAGCTGTCCAGCGAGCTTGCCATGCCCTAATCTCCCATCTCAGTGTGACTGGGTGTCCTTATATCTGGACATGGACTGGCACACACCATGTGAAGACGGGGGCTGCTGGCACAAGCCAAGAAACTGCTGGAAGCTAGGAGAGCGGCCTGGAGCAGACCCTGCCCTGGCACCTCAGGGAAAGCACGCACCACACATCATGAGCTTGCGCCTCTACACCTGTTTGTGGGACTTTGTTATGGGGGCCCTAGAGCACTAGTGTAATGCTCCAAGCATTTCCCTACCAGGAAGGTGGGATGAGCCCTAAGAGAGGGGAAAGGGGCTAAGTAGCCACTGTTGCTTCAGTGCCTACGGAACCAGTTCTAGGAACTTAAAATTGTCTACAGGCATGAAGACAAAGCCTATGTGTGTAGCCAAAGGATTTAGATGAGAAAAAGCTTTCTTCCCGAACAAGCGGCTGTGCCCAGATGTTCTTAGCAGCACCACTCACTGCAGCCACTGCAGCCTGATGCAGCCTTGTGTGACGAGTGGACACAGGATGAATGACACTCATGTGTACCCACGCAGCACACCGGGGTCTGCCACCACACAGAATGCCGGGCTGACGTGTGCTGGAGCATGGGCGAACCCAGAACACACCAGGCATAAGAGGCCACTCATCGTATGAGTCCGAGTGTGAAACACCCCGCGTTGGTAAATCCATGCAGACAGAACGACACCACTGCTTCCCAGGACGGGGTGGGAGGGCGGGGAGGACTCAGCGCTCTGGCTTGGACTGGTGAAATTGTTCTGGAACTGAAGTCAGTGATTGTATAGCAAACATGAGTTGTCTCACCAAGCCCACACATGGCACTGACCTGTGCATGTTAAAATATTCATTTCATGTCACCGAATTTCATCTTAAGAAAATGCTATTCTCGATCACAGGAAAGGGTAAGTGGCCCAAATCAGGGGCATATTCCAAGAGGCGGAAAGGGATGACTGCTGCAGCCATTGCTTGGTAGAATTAGATTTCTTGGTGTCAGAGCACCCTTCAGTGTGCATGCATTACGGGTTTTAGTTTTTCTGGCTTGAAACAAGTAAAAGTTCTGTTATCTGAATGGGGAATTTCCATCCTGACTTTGTTTCTCTTGTGGGTTTGGTGAGATTTTGATGACTTGCATTTGCCTCATAGTCCTGAGTGGAACTGGGTCACAGCTTAGCCCCAGACCAATCCCTGGCAAAGGAGAAAGCATTGCCTTAACCCTGAGACAGCCACGGCTCACCTGGCCCGCCCTGCGCCGCCCCTAACCTTCCGGGCATCCGCAGGACAGGGCGTGGCCTCATGCAAGGGCCCGGCCCACCATGACCCCTCGAGTGGCCTCTGCACCTGTGCGCTCTCCCGCTCCAGTGCTCGTGTTGCCTCCTTTCTCCTACACACAGATGCCATCGCCCTCCTCATGGAGTGTCCATGGCCACCCAGGGGCCGTGGGGCCAAGTGCAAGTTCTTCACGTAGCATTCCAGGTCCCGTGGGTTCCCTGCCACCCGCCTGCCTCGTTATCAGAGTTCCCCGCACCCTCGTCCTGGCCCCTGGCATGCCCTGTACTTTCCCTGGTGGCCTCTGCCAGGGGCTCTGCCTCTCTCCTTCCAGCCTTTGGAAACCGCTGTACCCTGGCTCGGCTCAGCTGTTGGCTGAGAACCGTGTCTCGCGAGCGTCTGTCTGCTGTCGGTCAATCACACTCTGAGGTTCTGGGAGGGCAGGGCCCTGCTGTATCCATCTCTATAGCCCCAGCCCCAGGCTTGCCCAGGAAGAGAGGACACTGGGGATGGCTGGCACAGGGTGCCACAGTGCACAGAAGTAGCTGCCTTCTTCCTACCATTTGCCACCAGAGATATTTACGCACAGTCCCCGAGGGCCTCGGCATCGGGAACTGCAGACTCTGTGGCGAGATGGGAGGAGACCCGCAAAGCGCCAGGACCCTGGAGTGCTGTTTGCAGTAACGGCCCTTGTTAAAAGCTTGTGAGTGTTTGCTTAAGCCAAGTGAACATGTGAGGCATGGCTGCCTGAGTCATCCCTTTCCGGCATAAAAATCCAAAGCACTGAGACCAAAGCACTCCATCGGGCAGTTTCCTGGGTAGCCTTGTGGATGAGATTAAGGGCTGATCTTGCATCAGAAGGAAAACAAACTCGGCCACCTTGAGCTGGGCTCTGACTCCGGGAGCATGGTCCTTGGGAGGACCCATTTGCGTGGACGGGCTGTTTGGCAGCACATTGCTGAAGCAGTTACTATCTGAAGGGGACGCTTCAGGTTACTTCTCTGTTCTCTCCTTTGTGACCCTTAACCTGTGTTGGTCCCTGGCTCCCACAGCTCCAAGACTGGTAAAACAGGTGTGTGATAACACAGGTGCGCCGTAACAGGTGTGTGATAACACAGGTGCGCCGTAACAGGTGTGTGATAACACAGGTGTGCTCTAACAGTTGTGGTGCAACACAAGGGGTGGAATTAAGGAAATCAGCGGGGATGCGGATCATTGAGCATCACATCCCCAGGCCAAGGGGTGGCTCTGGAGGAGGCGCTGACTGCAGTGCGTGGTGCGTGCTGGGTGGAGCACCCTTCGAGCCTGTGAGGAGGAAAGGTCTCCCTGAAGAGGTGGTGCCTTGGACCAGTTTCCAGCCTCAACACTGCTGTCACTGTGGGGATCCCTCTTTGCTGGGGCGCTATCCTGTGGCCAAGGTGTCCATCGCATCCTCGACCTTCGCCCACAGTTTTCCTGCGGGTCCCACACTCCCAGGTCATGATCCTCAAAATCGCACTTTGCCCAGAGTGCCCTGGGGGAGGGATCCATGTCACCCTGCTTGAGAACCACCATGCAGGGGAGGAAGAGCTAGCGTGGAGACGTCTGTGTTAGAGGAGGCGGCAGGTGGGGAGGCAGGAAAGCGTGAGGGGACATCGTGCCCTTCCCCGTGCTGCTCCCAGGTGATGAGGCTGTGCTGGGCCTGAGGCGGGGAGAGCGGGTGGGCAGGGCTTGGGCCTCAGGGCTCGGTTGCTCGGAAGGCAGAGGTCTGAGGGTCATTTCCGGTCCCCCTCTTCCGGAGTCGCACGGGCCCTGTGACCTGCAGCGCCCTGCAGTGAACAGACCCTCACCAGTGTGAACGCGTTCTTCCTTTCCAGGGTCCATCCCATCCATAATCAGCCTTCCCCTATCGCACTGCTGGGCATCCAGCCCGGGCACTGCAGAGCCTCCGCCAGCCCTGCCACCCTCCCTGGCCTGTGGTCAGCTGCACTGGCCCTACAGTGTCCTGAGGGGCTGGGAAGCGTTGAAACCCCGCTGTCCAGCAGCGTGGCCACCAGCCGTGTGGCCTCTGAGCGCTGGAAACGTCGAGGCTAGTTCACAGGGCGCTGCGCTGTGATCTCAGAGACAAGCGGCAGAGAGCAGCTGCATTCCCCGCTTCCGAGCATGGCTGGTACCCACCGGAACGGGAAGCGGGGCTGAGCTGTGCTGGGGTGCAGTGTCTTCATCCGGCAGTCTCTTGACGTGGGTTTGTCCTCTTTGTAAGAGCAGTAGCATGCTGAACGGTGGGCGCAGGAGTCTGCCCTTCCTCCACAGGCGGAAGAGTGTGCGTGTGTGTGTGGCACTGGGAATTAAACCCAGGCATTGCACTAAGCTACATTCTCAGCCCTTTTATTTTATTTTTTTAAATTTTGAGACAGGGTCTTACTAAGTTACTTAGGCTGGCTTCCAACTTGCAATCCTCCTGCTTCAGCCTCCTGAGTAGCTGGTACGATAGGAGTGTGCCACGGTGCCTACACATTCTCTTCAGTAGTTTTTTATGAAGTCACATGACCATGAGGGTGGCCGAGTACGTTCGCTTGCCTCCCTCCCTGCTTCCGCCTGGTGTGCGGACATCATGGCAGGCAGCCAGTCTCGTGTGTGCTGTCCCTAGAACTTGGTTGGATGCCTAACAGAACCTCGTGCGGTTCCCACTTGACGTAGTAACTTGGGTTCTCTCTGATCCCTCAGTCCCGCAGAAAGGCTTGGCATTGCTGTCGCTGCGGCCTTTGGAGCTACCGCTCTCGTGGCCAGAGTGTGCACAGCTGCTCCAGGCTGGGTCTCCTCACTCCAGGGCTCTGTAAATGCTGGGAGCCATGAGAGGCGCCCACCATGCCTTGGAGCTTGCTTTCCCTGTGACCGAGAGGAGACAGGTGACACTCTCAGGTGACAAGCAGCACATCCTCCCTGCAGAGCTGAGAGAAGACAGTGGGCCAGGCCGTGACGAAGGCCTGGGCTTGCTGCTGCCCTCGATCCGTGGCCTCACTGAGGTTCTGAGACCAAAAGGACTTGCTTCCCCACAGCCAGAGAGTTGGGGTTCCTAGTGGAATCCAGGGGAGCCAAGTGGCCGAAAGGGACACCGTGAGCTCCAGGCACACAGTGTCCCCTCCAGGCGTGTTGCCCATGGCCCTCACTCCCTGGGTTCCCGAGATCAGTGCACACAGTGTCCCCGAGGCCAGGTGCCACCCTTCAGATGAAAACAGGAAGTGGATACCAATGTGTCCTCAGGGCCATCACAGCACTGCTCTTCCCCGTGGAGCAGAGAGAGTCGCCCAACCTCACATGCACCCAAGGGTACCTGAAGGGCACCCTCTGGCCAGGGAACCTCCTTCAGTGCTGTGCTAGTTCTGTTTCTCCTAGTACAGATGTTGGGGAGCCGGGCGGTGAGTTGAGAGGCTGCCAGCGCATGTGCAGTCCAGAGCTTGAGGTCAGGAGACAGCTTCCTGGGCGTGGCTCGAGGGCTGCCCTGAGACCTCCCTGAGTGAGATAGGGGAAGGCTCACTCTTACCTGGCTCTGCTGGGCACGCAGCAGCAAAACCAACTGAGGTCTTGGTAGAAGTGCAGAAGCCACACCTCTAATCCCAGCATCTTGGGAGGCTGAGGCAGGAGGAGCAATTTAGCAATTTTGAGACCCTGTCTCAAAATTTAAAAGGGGGGAGGGGCTAGGGGTGTAGCTCAGTGTGAAAGCCCCGGGTTCAATCTCCAGCACTGCAGTCGATAGATAGATGATAGATAGATAGATAGATAAATGATATATAGATAATAGGTAGATAAATAGATGATAGATGATAGGTAGATAGATAGATAAATGATATATAGATAATAGGTAGATAAATAGATGATAAGTAGATGATAGACAGACAGACAGCGCTGCAGACCTCGCCGGAGAGGTCCTGCAGGGCAGGGAAGGCTGTGGATCCCTACGAGGTCCCTGCTGTGCGGCTGATGTAGCATCCGCTGCCCTGCGCCACAGTGAGCCCTTTCTCCCCGTCCCCGCTGAAAGCCCCCACGGCCATTCATGCAGGAGCCCTGCCTCCTCAGGAGAAACCTGCCAGGCCCAACGCGCTTGGCATCAGTTAGGATCTTGAGTGATCTGAGGACAGGGCCATGTCATTTCCTAGACTTTGTTTTGAATCCCAGAGATTTTCACCGCAGTTCCCAGCAACCCTCGGGCCGTGGGCCCTGTGGAAAGTCCGCTCTAACCCCGAGGCTGACGAGCGTCCTTCCGTGGCAGCGGCCTGCCTGATTCCCGGCAAGGATGCCACAGAGAACACAGCTCGGCCTGTGCACTGCCTGGTCCCGGAGGAGGAGGTGTTTTGAATTGCAAATAACCCACAGAGACATAATGATTTAAACTCTTCAATAGCTTTTAAATTATAAAAGCAGTGCGTGCTTATGTAAAAGGTGGTAAAATACATATTTGCATAACATGAAAGTGTCCATATCCTATATCCAGTGATAACTTTCAACATGCAAGCCTTTTTGCATATCTGTGTGTACGTGTATTTATGAATGAGATGTGATTTGTATCTTTACTTGCGCTGTCCTGGCTGCCTCGATGTCCTGAACAGATTTAAACATTTCCCCTTTCATGGTCATTTTGACTGTGTGGAAGAGGCAGAAGTCACACAGTTCCAGACCCAGTGAATAAGGTGGATGAGGTCACAGCGTTGTGTTTTTATTAGGCTGCCTTTCCAGTGACTGACGCTTGGCAGCAGTAGTCACTGTATTTTTTATACCTCATAAAGACACCCAGGAAAGAGGACTGCAGAGCTGCTGCAGAAAGTGGCAAGAATGATGGGATCAGTGTGTTTGAAGAGAGGGGGAAGATTTTCAGGCAATTAATGGCAATGTGTCTTTTACTGTAATAATTTTTAAAATGTAAACATTAACCATGTATTTTGAGCTCACCTTATATCAATATCTGTATTTATGTACCGAGAGGACAGACAGTAATATGTGAGTATTTGCTGATCTATATAAAGTTTATTACTTTGGATGGAAGGGTACCTGCAATTGAACTATAAATTAAAGGTTTTGTTTTTTGTTTTTGTTTTCTGAGATAAGATCTCCAGGCTGGTCTTGAACTCACAGCAGTCCTCCTGCCTCAGCCTCCCAAGTGCTGGGATTACAGGGTGTGCACCACCTCACTCAGCTTACATTGAGCTTTGACTCTTGCTTTTATAGCTTAGCAGTGCATGATTTTTCTGGCTTCTACAGTGTTCTTCCCTCAGCGGGAGTCCCATCGGTGCAGACAGACAGGGTAGACGCTCAGGAGGCGCTGGCCGCCCTGGCCGAGGAGGACGCGGCGTTGGGATGGGGGTGCGTCGTCACGAGCCCCTGGGGTCTCTGGATCACTGCTGGGCGCTGTTGTGTCACTGGCAGCAGAGCTGCGCAGAGCCGGTCTTCCTGCCGGGGTGTCCGCAGTTGCTCATGGTTAGTGTGAGTCCAGCTCTCTCCAGTCCCTCCATCCAGTGTGGGTACCTGTGTTGACTTCCTGGTGTGACCCCTGATAGTGATCTTCCTCCCAGGTGTGGTTTTGGCTCACAGAAGTGTCACTGAGAAGCCAAATTCCCGAGTAGTTTTCAGCTTGAGTTTAATTTCAGATGCGGAGTTAATCACAAAAGACAAACCAGAGCAGGCGCTGCTGTAGAGCTGTGTGCAGTGTGCATGAGGGAATTTACTGCTGCAGATGGAAGGGGGAGGGAGGGAAGGGTTGTAAAGAGCCGTTTTCTCTGCGTGCTATTTAGATATCAGTGCAGCTGAATTCAGTTCCCATCCCCCGCACGCACCCCCGTCCACAATGTGGCTCCCCGGTATAGATGGTCAAGCGAAGGCCACCGAGGGACAGCGGGTGCAGCCACTGGACTTGAACTCTGGTCCACCTGCCCAGCCCTGGAGCGCGGTCCTCCTCTCAGTCCGTGTGACTAGCAGGGCTGGCGTGCGGGGTTGGAGTGCAGACTTCCCACGGGAGCCTGTCCTCAGCAACCCTGCTGCTCTAACAGATTTGGCTTCCTAGTCTGCACTCCGGCCCGGTAATCTTCGTGTTTCACTGCAAGGGCATTCATCAAATCCGCCTGCATGGCTGCGGCCAAGCCTGGTGGGCAGTGGTTCGTTCCGTTCAGTGTTTCTTGCCGGCAGGCGGCTGCGCAGCAGCTTCCGGAGCAGGCAGTGCCGCCTCTTGCAGTGCTGGATCCCGCTGATTCATTCCGGACGGTGGTCAGACACCGCGGTGACAGGCGGGGAGCTGTGTCCCCGGGAATGCGGGAGACCGGATGTCGGGAGAGGAGGCAGTTCACAGACCGCCGTCAGCAGGGGAAGAGGGTGACAGTGGAGGAAGGACGCGCTGTGGGCGTGTGGCCGGGACGCCCGGACAGCTGTTCCCAGGCATCTGCCACCCTGTGGCGCTGTCCATCCCAAGTGGCTGTGCCCCTCAGGAGGCTCCCCGTGGCTTTGCCTGTCCCCCATAGCTGAGCGAAACCCATATGAGGGCCGGGTGGCAGTGAGGCTTTCGGGTCAGGCCCTCAGGTGAAGGACCAGGGCTCCGTCCGATCTGTGTGGGTCTCTCTCCTGCCCCTCCCCGGCCGTCCACTGTCCTGCTCTAAGGACAGCCTCTCCAGGCTGGGTACGGTTACCTGCGCGTTCTCCTCTGCTCTCTGCGTAATGTCGTGTGTCCCAGCATCTCTGGACGACCTCCCCTGCTGTGGTTAGGAGGAAGCCCCACCCACAGCCCCATGGAGTCCGTTCTTGGTTCTCCCTGTGGCTGAGGTCCCGCCACGCAGGTGTACCTGTGCCCAGCAGCCTCCTTTCCTGGTATGCACCCTCCTCCTGCCGCAGGGCCTTCCCGGCCACCACCTGCGACACAGGACCTCTCTGCCCTCCTCACCACCATGGCTTGGCCGGCACCTTCACCAGCCCCCATGCAGACCTCGGCTGTCACATCCAGGGGCTTCAAGGACGCTCTGTGTGGCCAGGTCTCCTCCACTGTGCTCCTAGAAGTCACTCTGTGGTCTGGGCTTTGAAAGTATGCGCCTGCCTCGTGGTTGGTAGACAGTAGGTGCTGACTACATGCGCCTCCTTGGAGCTTGGGGGTGTGTGTGTGTGTGTGTGTGTGTGTCCCCGTCCCCTAAGCATCCCTCACTTATCTCTGTAACCACTTCAGTTCCGATGGGCTGCGAGCCCACGGTGTCACCTTCTGTCTCTTGTGATCATGGTGAGGCAGGAAATGAGGACTCAAGCGCTGCCTTGGGGACCCGGGAGACATTGAGACATTTCTCTCTGCAGGTGGCACCCATGTCCAGTGCCGAGGACTCAGCCCTTGTCCTTTGCTCTTCCTTTCAGAAAGTATTATGAGGGAGGCCGAGGACGCCACACCCCGGACAGAGACGTGGCCCTGGGACTAGCAGAGCACTTCTGGGAGGATGCTGGGCGTCTGCAGGGGGAGGCGGAAATTCCTGGTGGCCTCGCTCACCCTGCTGTGCATCCCGGCCCTCACCTGGGTTTACCTGTTCGCTGGGAGTTTTGAAGGTAAGAATGGAGCGAGGGAGCAGGAAGGAGGCTGGGTGGTCCGTGTGGCGTCATGCTGGTTGCATGATGACTTGCCTGGGATGCACAGGTGCCGGGGCAGCCAGCACTGTTGGGGACAGAGAGAAGCCGGCCGAGACCAGTGCACAGGGTGATGGTGGGCACTCGGTGTCTGCAGCCCTGTGGTCGGGGGTCGCAGCCTTGTGGTCGGGGGTTGCAGTGTCCGTAACTGGAAGAGGTAGAGCCTGGCAGGGGCACTGAGCCAGATGTTTCCCTCACGGGTCTGCCTGCTTTCTTCCGTGTTTGCACATCCTGCGTCATGGACCTAGAGCTGAGAGAGAGGAGGAAGCAGATCCGCAGGCCGGTCTCCTGGAGGATGCGGAGGTTGACAGGTGATGGCCGTGTGGTGGCCTGCACTGAGGTGGCAGAAGGCCAAGTGCCAAGCAAAAGCTGGCAGAGCCATCAGCCTGGGCTGGCAGCAGGATGGCCAGCGTGCGCACGGCCATGGGGGGGCCTGTCGGGTGTTCAGGGATCCCCACACAGATGCACATGGAGGGGGCCCTGCCACTGGCAAGACTGAGAGGGAACAACGGGGCATAGCGTCCTCTCAGCCAGCAGCTTCAGAGGCGATGCAGCACTTTTCAAATCAAAAGTGGGTCCTGTCTCCGGGGCTGCAGGAGGGCTGTGTTGGGGCTTCTGCTGCCTTTTCTTTACCCCACGCTTGGATTAAAAAAAAGAAAAGAAAATTCATCTCAAGGAAGTCGTTACTGTGGTTTTGAACATTTGCTTTATGTGTGATTTTATTGGCACTCAAGGCTGCCTTTTTATTAGGAGTTGTGCTCGGCTTTTGAGATCTGCCTTGGAGTGGGAGACAGACGTCAACAGAGTGGAGCTGTGCACCTGCCTTGCAGGGCTCAGGGTCCCAGCCCGTGTCTAGGGCCACACCCCATCACGGCCCACCCGCAGCTCCATCCCTGAGCCTTCATCTATGAAGCTACATTCACTGAATCAGTGATAGCGAACCTTTTAGAGATCAGTGCTCAAACTGCAACCCAAAACCCACTTATTTATCACAAAGTGCCAACACTGCGATTAAACCTGAATACTTAGGATTTAGTTTAGAAAAAACAACTCATACAGGAACATCTTTTGCCTTAAAAGAAAAACACAGTAACATGTGTGCCATAGGTTTGCCACCACTGCGCTCCATGATGCCTGGGGAGAGGAGGCTTCATGTTGCAAAGGCATCTGTGGCAGGAGGGTGGGTGGGTGTTGATTCTGACGATGGAAGAGGTTGTACGACGGGAGAAAGAGGCTGCGGGGCTGATCCAGGTTTCAGAGGTAAAGACCCACCTTTGGCAGTGTGACCAAACTAATGGTAATAATGACAGTAATGATGGTGATGATGATCATGACCATGTTGCTGATGATGGTGCTGGTGATGATGATGGTGGTGGTGGTGGTGGTGGTGATGGTGGTGGTGATGGTGGTGGTGGTGGTGATGGTGATGATGGTGGTGCTGGTGATGATGATGGTGGTGGTGGTGGTGGTGGTGATGGTGGTGGTGGTGGTGGTGGTGATGGTGATGATGGTGGTGATGGTGATGATGGTGGCGATGATGATGGTGATGGTGGTGGTGATGGTGATGATGGTGGTGATAGTGGCAATGGTGATGATGGTGGTGCTGGTAATGATGGTGATGATGATCATGACCATGTTGTTGATGATGGTGCTGGTGATGATGATGGTGGTGGTGGTGGTATGGTGGCGATGGTGATGATGATGGTGGTGATGGTGATGATGGTGGTATGGTGGCAATGGTGATGATGGTGGTGGTGATGGTGGCGATGGTGATGACGGTGATGATGGTGGTGATGGTGATGATGGTGGTGGTGATGATGGTGGCGATGGTGATGATGATGGGGTGGTGATGATGGTGGCGATGGTGATGATGATGGTGGTGATGATGGTGCTGGTGGTGGTGATGGTGATGCTGATGCCAGCAACACGAACAGCTGGCATCGTATTTCTGGTGCCAGCACTATTGTAAGGAGCTTGATGCAAACCCTGTTTTCATGGGCCCTGTACAGTTGGGACAGTTGTTACCCTGCTTCCCAGATGGGAGTGAGGCCCATGAACTTTGGTGACCTGGCCAGGCTTCCACTGTGTCAGGCTGGGGCTGGACTCCCAAGCTCACTTTCTGCTGTGATGCCACGTTGCAGGCCAGTCTCCAGCATGGTGTTGGATCTGACGAGGGCTTCCCCAGGATGTCACGTGATCTTTCTGCACAGAAGTTGTGGAATTTTGATTTGTGCTCAGTAGCAAAAGCCCTCCCAGAATGATGTTGGCAGAAAGTGGCACTGTAGTGACTCACTGGTACCCAGCGCTGCAGAAACCCTTCAGCCAGGCGGGCGGTCAGGGAGGCGTGGGTGTCCGTGGAAAGCTCGTATGTTCAGCACACGCAGGGCTGGGCGTCTGCGCCAGGGCTGTGAGCAAGCAGAGTGTTGATCTGAGCTAATTCTGGCCGCGCTGCGATTAGTCTTCAGTGAGCCCTTGGTCCACTGCTCGTTTGGCTCTCAGCAGCCAAACTGCTGCTGAAGTGAACGTGACTGAGAGTCATCGCAGCGGTTGCAGCGGAAACAAAGGGTCCTGACCTTTGACCTCGCAGGGTCAGATGAGGACCTGGAGCTCCAAAAGACAGCTTTTCCTTTGTGTTATTCTCATGGGGACTCGGGGTCCATGACCTGGGGGGCAGGGTTTTAGCTTGTCTGCACGTGATGGCTTCCCATGCACTGCCCTGTCCCTCACCCCAGAGCACATACTGGGAGGTTTGTGACCTCAGACAGGACAGGGCTGGAGTGCACAGTTTGCTGAGGTCTCGTGTCCCCTTGTGGCCACTTTGAGGCAGCAAAGCCCGTCTTGCCTCCTGCTCGTGGCGCGGAGTTGTCATGAAGAAGGACATCACGCTGTAAGAACACAAGATGCTAAGTGCAAGATGAAATGGACAGTGTGATGTAAAGTTGTATTGATTTTCCTTTTTAATGGATCAAAACCGAAGAGCTTTCCTAGCCCGTGCTTAGCCGCCGTTGGCACTGAGCTGGAGCAAAACCTCCTGAGGATCAGGGATGTGACCGCGAGGGAGCAGCACCCGTGGCGCAGGTGTCTGAGCTCCTCGCCTGTGGCTGAGCAGAGCCTCCTGAAGGTCTCAGTGGCTGCGGGGGCAGCGGAGACCCTCAGGGTCCTGCTGGTTGTGCAGAGCACAGGAGGCGACAGTACCTCAGCCGACGGGTGTCCTGGAGACGCTCGGATGGGGTCAGAGCTCCCGTTCTGTATGAGCGCCAGTAGACCTGCACCCCTCCCTGTTCACAGCGCTGTGTGCTCACTGACAGCAGTGGTCTGGGAATTTTAAATGGAAAATTCTAGGCGCAAGCCTTCAAAGTGTTAAGTTGCTCTCGGTCCTGAGTGGCGTGGTGGCATGTGTCTCTGTCTGCCCCATCCCGCCAGGACCAGAACTGTGCCCTGTGCCACGTGGCCTGCGCTGCCCGCCTGCTCCTGCTCAGTGGTGGCCTCAGTCATCAGGCTGCCTGGTGCAGTGTGGTGGCGCCTCTGTTCAGGTCGCCCACATTCGATCGGTCACAGGGAGCCGTGAGTCCTCCAGGGAAAGAGAAAGATCTGCACTTCAGTGTGAAGGAAGAGCTGCATGCCGAGATCTCCCGTAAGAACAACTGTGTCCCTGAAGTCATGAAGAAGGAAGGGGACAGGCGTGCTAGTTTTGCTGTCACAATCACAGCCACAGTGGCGATGAGCACTTCGTTGAGTAGGAAACATGTTAAATGTGGGCAGCTGTATGTGCAGGAAGCAGTATGTGTGCAGTGCTTCCCCTCAGATACGGGAATGTTGTTCCGCTTCCTGTGACAGATTACCACAATCTTAATGTCTTAAAAAAAAAAATAAAAACCTAAATTTTTTCTAAAGGTCGAAAGTCCAGACTCAGTCTGGGCGGAGGCCGTGGTGTTGGCAGGGCTGGCTCCTCCGGAGGTGCCAAGGAAGACTCCTTCCTCTGGCCGTGTTAGCTTCCAGCCCCACTCTGCGGCTCCATCCACATCCCCAAGGGCGTCAGAGCAGTCGCATCTCCAGATCTCCCTCCACGACCTGTGACCTGCGTCTTGCTTCTGTCAGCACATTCCCGTCTGTGACCATAGCGCTCCTCACAAGAGGTGACTGATGAGTGCACTGGTCCCGCCTGGACGACCCGTGATAACTGACCTCTCTCCAGATGCGGAATCGGACTGCACCTGCCGCAGTCCTGCCGTGGCAGGAGGCCCTCGCAGGGTGGGGCGGTGAGCCTCAAACACCCATGGGCAGCGTCCTCCCGCCCCCTCGCCCATGCACAGAACCTGAGGGGCGTTGTCCACCAGCTTCCTGTGCGCACATCTTGTGCTGCTCTGGAGTTCGGGGCCCTCTAATCTTGCCTGATGTATAAACACGAACGGAGCGGGTGTTCCATGAAGAAGCTCCGTGCTCAGCAGTGTTGTGAGCTGTTCGGACTGCGTGCGATCATGGCGAGTTGTCTGTTGCTGGCAAGTCGCTAACCGATAACGGGTTGAGGCTGTCTGAGAAGAGTTAGCCAGAACTTCTCTTGGGGATGCTGGTTTTAGGGTGGTTTCCTTTATTTGATAGGTCTGTTAACTTTAGTAAAAGATACATTGGTGTAACCACTTTGGTTTTGCCGGGTGAAGCCACGCATGCCCATCAGCTCTGTCCCAGGTACACACCAGGCAGAAGTGTGTGTGCAGGCACACCGGGCTTGTGCACCAGTGTGTACACGGCAGCATTGTTCACACGGCGCACACAGGAAGCTTGGGATGCCACGCACAGCAGAACAGGCAGTGCAGAGGGGCCTGATACAGCCAGGTGCCGTGAGCACGGAGCCAGTGCCGAGCAAAAGCAGGCAGACACACACACCGTGCTCTGCGTGACCAGGGCTCCTGACATCCACAGACAGCGGAACTGAGGGGCTGGCTCTGCGGGGAAGGGTCACGTGGAGACTGCGGGCCACAGGAAGGCTTTGGGTGCTGCTAATAATTTACTTTGTAACCTGATGATTTTATAGTTGTGTCACTTTAATTAATTCAACTACAGTGGTACCTTGGTTCAGAAATGCTTTTGTTTGCAAACATTTTTTTTCACAAACAGAACCTTTTGGCCCAATTTTTTTTGTTTGTGAACTCTGCATCAGGTGACAAACATGACTGCGGCCATCTTTCCTGCAGGAACAAAAATGTGGCCACCTTTGCCAAAATCGTAGGACAAGTTAAGTCCGTGAACTGAGGTGCCACTGTATTTCCCTCTTGATTTATTCACTTTTCTACACATTATTTCATGTTTTGAAGCCCTATGCAAATCTAGAGGCTTAAGTGAGAAGCTGAATTTCAAGTGATTCTTTTAGAGTTTTGTATTTTCAGATGAGAAGAATTTTGTTAACCTTTGGGATTTATGCTGCTGTGTCACTGTCAATTCAAATACTTTTTCAGCGTGAGCCTTTCTTTTGGGATTGATGTTTAACGCTTCTCCTTAACTCTGAGATCTTTTCCCCTTCCTGATACACCTCATCGTTTGCACGGTATTTGCTCTATAAAAGTTTGATCACAGCATTGACTTTGAGATCTGAATTTGTTCATAAAACCTGTGTCTGTGTGAGTGTTTTCATCAATTCAAAACAAGACCTGTCTTCCTACCAGGACAAGCAAAGATATAGCTCTAATTAATATGAAAGCAGTATTATTGCTTGGCATAGATGCCAAGCCACATTTGATAATGAATGTTCCCATCTGCATTACTCAGTAAACATGTGCTTGGAAAAAGAAGGAAAATCCCTCTTACAGAAAGTTGAGAACCCTGAAAAGGAAGTGTGTTGTGAGGCTATAACTGTAACCAAAATGACGGCAACACTTTCCATTTGTGTCCCATGCGTGGGGGTGGAGCTTGCCTGGCACACGCCTGGCACACGCAAGGCCTGGGTTTGATGGGGGTGGGGAGGGAAACACCAGACAAACAAAACCCACAGTCTACAGCTGTGAAGTGGATTGGCTGCCTCGGCTCGCCACTCTGTTGGGTTTTTACTGGTTTTGAATTCATCGGTAGTGGTTAAATATTGGAAGATAATTGGCATTTCTTTTTTTTTTTTTTTTTAATGCGGGTACCAGGAGTCGAACTCAGGACCTCGTGCTTGCCAGGCAGGCCCTTATGCCGCTGAGCTATATCACTGGCCCTCCTTTTTTAAAAAATGGAAAGATCTACCAAAATCAGATCCTCACTTCACCGTGGCAGCATCCGTGGGGCAGAGTCCTAGCTGTCCCTTTGCACGGTGCGTGAATGCTCCTGTTGGTCCCGGTGTCCTCTTCCCTTGTCAGCCCCGGTCACCCTGCACGGCTGTTTTATGTGGAGACTTGAGGAGAAAGACCATGTACTCTCTGTTTGTGTCACTGTAGGCATTGGCTGGCTGGGTTAGACTTTGAGTTTGCATCTTTTTGGCTTGTTTTGCGCTTCATGCTGGGCTCCAGACTCTGCACGCACCATCTCGTCTACTCCTCACGGAGTTTCCTACCTGTCCCGGGCTGTAGATGAGGAGATGGGGCTCGGGATGCGAGCTGTTTGACCAAGGCCACCGGGCTAGCGAGCGAGGGAGCCAGGCCTGTCTGAAGAGCTCCTGCACAGCATGGTCCCCAGGACGTCAGATGCAGGGAGAGCTGGAGGTGTCCTGTTGAGTCAGGATGCTCAAGTGCTAGACAAGGACAGGACAGCCCCCGAGACAAGTGGCTGTTTTGGACGAGGAGGCAAACCATGTTCTGTGGCTAGCAGGATTATTATAAGCCAATAGAAGCAGAAAATGTAATCAACCCCTTAATGCAATTTGCATTTTGTTTCCACTATAGATCATAGAATTAGGCAGGGCAGACCTTAGGAGTCATCGCGCAGGCTTACAGCTGAGCAGATGAAACCTCTGGCAGCCTCACGGGACCTTGTTAAGGTCAGGGCCGAGGGCGGGTGAGCGTGTGCGAGGCCAGGCTGAACCCTGACAAGCGACTCGTCCCCTGGGTCAGCGGGGCCCCTTCAAAGGGACACGATGTGAGGCCCGCGCAGTAGCGTTGGAGGCCGGCACGGGCCTGCCGCACAGCCCCGGTACTCAGCAAACCCCAGCGCCCATTTGCTCTTAGGAAGGCTTCCTGGGAAGGTGACAAGGTCACCCCCGGCCAGCAGGACTTTGTTTCACAGTGGAGGAGGCCAGGACCAGGAGGACCACGAGGTTCCGGAGCCACCTCCAGGCTGGCGGATCTCTTTGTCATTTACTTGGTGTAAAGGGAGCCAAGGGCCATGCCAAGTTGGTCCACTGTGTCCGTGTGCATTTCCGGGCATGCGCAGGATGGGGCCCGAGACTCACCGTCCTATGGTCCTGAGTCGTGGATGCCGTGGTCATGTTGGAGAAGATTAAGTTGTTTACATAAATGCGCAGTTGTGAGACCCTTACAGTGCGACGAAGGGGAAGAGTCGTCGCTGACACCAGGCTCCATCACTTCCACAAATGTCTTCTCAGTGGGCTCAGCACTTGGTTCTGACCCAAGCCTGCCCTGAAATGCTGTGTGTCCTCAGCTTAACCTCTCTCGGCCCAGACTTCCTCCTCCAGAGCCAGGGTGCTGCTCCCTCCTGGACCGGGTTTGGTGTAGATGACAAGGAGTCCCGGTGCCTGTCCTGGCGCCATGTGGGACTGCTGCTGTGGGGTGGGCCTGGCAGTCCTGGACATCCTGCGTGCTGCACTGGTGCTCCACGCCCCGGCTCACAGGACCCTGGGCTCTTGCTGGATGGTGGTCAGTGGTGGACACGGACACTTAGACCAGGCCTCGGCCACCCTGCACTGTGCCAGTTGGTGGCATTTCTCCTGAGCCCACGTGGCGCTGTGGGACAGGAGCTGTCCTGTCTACACTGAGCAGTCCTCCTGCAGCCCAATGGGGAGGGAGGGCGATCCCGGAGCTTTGGAGCCACTGGTGGACCTCCCAAGGTTACTCGTGCACTCAGAAAGCATGGCCCTGGTGGCTCCCGGGAGTGTCCTTGCCTGAGGGGGTCACGAGGTGACCGTTCCTTCGTGGGAAGGGACAGCCGTGGTCCCATGTGGAATCTTGGCAGTGTCTGAGTTACTCCTATCTACATGGCTTCGCCTTCTTTGAGGGGAGCAGGTCAGGTAAACCTGGGGTGCATCGGCCTTGCATTTCCAGGTGTCAGGCAGACCCTCAGTGATGATCTACACATCTGTGTGCAGAGAGCAGGGGTCTGACCCAGAGTTTGACGCCGCGAAGGTGCAGAGTCCTCTGATGACGTCCTTGCCTTCATCGGAGACTGGGGAGCCTTGGAGGCAGGGTAGGACCTGTGCCGAGGGCTTCCTCAGCCTGGAGCTTGGCGTTTGCCGTTGTCCTGGATGCCCAGGCCCCTCTGGGCAGCCATCCATTCCCCGCCCCTGCCGTCCTCTGAGCCCACTGAGTACCTGTTGTTAAGTCAGCACTGGGCTATGTGTGACCCCAGACTAAACCCTGAGAAAGATGCAGATAAGATGCATCCCCTGTCCCCAAGAAAGGGGCTCCTTTGCTGGTCTTTGGGGACAGTGACCTTTCTCCCGGAAGCATTCCCTGAGGACAGTGGGCTCTGGAGAGCCCCGGAGGGGAGGTGATGCCAGCCCTGGTTGGTGGGCAGGCGAGGTTGTGGTGACGGAGGCCAAGTGAAGGCTGAAGGCAGCAGTTTCCTTTGCAGGGAGGACTCACAGTACTGCTGGAGTGGCCGTGGACGCCCGAGTGCTGGGAAGGAAGGAGAGAGGGCGGGGCATCCAGGATGAAGCCTGCCTGATTCTTGTGGAGTCAGCCAGGGCAGGAGTCCTGGGTCGGTCTGGGCACCCAGGAGGCGAGGGTCCAGCGCCATCTGTGGAGGCTGCTGACCGATGCCAGGTGTGGCCTTGGGGACCTCGTGTGTAACTGGGCTGCCCCAGCCAGCAGGCTCCGTTAACTCTGACCCCCACCTCCTGCCTCCCTGCACGCCCCACCTTTGGTGCGCAGTGATTCTGTGTTCATAGCAGTGATCACCCCGCCTCACTGCATGGGCAGGGAATATTCATCTTCATCAGGCCGGGCTGGGAGAAGCTTAATTTTCCTTCTCTTCTTTCCTCCCCTGCTTCCCGTCGAGCGGGAGTCGTGTGTTGCCTGGCATCCTTGAGCAGGGAGGACTGTGCTCTGCAGTCCCAGTTCAGAGCCTCCCACCCTCCTCCTCCTGCCTCCTGCGCTCCCCGTACTAGGCCCCAGGTCTCCCACTGTCGTGTAGGGTCACAGTCACCAGGGAGAGGGCCTGGGACTCTGGCTTCATGGTCTCATGCTGCGGTTGGGTAAGCCAGGCTAGGCCAGTCCTGCAGCTGTACGGACGTGGCGGGCTTCAGGGGTCCTGGGTCGTCCTGAGCCCTTGGGGAGCCCTTCTCCCACTCTGCATCTGTGCTGAGCTGTGAACCCAGCGTGCTGGGGGCAGGGGCAGGGGCAGAACAGGAAGCTGGTGGGTTAGCTGCAGAATCAGCATGAAAGGAGGTGTGATGATGCCTGGCATCGCAGGCTCGCCTGCAAGTGGGAACCCACTGCCAGTGACGCCTTAGCATCATCTGGCTTCTCCCACTGCCCAGGCGGTGCTGGCACAGTGGGCCACACCTGGTGTCTCTCCTTCAGTCCTCACACTGAAACCTGCCCACTGCTGACCGTCGTCAGAGGTCTGAGAGGCTCGGTTCCTCAGTGAGGCTGCGTGGCACGTGGGAGACTAAGTCCTGCCCCGGCTCTCTTCTGTCCCTCTCTGTCCTCTGTGTCTAGGCTGACTGTAGAATCTGTTGTCCCCTGGAGGCTTTTAACAAAGTCGGAAGGTGCTCTGGTAACCACGCTGTGCGGCGGGCGTCCACAGGCAGTGGGCCCAGTGGCTTCAGCAGCCGGACTCTCGCCTCCACGGAGCGGCAGGGGCTGCTTCTTCCCAAACGCCTGGTGAGGGTAGGAGAAGCCGCGTGCCCTCTGCCGGCACCCAGTAGGCCGCCCACGCCAAGGCCTGTGACCTGCGACCCCTCTGCTGCGGGGAGTCGCCCCGCTCAGCTTCCAGGTCGCCCGCCGGGAGGCGGCTCCTCCCCTCAGAAGGCTCTGCTGACATTCCATCTGCAATCCTCTCACTCCCCGGGATTCCTGGGACATTAGATTAGCAGAAAATGACATTAGTGCTGAGAACCAAGTTCTATTACCTGAAATGCAAGTATTATTGTAAGGAGAGAAACAACCTCCCTCCGCCCCGCGCTGCGCATGCCCTCCCCGTCCCGCAGACGTGCTTTCCTGTCGGGTCTGTGGCACTTTTTTGCTGGCAGCTGTCCCAGGCACAGCCTGTGTCACCACACTGTGTCAGCACGCAGCCAGTGTGCACACGGTCCCCTGTGTCATTCGCTGGCTGCACCTGTCGTGATGGCAGATGTGAACCCTGACCTTGGCCACACGTGTCCAGGCCACGGCCCGTCCCAATGCCGCGGTGTCCCGGTGGCCACATGGCTCTTTGCTCTTGGCTTCTTCCCTGTGCGTGGGGCAGAGGACTTCGCACAGCGTCCGCGTTTCAGGTCCTCTCGGGGCGGAGCAGGCTGTCGCTGCCTCCTGAGGCTGTGGTGGTTGAACAGTCCCTGGGAGCAGAAACCAGAGCCACACGTGCGGTGACTCATACCTGCTCTCACTGAATGTCGGGGCGGGCAACAAGGTGTCAGCTCTTGGCGGTGTTTCCGCCACTAACATGACCGGGCCTTGGGGCAGGGCTGCATCCTCTGATTCCCTTTTGTAGCCAGGGGCCACATGTGGAGGACTTAGTAAGTGCCCCCTGAACCCTGCTGCATGAATAGGCGACAGTGAACGCCCGTGTGGGAAGATATGCCGCTCCCCAGCGCCTGCTGTCAGGTCACTGGGCTGCTGCCCATCTGAGTCAGCGTGCTTACCTGGGGCGGCCGCCTCAGCCTCCTGGGGGACAGAGGAGGACCCCCACCTCCACGGCATCCGCACTGGGTGCAGGGGCAGCGTTGGTGGTGCCATGTGGGCGGGGAGGCAGGAGCTGCAGTCTGGGTCCAGCCTGTGGGAACTCGGGTGTAGCCACGGGTGGGCTGTGGCTCCTCCCTGAGTCTGGCTGAGATGCTGGGCTGGGGACTGACACGCATGCTGCGTGGATCACTGTCCTCTGCGGAGGGTGACAGTGAAGGTCCCCTCAGCTCCTGGGCCCCAGAGTCTGGGCTGAAGCCAGAGGACTCTCAGAAGATTAGAGGCCGGTCTCCGCGACTTCAGCGAGCAGCGGTTTCTTCCGTGGGACAGAAAAAGCATAGTGCACGGGAGAAACAGACAAAGTGGAGTCCACCAGTTACAATCTTCTGTGTTTCAGAGGGCACCACCGAGAAAGCGAAGGGGTTCAAATGGGAGAAGTCATTGGTGGTTATGGACCTGGTAAGGGGCCGTGTCCAGAACAGACGAGGAGCTCCTCCAACTCGGGGTGCAGAGCTGACTTCAGCAGTCGTTTCTGCGAACAGGACGTGCAGAGCGGGTGGCTGGGCAGCCGTGCAAAGGTGGTCCATGTCATGAGTCACTGGGACATGCTGGCAGCGTGCCTGGGACGCCGCTTCACCCCCGTGGCTCTTACCAGAGCCAGGAAACATGGAGAGCTGGAAGCCTCAGCGCTCGGGCTGGGCGCGCAGGGCAGCGGCGGCTCGGAATGGGAAGTCGGTGTGGCCGCTCGGGAGAAAGCTACCCAGAGCCTCCTCACTGGACCCTGCGCGACGTGTGCCTGGGGGAGCTGAAAACAGTACTCAGGAGCTTGAACAAAAGCAGTCGTGGCAGCATTGTTCCTACTAATCAAAACGTGCCGACCATACGACTGTCACGTAAGGAACCGCTGAACAAAATGTGGTCCAGCGATACAATGGAATATTATCCAGGCATTAAACCCAAGTGCTGGTTCACATCATAACCTGAATAAAGCTTGGAAATGTGCAAAGCAGAGAAGCCAGAAGCAAAAGGCCGAATCACATATGTTTCCATTCGCAGGCAGCGTCACGACGGGAGAAGCCAAGGAGACGGGAAATAGGCCAGGTTTCCAAGGGTCGGGCAGCGATTGGGTCAGGGCTGCCGATGGACCTGCAGTTCCTCCCCTGGGTGATGAAAACGCCCTGGAATCGGGTGGACGGTGGTGCCACCGCCTGGTGCTGTGAACGCCCAGAGAGCGCCTGAAAGGTGAGGGTGAGAGCGAGTTCCGCGGTCTGCCAGTTACTCCTCAATAAGGATGGGAAGACTTCAGGTGAGGCAGGGCCAGGAGCCTTTGGCCTCACTTGATCCTTTTCTCCGGTCCTCCCCTGTCCCAGCAGGTTCCCCCTGAGATGCCCCCTGCCCCTGTGATGCCCTCCCACCCCCTGCGATGCCCCCTGCGATACCTCCAGGGGGCCGGAGCCCGGAGCCCAGAGCCTGGAGCCCAAGACGGATGAACGAGAGAGCCTGGGAGCCTGCCCTGGGCCTCCCGCCAGAAGACGGTTCCCTCCGCGTGACCTCACACCTGGCCGGGCTCCCGTCTTAGCTCAGTGGGGTGGGGGCGGACAAGGTCACTGTGAGAACCTGGCAGTCACCTTGCCAAGCAGGCCAGGGTTGCTAGGAGAGGGACCGTGAGCCTCGGCCTTCCCTCCGACATGGACACGTGAAGGGGGAGTGTGACTTTGTGCTTTCTAGGCACCGAGGGAACAAATGGCAGGATGAGAAGGCGCCCTGTCCATGGCCGCAGGTTCTTTCAGGGCACGAGGCTGCCGCGTGCTTTCTTGCCCCTCCGAGGGGGGTCCAGGCCCCTCCTAGGGAGCGAGCAGCTTCCCGGGCCCTGGCTACCCAGGTCTCCACCTCCGGCCTTCACCCATCCACACCCCGTGCTGCATCCCAGGAAGTTTGTGTTTGTCCTTTGAGACCCGGCTTTCCGCATTGTGATTCCGTTATGAATCCAATTGTGTCCCCCGCAGAACAGAAGTCCTCACCCCCAGGCCTATGAGTGTGACCTAATTCCAAACAGATTCTTAGCAGATGGTCAAACCAAGATGAGGGCGTCACGGTGGCCCTGGAGCCAGCGTCCCAGGGTCCCCGTGGGGGGGAATTTGCACACAGAGTCGGACAAGGACAGAGGGAAGATGGTGTGAGGAGGTGCCGCGGCGCCCTGAGGAACATTCTGTCAGAAGCTCTGAGGATAGGTTCATCCCGACGTCCAGCGTCAAGAGTTTGGGACAACACATTCCCCCGTGCAAGCCGTCCGGTTATGACAGCCAAAGAAACTAAGAACCTCTCAGTCCAGGGAGACGGTGGCCTTCTCTGTCTCCGCGCCAGCCAGTCACGTCTCCCTGTGTCCCCTCAACTGTCGTCATGCAGCAAACACAGTGCGTGGGACTCACTGTGTCTCTCAGGAGACGCTCAGCGCTTCGCACCCAGCGGCCTGTGATGTCCCTGTCGTTTCGGAAGCGTGGAGAGACGGCCGGATGGGCGGATGGATGTGTCAGGAACGTCATCTGTGAGTCTCTGCTGATTTCCTGATTCCAACAGAGAAAAGGCAACTTGCATCAAAGCTGGAGGTTTGAAAAGGAAATTAACATTTGAAAGATACACGTGTCACCTCTGTTTGAGGCCATCTTTGGCAAGGGACCTCAGGATGCCTTTCCCAGTGTAAATAACTTAGAATGTGTTAAAAAGTTTACCAGTGTTTAAATTCACTAAGTTACCATCATTTTGAGGGGCTGCAGGTGTTCAGGTAGTATGCTGTTTGTCACTTGTCTACGTTTTTGTACTGGTGTCATGTTTGGGAGGGGGGGAGCAGATTAAAAATAGAAGAATTCCGTTACATCAGAGTCGGGGACTGGGGATTAAATTATGGAGTCTGCCACCAACTGCTTCACAGCATCTGTACATTTCCCCTTCATGTGTTCAAAGGAAATCTGGGTGCTGGTGTTTTGCTGGGCTCTGTTGAGTCCGCGGTGGCTTGGGGGGTGGTGTGAGCAAAGCCCGTCCAGGTGCAGGACTGTGAGCGGGGTTGTGAGAGTTGGCCCAGGGATCAGGGGCGCGTAGAAGAGGGTGCCACACTCCCTGCGGGAAGGCTCTGTGCAGGAGGTGATGCGCCTGGCCGCAGCTGGGGCACGGGTGATGTTCCAGACCCACAGGAACACAGTGCAAAGGCCCTGGGGCCAGGGAGGCCTCTGCAGGCCAGTGCCCAGGAAAGAGGCTGAGGAGGTGGGCAGCCCTTAAGCAGGAAGTAATGGCCTGGTGGTGAGAGCTTTGGAGGTGGGAGTCCAGGTACTTAAAACTGCAGTCACATACATTAATGCGCTTTCTTTTTTCTTTTCTTTTCTTTCCTTTCTTTTCCTTTTCCTTTTCTCTTTCTTTCTTTCTTCCTTTCTTCCTTTCTTCAGCACTGGGGATTGAACCCAGGGCCTTCACACAGAGCTATATTCTCAGTCCTTTTTTATTTTTTATTTTGAGACAGTTCTTACTAAGTGGCTCAGGCTGGGCTTGAACTTGTGATCCTCCTGCCTCAGCTTTCCGGAGTGCTGGGATTATAGATGTGCACCGCTAAACCCAGCTCACACACTAACTGCTTTGGCGGGAGGTTTGCTGACTTGATCTTTATTCACGTGCTCAAGGAACACAGGCTTCTGCACACGTCTGTGCCTGGAACCACACTGAGCACCAGGCAGGTAGCAGTGAACCCGGCCTCCTGGCACTTTTCTCTGGCGAGACCCCTCACTTGCCAACTCCCTAAACCCTGGACACCAGCTAGGTTCTCCTTGCCATACCCTGAGCTGACTCCTGCCCCAGGGCCTTTGCACTGCATACCGGATGTGTTCTCTCCCCTGGCTCTGCTTACTCCTGGCCACCCTGCTGTCTGTTCTCCTCCTCCGTGCAGAAGGCGCCACAGACCTCCCATCGGGAGGACCCTGGCGGACACAGGTGAGAGGGAAGAGAGGGAGGCTGGGTTTCTTCCAAGTTCCTCTCTGTGGGAAGAAGGAAAGTGGCTGCTTCAGGGATCCTCCCTGGCTGTGGACCCTTGTGGCTCGTTTCCAGTCTCCTTCGGGCACCACCTCAGGCATGGCGGTGAGGTGGTCCTGGGCTCCTGAATCTCTTCTGTTCACCAGACCATAACTCCCCCCGCTTCTCCCTCCACCCCTCCGTCTGTCCGTCCATCCCTCCGTGCATCCGTCTGTCCTTGTTCCTCAGTGAATTTGCTGGTTTAGGGGACAAGGTGATTCCGGAAGACACAGTGTAGCTGAACAACAGCAAAGCGTTTGATGTCCTTATCATTATTTTCCTGCAGACAGACGCGGGCTGCGTGTAGGGACATTTCAGTGGATTAATTATTGATCCGATAACTGTACCTACCGCAGGCTGCCTTGTTTGTTCTCATACCACTCTGTTGCCGCGTGATTTACAGAGATGCGCACCTGTAACAGCACGCGTGCACGCGCGTGGTGGGATTGGGGGTGAGGCGCCCCCCCATGCGGCCACTGTTGCAGTCTGAGCTCCTTGGCTCCCCCAGGTCATTCTTGTCATTTTGCGATAGAACAGTTGTGAAATCCACTGAGCAGGTTTCCCAACTTCAACGAGCAGCAGATTGTCACTCCCAAGTCCCAGTGCTGAGGGCAGATTGCCGGGCTGGTGCCCTGTGACCCCCTTCACGCCCCCCCGGCCCCAGTAGCCCCCACTCCACGCGTTTGCCCCACGCCCTCAAGTCACTCAGGTGCGAGCGCCATCCTCTCCCGCCAGACCCTGGCAGTGTCCCAGCTTCACCGCTTCCCCCAGCTGCTTCCTCAGAGCCCCAGGTGTGGTCAGGCCGGGCTCTCGGTGCGTCCCCTCCCATCTCTGTTCTCAGACTCGCCCTTCATCGCTTCCTTGCTAATGTGTCGTGCAGTGCAGTTACTCACTTCACCTTTATGATCTTCATCTTCCCCAGCATGTGAGTGTGCACACACCACACACACGCACACACACTACACACGCACATTGCATGCACGCACAAGCTTTCTGAGGACAGCGGTCTCGTCCCTGCTGCCAACGGCTGGACCCCAGCCAGGAGAATGGTGCCCGGTGTCTTGCAGGTCCTGGGCGGGCAGGCGTGACATCTCTGCGTCCCTGGGGGACACGTGCACACCAGCGCACTTGTACCCTGTGACAGCCCTGTGCACACTCTGGGGAGATGGGCCTGCAGGCATGGAGCCGGGAAAGGCTGGTTGTGTCCCCCATGGGTTTCCTGAGGGTCAGAGTGTTGCCTTTGACCTCATGTGCTGGGCATGGCTTAGGGATAGGGTCACCAGCTCTTTGGGGGCACTGGTGACATTTTTAGGTTCTAATGTGACTGCTGTGAAGGAGGACACAGTTGTCCCATGCTGAACGTGTGGTGGGCGTCCCTGGAGTCCCTCTTGTCGTTAGCACGTGTATCCCGGATGTTGAGCATCGACAGATTGGCTGGGTTCATTGTCTGTGAAGGCGTCGGTGGTCATCACATCCCCTGGAGAGCTGATGCCAGACCCGTATATTGTCACATGTTCCATGTCTCCTCAGTCACGCGAGGACCATGCTCAGCTCAGCTTGGTCCTCTTCTGCCATGACGGCCGTCACGTTGACAATGCCCGCGGTCCATGCCCAGGTGGCATTGTGATTCGTCCTCTCTGTTCCTTCACCCCAAGCCGAGTCTCCTGTTCTAGGTCCGAGCTGGGGTCAGATCTGTGTTCACTGTGAGGGCAGGGTTAGACTCCTGTCCTAATGAAGTCAGGGTCCTTGTCACCACGGTACCACCTGTTACCATCACCACGGGCTTTCATGATAACTCTGCCCAAATGGGTCCCTTTCTGAAATAAAGGCTCATTCCAAAAATTACATTTTTTCCTTGAGCTCTGGATTTTTTTTTTTTTTCAACCAGTATTATTATACGAGTACAGAACTCTAGCCAATATTCCTTTGGCAAAGTTTTGAGAAAACTGAGGCCAGCTGCAGGCTAAGCAGTCACCCTGCTAAGACATATTCCCCCTTCCTTGGTCCCTAATTGATCACCTCTTTGCTGACCGGCTATTCACAGAGTGTCTGCTCCTGGAGATCTGCACGTGTAGACCTGGGTCCTGCTACAGAATGGCTGTGACCAACCCAGGCCAGTCAGGCTGCCAGCCTGTACCTTGCCATTGCGGCATGGGCAGCCTGCTGGCCACGGTCTGCCCCAGGGGCTGGGGGCCTCTCGCGGGTGCTCTGCAGCGAGCCCCTGGCCAGGGTTTCCTGTGTGGGGTGAGCAGGGCCTCAGCAGGGGACACGTGACCTGCTTGGGTGGGAAGATGCCACGCGGAACAGGGCTGATACGGGGGTGAAGGCTGGGCCCTGGGAAATGGGTTGCCGGTTCATGGCATGGAGCTCAAAGCACCCTGTGCGGGTCACTTGGGCCAGAATCCAGCCTGGATTCAGCTGGTGGGGACATACAGTGTTTGCTGTGAGCACTGGGGGCCTGGGCCCATGGTCTGTTGGGCCCTTGAATGCCCTCTGCAGTCCCCAGCCTGCGCCCCTGCCCTCAGCGCTGGGAGTGTTCCCTGCTCGCCCTGTTGTCACCCACACCCCACCTCCCCAGGGGCGTCCCGACCCCACCCAGCCTCAGGGATTCTCCTCCCCACTCCCTGACCTGTGCCTGAGTTTCCCACGTGGGTCACGGCCAGCAGACTCCCTTGTCAAGGGCTCAGGGATCCCACGAATGTCCCATGACTGTCTCCCCTTTCATCTATCTGTGGGGTGAGGGCATGGTGGCTCATGCCCATAATCTCAGCTTCTTGGGGCACTGAGGCAGGAGGATCTCACGTTTGAGGGCACCTTGGTGAGGCCCCGTCTCAGAAAAAGTGAGCAAGGTGTAGCTCAGTGGTGGAGCACTTGCGTAGCATGCACCAGTCCTGGGTTCCCTCTCCAGTACCACAAAATGTAAAAAGTAAATAAAGTAAGATGGTAAAACGGACGTGATGACAGTATCTCCCAGACGAAGAAGGTAAATGTCAGATACTCCTACTCTGCCTCAGAGGACGGGTTCAGCTCTCACCTTGTTCCCAGTAGTGGCCCTGGGCTGGGTTGCACTCGGGGTGCCGCATGCTGGCCTTCCTATGTCCTGCTGTGACCGTGTGGTCACGGAGAGGGGGCCGGAGCAGAGGAGGGCACCCTGGGTTGAGTGCTGCCTCTTCTTGACTTGGTTTGTTTTCCATAGCTGCCAGTGATCCCTGCTGCTGCTGTCAGTGGCAGGCTTGGCTCTGAGGGTGCCCGGTCGCCCCAGTTCCTGCGCTCCCTGAGCAGCTGCTGACTGAATAGCTCCCTCCAGCCAGCCTGCTGCGTGACCCGATGTGGTCCTCTCGCTCTGGCTGGCGTGCTTGGATTCATGTGCATCCCCTTTGGTCTGCTGTAGGGTCCATCCTTACCTTCGTCCCGCACCTCATGGCCGTCCTTGTCACCGTGACCTTCAGGTAGCATTGTGTCTGCCTCACCTGCCCCTGCGCCCGTGGCAGCTGACCTCCCCCAGCACTTTCCCAGTCCACCCGCATCTCAGTGCAGAGCTCACCCTGTCCTTGGCCATGCTGCCTTAATTTTGCATTCTTGTTCCTTTGCCATTAAGTAGCTATTGATTTCTATTCGGATGGACAGCAGGATTTGAGTGCAGAGGTAAATATTGACCGAGGCCGGGCGGCATGGTCGAAGTGGGAAGAGGATGCTGCCGCCCTGATCCTGTCCTGCCTGCTGCCTGGGAGCTCCTACCAGCCTGGAGATCCAGAATCAAGCTGGCAGCATGAGGTGACGTCTACTGTCCCCAAGCTCTTGCCCTGATTCCCCGTCACAGCTCTGTCAACGCAGCTCACCCTAACCCCAGCCCCACGACCCGCTGCAGGGTGAGAGCTGGCTCCAGATGCACGTGGCCCTCCCGGAGTCTGCAATGACTGCTGCGGGACCAGCGCCTCCTCCAGGCCCACCACGCTGTGTTGCACCTGTGTCTCGACTCTCCCATCCCATGCCATCGTGCAAGCGTCACCACCATCATGCAATCCTCCTTACAGTGTGTCTCCTACAGTGGCTCTGCCATCCGTCCCTTCAGTTCTGAGGGCAGTGTGGTCTGTCCCTCCTGATGTCCACCTGGATGCGAGCATGCCACAGTGGTCTGCACGCTGTCAACCAGTTGTCTTTTCACAAGCTATTGCTGTTGTCATCATTATCGCATCTTTGTCGTCAGCGTTGCATGGTGACTGGGAATTAACAAAGTACATTCTTTCCCACCGTCTTCATGGGCAGCTCCAACCACCATCCCTAGAGTGGTTGGGGATCGCACACCTGGCATTCACGTTCCTGGTCAGGACTAAGGGGCAAGGCACACTCAGACAGGGGTTAGGTTCTCCTTGGCCGGGGCCGCAAGGGCCCAAGCTTCGGGAGTAGAGTGGCTTCTCCTGTGCGCCACCTGCAGCCCCTTGTGGCACTGGAGGCTGCGCGCCCCGGCAGATGTGCTCCGCCCCGCGTTTGGGGACACAGTTCCCTCAGATGGCGACCTCTGGAGCCTCTTTCTGTCCTGTCCGTGGTGTGGCTCTTGGCACGTGCTAGTGTGTGTGCGGTCGTGGTCTTGTCTCTCCCTGCTTCCCCCAGGCCTTGAAGGGGCATGGGCGCATGTCTACAAGGTGTAACCAGCAACGTCCCCGTGGCTGTTGAGCACTGTCCCTCGAAGGGACTTGCATGTTCTTGCGGTTCTCTGCGACCCTCCTGGTAGGCCTGGGGCACTGCTCTGCCTGCTGGGCAGCCAGGACATCCGTGCACACCCGGCGACAGTGGCCAGGCCTCCGCAGCACCCGTCACTTGTGCAGGAAACCCCAGAGGCACTGGGGACTCAGGATCCTCCTGGGTCCTGGTTGGGTGGGGTTGGTGCCCACAGCCGACTTCTCTCCGGCCTGCAATGCCCCCAGCCCGCTGAGGGCCTGCTTTCTGTGCAGCCCCTTCTGCTGTGGCACGGGCACGCAGACACCGTCTCTGCCCTCCCTGAACGGCCTCTGCCGGGACAGGACAGGCTGGACCTCCCGAGACCTGCGAGGTCTGCTCTGCAGCCTCTGCCCACCGTGTGGCCAGTTCCGTCCTCTGCAACCACAAGCCTCCTTCCCTAGCTCCGGCTCAGCGCTCCGGTGTGCGCAGGCGTCCCCACTCTCAGAAAACGCAAAGCATGGAAGAAGGTGTCTGTAGTACTTTGTAGTATTTGCCCATTCTGTGGCATAGGGTCAGAGCCTATGCGGTTTCTCCAGCTCAGCACTGAGTACCAGCTCAGAGGCGCAGATGCACTTCACAGATGTTTGTCGAAGGAAAGCTTTTCTCGTTTCAGAAGACACTGACCTTTGTACTTAGATCAAGAAGTGTTTGGCATGATGCAAGTTCTAAGGTGGAATATTTGAGTTGTAAGATGCTGGGGTCTGCTCCAGTTTGGAAGGGGGCCGTGCTGCTCTGTAAATGCTGCAGGGCCGAGCATGAAAACCCAGCCAGGGGCGGAGCAGCGGGTGGGCCTGAGCGCCTGCGGTCTGGGCCCTGTCCTGTGGGATGGCAGCAGCATCTGTCTGCTCCAGCTCTTCTGTCGTTTTCCTCTGACGCTCTGCCGCCTGTCTTGCTCTCTCTCTCGCCTGCCCATCCTGCACTCTCCCCTTCCCTCCTCTCTTCCCTCTTCTCTTCCCCTGCCGGTACCCAGCTTCCCCTGCTTGCTTTTCTTTGGCACAACTCTGTGGTCTTCCGAGCACCGTGTGACTGTCGCCCGTGCACTGCCTGCCATGTGACTTCACTGTGCATCTCAGCGAAAATGCTTCCAGAAGAAGCACCATGGGCCCAGCATGCCAGGCTGTAGCTGCAGCTCCCATTTCTGCCGCTGGCACGATCATTGGTGTCTTAGTTATTTTCCTCTCCTTGCTGAGACAAAATACCCAGCACCCAAAGTTAAAGGAGGAAAGGTTTATTTAGCTCACAGTTTGTGGAGGTTTCAGTCCATAATCAGCTGGCTCCAAGGCAGGGTGGCTTTGGCAGAGGGGCAACCGTTCATGGCAGTGGAAGACAGCAAAAGCAACAAGGGAGAGCGCGACAAGCGTTTCTGACCCTTATGTTGTATCCAGGCTCCCGGGATTAGGGGGTGCCAATCCAGTCAGTGGACTGATCCAGCCATCACCAACCCTGAATCCCAGCACCCTTAAGCCCAGCATTGCACATTCTAGATTCAGCCACCTCCAAAAGGACCCTATGACCACATGAGGCTCTGGGGGGACATCTAGACACAAGCCACAACAGTGGTGAGGAGGATGGGGTCAGGGTGTGGCATGTTGGCCATGAAGGGCCTGTTCTGGAGACTCTGGCTGGGCTGCTTCTCTGGGACAGTGGCGCTGTCCCAGGCAGGGTAGAAGCCAGAGTTGGGCAGCCACTTCCGTCTCTGTGTGGTAATCCTGGGCCAGGGGACAGAGCTGATCCCTTGGGCTGTGTGATCCACGGGCTCTTTGTTGGCTCTTGTTTCCACCCAAGGAACGCCACAGTCTGTTGACGATAATTGTGGCTTCAGCTTTTGAGACTACCTCTGGGAGCCCAGTCAACACATTAATTAATTACCCTCGGTGTGAACGGATTTCCTCTAAACAGCCTCCTGCCTGTTTGTTTTCTTAGCCTAATTTTGCACCTTCCAGTTTGTCCAAGCCATTCCTCTATTAATCGGTCAGTGTCTTAGACTTCTCCTGCATCTAGCGTGGTGCTGACCGTGGGGTCACTAGTGGCCAGCTGTGGCCGTGAGGGCCGAGCTGAGCCCGGAGCCCAAAGAGAGGGGCGGGGCAGGGCGGAGCTTGGCGCTGGGTGTTGACATCCATGGCCTTTTGCTTGGAGGACACAGCTCATGCTTTGTGAAATGACAGCTCCTTGGCCTGGCCAAAGGAGGAAGATAGCGCCTGGCGTCGTTGGCAGCCACGGGGCAGATGCTGAGTTGGCAAAGGGACACTCCACGCTGAGAGAGAGGGAATGAAGACAGCGATGCAGGGAGAGAGCAGGGCAGGGACCAGGCAGGCCTGGCACCGAGGCCTGGGACGGAGCCTGCCCTGGCTCCTGCGGACAGAATGACATCGAGGGGGCAACTGGAATAGAGTTAAGGGTGTGAGTGGAGAGTGGCTCTGTGTAGTTTGGCGATTCGCACTTCTCTCGCATTAGAGTTGCCTTTTGCAGAGCAGTGTGTGCGGCGGAGTCCTGAGCCCGCTGGCCGGGGCTGGCCAATGTTCTCTAAGGAGGCGCTGGTCAGGCCCGAGCCTTCCAGAACACCCAGGGCACAGTGCCTTCGCGTCCCACTGGGGCAGGAGTGTCCTGGAGAGGGCACCCGGTCCTCTAGGGCGCCTCTGTGATGTTTTTCTTTTTTTTTCTTTTGTTAAATTCTGCAAGATTATAAGGAAATACAGAATAGCTGGAGAGGAAAACCGGGTCAGGAGGAAGTCAAAGGCCTCATCAAGATGGGAAAGAAAAAAAGTTTTCACTCTGAGATTACAGCTGGGAGCAGATTTATCAAATCCTCCTCCAGAAACCTTTGGTGACTGACCAGAGACCAAGTCAGAGGCACTAACTGGGATGTCTTGCAGTAGTGCTAGAGCATTGTGCCATGGATGGATGGATGATAGATAGATAGATAGATAGATAGATAGACAGATAGAATGATAGAGTACAGGGGGAGAACGAGGTAGGGGTGGATGGGTAGATGGTACACAGAGAAGGAGCAAGGAATGGATAGATGGATGGATGGATGGGTGGATGGATAGATGGTACACAGAGAAGGAGCAAGGAATGGATAGATGGGTGGATGGATGGGTGGATGGATAGATGGTACACAGAGAAGGAGCAAGGAATGGATAGATGGATGGATGGATGGGTGGATGGATAGATGGTACACAGAGAAGGAGCAAGGAAAGGTTGGATGGATGGATCAGTGAGCGAATGAAGGAGTGATAAATGAAACAGAAGGAAAGAGAGACCGGCGGCATGACCCCCGGACAGGCCACTCTTCGTTTGTGTGGTGGTTACTCTTGACTGTCACCTTGGCCGGGTGAAGAGATACCTACGGAACTAATAACGCACAATTCTGAGTGTGTCCGTGGGTGTTTCTAGAGATGTGGGCCCACGGGACAGACCTGCTCTGACAGTGGGCGCTGCCGTCTCGCAGGATGGGGCCCACGTGGAATAGGAGCAGGGGGGAGCCCTGCGGCGCAGGCTCCGGGTCCTCTCCCGCTCTCTCTGCTTCCCGGCCGCCCAAGGTGAGGCTGCTCTCTGCCAGGCCCCTCTGCCATGATGTTTCTGCCTCACCCAGCAGCGGAGCCAGCTGAACATGGACCCAAACCTCAGGATCTTTTCCTCTTTCACTTGTGTCTTCAGGTGTTTTGTCACAGCGACACGAGCTAACTCCGTTTGCCTAGAGAGGCAGAATATAATAGACACAGCCAAGCAGAGTAGGCTGAGTTCCCATTGAGAGTGTTTCCGGGATGAGTAACAGGAAACCTGACCCAGCGCCTGCAGCGAATTGGGTTTTCCTTGTCTGAGCTTAATGACAGCTCGGGGCTGGGGTTGGTGCCTCCATTGGTGCCTTCCGATGGCAGTGGGACCTTTGCTTCCTTCTTATACTTTTTTTTCCTCCTGGACTGGGAATTGAGCCAAGGAGTGCTGAGCCACATCCCGACTCTTTTTGTGTTTTCCTTTATAATGGGGTCCTCTTATGTGAACCAGGCTCCCCTGCAATTTGCGATCCTCCTGTCTCAGCCTCTTGAGGAGCTGGGATTATAGGCATGTGCCACCACACCCAGCACATCTCTGCCTGTCTTTTTTTTGCTGCAAATGACCAACAAATATTTTTTCAATGAGTGCACAGATGCTGTAGGTTCTCAGGTAAAATGCAGGTCCCTCTGTTAAACCTGAGTTTGAGGTAAACAGCTAATCATTTTCATAGTGTGAGTATAAACTAAGTATTGCATTGGGCATAGTTACACTAAATTCTTTTTTAGTTGTTCATCTGAAATTTAAATCTAACTGGATGCACTGTATTTTCGTGTCCAAAATCTGCCAACTGAAGGACATAGGAGTCACTTTATGAATATAGGTTTGACAATGGCCTCTGCTTCATAAATGAGGGCTGCCTATTTCGATCACATACGAGCATATGTGGTAAGGTAGAAATCTACCCATAGGTTGTGCAGAGAGTTGGAATAATTTATCTGGAGGGAAACTTGAAATTAGAATTAGGAATTAGTAATGGGGAATTAACTTAAACCTTAGCAGCCTTGTGGAGGGCGTGTGGCTGACTCCTTAGAGGGACTTCGTCGTGCCGCTTTCCGAACAGCGAGGACAAGGCGACTGTCAGAAGCAGGCACAGCGTGTCAGGGCAGCTGCTGCTCAGTGACACGGGTCTGTGATTGCAGGACAGGTTTGCATTGGGTCCACATTGTGGCGACTGCAGCCGGGGGCTTGTGGGATCCGCAGTCCTTGCTGCCCATTGTTAGATCAGGGAACAAAGAGTGCAATTCTGCCTGGGAACTTGTTTGAAATGCAGAGGTCAGGCTGCTCCAGGCACCTGCTGACACCCCGGGACTCTGACAGCCACCCAAGTTGGAAAGCCAGGCCTTGAATGGGGACAAGGGTGCAGCCTGCTGGGGGCTCCTGGAAACTAAGCCTGGTGTCACCAGGATCTGGTCACCAGCCATCCTTAGGCGCTGCCTCAGAACAGCATTGGGAAGCACGGGCCTCTCTGTACCTTTGGGAGCTGGGCCAGGGTTCTGCACGGTACATGGCTTTGAAGATTCGCTGGTGGTGAAAGGGCTCATGAGCATCGATGTGAAGGTGTGGACCAAGCCCTGGCGGCTGGAGATGTCCCAAGTCCAGCCCAGCCCTGGGCAGGAATCCCCTGGGTGACTGCATACCACGGCCCCCTTCCTCTGAACCTCCGTGTCCCACTGTGGAAAAGAAGGATGTCGCGGGAACACTGCTGCTGATTCTCGCTCTCCCGCCCGGGGTGCTCTGGCCGGCTGGGTGTGGGCTCGGGGCTCCCTGCTTCCTGGCCGGGCGCATCCTGACCTTCCCCTCACCTCTCACCACTGTGTCCTGGCGCGGCCTCTAAAGGGCGAAGAAGACCATGATGGGTCCTAGGGACAGCGGGAGCAGCGAGATCTGCAGCAGAGCACAGGACGCGTGTGACAGTCCCCCTGCCGTCCTCCGGGGTGCGAGAGTCAGGCATGTGACTAGTTCTCCTCCCACAGGCCCCGAGGCCGACTGGGCGCGGACAGACGGCCCACATCAAGCAGTGTCACAATCACTCTTTCCGGGCCTTGCAACCGTCCTGCCAGTTTCTTTAGCTGTGACTTTTGTGTTGCTTTGTCGCCGAGGTAGGTTTTGACCGATCTCTCCATTTAGGACTTGCGCAGTCACACCAGTATTGCTTGTCGTTGACCTGTGGAGGGCTTTTTGCCTCTGCTCATTTGACACTGTGAGGCCTCTCCTGTTTCCCTGGTTACAGACAAGGCCCGGCTTAGAGAGGGAGGGCCGTGCTGCTGCCCTGCGGAGAAGCCAGGGCTCGCCCTTTCTCTGGAGGGGTCCTGAGAGCATGCGTGTGAGTGGTGGGGACGGCGAGCCTGCCCCGCCGGGCCCACCGTGGGAGGGTGGCGGGCCATGGGCTGCCCGGCGGAGAGGCAGGCCTGTCCCCCTGGGGCAGATGTCATACTTCTCTCAGTCATCCTTACGGACTGGCAGGGCCCCCCTTATTTTAAACGTGTTTTTTGAAATGAGGCTTAGTGATTGTATCTGTTTACTGGATACAATGTGACATCTTGCGTGCAGGTATCCAGCACTGTGAGCAGGTGTGGGCCATCGGCACAGCTGCCTCCTTAGACATTTCTCATTTCTCTGTGATGGGAACATTCAAAATTGCCCCAGCTCTTCTGAGATACTGAATTAATTCATGTTAATTATAGCTGTGCTCCTGTGCTGGGGACCATTGGAAATCATTTCTTTCTTTCTTTTCTTCTTTCTTGCCTTCTTTCTTTATTTTTTTTTTTCTTTCTTTTGGGGGGTGTTTTGAGACAGGGTCTCACTACGTAGTGCAGGGTGGCCTCGAACTCACGTGGATCCTCCTACCTCAGCCTCGAGTGCTGGGATTACAGGCATGGGCCACCGACAACAGCTCATTTTTCTTTCTGAAGTGGATCTCTGTCCTCAGGAGCCATCTCTCCCCACCCTGTACTCTCCCCAGCCTCTAGTAGCCACTCATTTACTCTTCACTAATTTGGCATAAATGTTTGGCATCCCATATCAATGGGAACGTGTGGTATTTGTCTTTATTGTGCCTTATTTATTTCACATAGCATAATGTGCTCCAATTTCATCTATTTTTCTGGAAATGACATTCTATTCCTTTTGGTGGCTGTCTACTATTCCCTTGTGTTTACATGCCATATTTCTTTATGCATTCATCTGTTGATGGATGCCTTGTTTGATTCCATATTTTGGATACTGTGAAGTATGCTGCAGTAAACACATAAATGCAAATATCCCTTCACAGCGGTCTCAGTAACTTTCAATGTATACCTGGTGGGGTGCTGGGCCACACAGCAGACATTTCTGGTTTTGTGAAAGCGCTAATTCACATTCCTACCAGCAGTGGAAGGGGACTCCTTTCTAAACCCTGAATGTCAAGGGGAAAGAGTAAACAAATACATGGATGGGCCATTTACGGACCAGGAAACTTTAACCTGAGTTTAAGAAGCCTCACACGTGACCACAGGACAGGCGCCTGTGGCTGCCAGCCGGTTTGCTGTCCGGCTGTGTGTGGCTCTCACTCTCCGAGCCATGGAAGGCGTGGGCCGGGCGGGTTTCTACAGCAGAGGGGCAGCAGGGGCGGCCATGCCTGCCAGAGGCTGCTTGGGGTCCATTTTAACATCATTTCAGAGGGGAGTAGAAATAGAACTCTCATTTTTCTTCACCCAGCGCACAAGATCAGGACGAATTGGGACATTTTGAAAAACCAACTCTATCCGTTTTTTTAAATGAGCATGTGAGCAGTCAAGCCTTTGGGGATTATTTTCTGCCGTTGTTCCCTGAGCCATATCCATCTTCCCTGGCCTGTAGATATTTCTGTCCCCCTCTTCCTTTCCAATAAACCTGATGAATTAGAAGAAAATAGATGGAAGTGGACTCTAGGCTTCCCAGGTATCTCAGCCCCCCGTCTGAGGCTCTGGCTCACAAGATGGAGCGCTTCCATGCTGGGAGGTTTCGAGCACAAGCACAAAACAAACCAGCCACGGGTCCGGTAATCGGAGCCTTTGAGTGTGTAGCTGTCGCTGTCCGTCGACAGGCGTGTACCATGCCACCTTCCCAAGCAGCGCGGCGGTGCAGGGCTGATTTCTGCAGGAGGGTCTACCATGGCAAAGTGACTGACGTGCGGTCCCGGCGGGGCTGGTGAAGGGGCTGGGGACAGGGTACCCAGCTCCAGCTCTCAGCCTGGCCTCTGCCTCCTTTGTCAGAAGCCAGCGCGCCCCTCGGTTGGTTTCCCTGCTGGCCAACAAGCCCTGAGCTTCCCTGCTCTTCTGCTCCTGCTGTCTTTGGCCCTGTTCGGTGATGTTGGTGTGGAGTGTGTCCCCCTGCAGTGCTGCTGGGTGTTTGGGGCAGGGCGTTCCTCCTGCAGGCCAGCGTCCCTGCTGGTCACGCCGTGGTCCCAGCAGCCACTGCCATGTTTCCCCCGGAGCCACACTGAGTGGGCCGGTGGTTGTGGCTAAGGCTGTGTGGACATCACAGTTGCAGATGAGTCTAGCTGTTAGGGTCCCGTGATCGAGACAAGCTTCTCCACACTCTCGGCTTTAGTTTCCTGGTTTCTAACATGCGCACCAAGCAATGTGCGGCAAGCATGGGTCCTTACATCTTCTATTTTAAACCCTATTTCTCCTTTCTTTCCCTTGTTCTGTGCTTTTTCCTGCTGTTTGCTCTCAGCATGTTTCTTTTGTTGTGCTTGTGACCATGTGCAGCACATGTTTTTTACAAACAGCATCGCAGGGTTTCATCCTGGGGCCCTGGTCTCCCTTCTCTGCACAGCAGTGAGCAGCTCCACACCCAGCCCCCACAGCATATCGGGACACAACTAGACTACAGTGTGAAGGGTTCGGGGTGCAGATGTGGCAGGGTAGCACCCATGATGGAGATGATGCCAGTCTACACTGGGCAGCACACTTCTGCCCTTTCTCCTCCCTCGAGCAGCCCCCAGACCTGGCTTTTGAGCTTAAGAACGATGGGTCCCCCATGCATGGCCACTGGGATCCTGCACAGCGCAAGCCATGGCACAGAGGGCCCTCCGCCCTCTCTGTCTTGTCCCACCTCCTTCCCAAGGAAACAGCTCTGTCCCCGCGGGGCTGAGCTGGAGTTCGATGTCCTATCATCTCCTCCTGCAGTACCTTGTGTGGTAGTCAGCTGTTTATTCTGAGACAACACCTCACATGCACAACTTAGAGGAGAAAAGCTTATTTTGGCTCACGGTTTCAGACATTTGGCTCATGGTTTCAGTCCATGGTCAGCTGGCTCCAAGGCAGAAGCACCCTGGCCGCAGGGCCCGGAGGAAGAGAGCCGCTCACCTCATGCTGGCTGGGAAGCAGAGAGAGAGAGGACTGGGCTGGGATGAGACAGCCCTTCTAGTCACACCCCTGACCTGCTTCCTCCTACCAGACAGCTGCACCCCCATCCACTGATGCGCTTAGCAACCCACGGCCCAGTCACCTCCCAGAACCCCCACTCTGAGCACTTGAGCCTCTGGGCGTTTCCATTCCAGGCCCCAACACCCAGTACTCTGCATGTTTGGGTCCAGCCGTCAGCAGCGCCACCGTGCCTCACGCACAGTAGGGGTGCAGTCGGGCAGAGAGACTGATCTCCTGAGAGGAGGGTTTGGGATGCCGGGCCGTCAGAAGTCTTTTCCAGCGCTGTGGTTTGTGGCTTTGGAAGTTTCAAACAGTTGTGACTGGTCTTTCGAGAGAAATGTGCAGTGTGTATCTTCCACTCCCATGTTCCTCTGTCAGGATGAAGCCTTCTGAAACACGCCCCTGGTCTTAGAGAGCTGAGCTCCCCGAGGACACCGCCCTCCTGCTGCACACGGATCCTTTGCTCACCGCTGGTGACCCTTCTGGTCCATCCTACCTTAGGCAGAGCAGCGCTGCCACCATGTCGTTAATTCCCCAGACACTTGCATCGTTTCGTTCCTGTGCAAGGGGGCACCGAACGGCTTCCTGGAGCTCTGCATGTCATTCTGAATGCTGCAGGTTAGGAGGACTATATGTAACCAGTGTAGTGGCATGCATTGTAGTTCCAGCCGCTCCAGAGGCTGAGGCAAGAGGATTTCAAGTTCGAGGCCAGCCTGGGCAATGTAGCAAGACCCGTCTTAAAATCAGACAATAAAAGGTGAAGGCGATGTATCTCAGCGGTAGAGTGCCCCTGAGTTCAATCCCGAGTACCTCAAACAAAGCTGAACGAAACCGTCTCCGAAAAGGCCCATGTGTTCTGAGTTGGGGCTTTGGAGGGTGGTTGGGTCCAACCTCATCCATGGATGCATCTGTGGATGCGTGCACAGCCAGATGTGCTGTCAGGAGGTGGGGCCTGGTTAGAGTCCGAAAGTCACTGCAGTGTAATAGAGAAGGTAACCCTTGGTCCCTCGCTCTTTGGCTCTTTTCTTCCCCGTTCTGCTTTCTGGTTGCCATGAGCTGAGCAATTTCCTTCTGTCCCTTCCCTTATCCCATGTTGTTTTTGCCTTGGAAACAGCCGACCATGAACTGAAACCTCTGGAACCTTGAGCCAAAATGAATCATTGCTGCTTTAAGTTGCACATGTTAGTTATTTGGTCACAGCACGGAACGGTGACTAACACGCCTGCCATTTGTTATCAACCCTCCTTGTCCTTCTCCAGCCAGCTCCGCATCTTGTCTCCTTTTCCTGGACACACACGGTGGCTTCCGGCCTTTAATCTTTGCCCCTGTGATCCTAACTTGCTCAGTATCCTGTACGGCCCAGATCCTACCTGGCCACTTTTACAGGCGAAGTTTCTAGTTGTTTCCCATCTCATTCCTGGATTCACCAAAGCCAGTCTTTCTGAGAAGCCTTTTTCTTTAAAATGCTATCCCTAGACTGATTCTTCAGAGGCTTAACTTATTAATGCAATTTGTACTACATTATTCTGCATTCTTGAATATTTTTATCACCTTGTGTTGCTTGTAAACGCTTTGCTGTCAGGAGCTGTTGTCTTCTGCGTCTCTGGAAACTGCCCAGGGTGGTTTCCTGCTCCTATAGCTACTCAGACAAACTTGTACTGAATGACAATGGCCTTCCGGAACACAGATAACAGGGGTAGTGCTGTGAGATAATGGTGATGGTTTGCCTTCTTTTCACACAGAAAAGGGCTGATGAGCGAGAGAAGTACATCAAAGTTGTGTGGCATAATTATAAGGGGACGATTTAATTGGTTTCAGGGACTTTGCTTCAGCCTGCAGTGGCACAGACTGGTACCTCCTGGGCATCCGCCTAACACTGCATTGTGGAGTTGGCAGTGCTGCCCTGACACGCAGGCTGGGGGAAGGAAGACAGACTGGAGAGAAGGCAGGTGCTGGCCTAGGTCTGAGGGGGCCCTTGGCTATTGAGTAGTAGTCTCTTTATGTCGCCTCCTAGAGCAGAATTGTAGAACTTAAAGCTGGGAAGGGCCTTTTGAAGTTATCTTGACCCATCCATCCACCCACCCACACACCTACCCACCCATCCATCTACCCACCTCACCTACCCATCCATCCAACCACCCATTCATCCATCCATCTTTCCAACCGTCCATCCATCCACCACCCATCCATCCATCCATCCATCCATGTTCCCTTCCTTACTTCCATCCATCCATCCATTCATCCATCCATCCACTTACTCATCCATCCATCCATCCATCCATCCATCCATCCACCTATCCATGCAGCAGACATTTATTAGGAAACGACTGTGTCATATTTTATCCTAAGCAGCACCGGAGACCTTGAGGGAGGTGAAGTACAGTTTGGAGGACAGGCATCAATCCAAGTCATGCTCACTGAGGCTGTTACGATCCCACAGCTGCATGGCCTTTAAACTTTGCAAGGGGCCAGGAATGCAGCTCCGCGGCCTAGCGCCTGCCCGGCAAGCACAAGGCCGAGTTTGATTCCCAGCACCCGCCCCCCCAAAAATAAATAAAATAAATAAATTCTGCAAATGAAACTTTTTAAACTCCCTTCTTAAAATTGGTGACTGCTAAGGAATTAAAATGAACCACAGGGAGCTCTGCATAACCATGTTTTCTAGGCCTCCCAGGACATAGAGAATGCGTTCTGGCAGGAGGTCACTGCTGTCTCTACAGAGCAGAGTGTGCTCAGGGGCAGCCTTGGTGCTCTGGCCACAGATGACGGATTTTGGTACAGCACGGTGGGCCTTGGGTCTGAGTCCCAGCGTCGCTCTTCAGGTCTGCAGCCCAGGATGTGCTCCCTAACCTGCCTGAGCCTTGGCTCCCTTATCTGTAAAACAGCACCTGGCACCAGCTTCCTCACCATCCTCGGCAGCTGCAGCGTGGCAGGTCTGTGTTCTCAGGGTTGTGGAGGCCTGGGAATTTGAATCCTGGCCCTGCCACGTGGCACGGTATGCCATTTGAACCGTTACAATAGTCACTTTCATCACTGGGACAAGATACCTAATACCCTCAACTCATAGGAGTTCTTTTGACTCCTGGTTTTAGAAGGTTTAATCATGGTCCACTGGCTCCAAGGCAGAAAACAGCCTGCCAGAGGGTATGGCAGAGGAGAACTGCTCACCACTGGCAGGAGGCAGAGAGATGGGAGGGCTGGGGACAAGGACACACGTTCTGCTCAGGCCCCCTCCTGCAGCACATTCAGCTGTGAGCCCATGCATGCCCGGATCCACTGATGAGCACAGCGCCCCGTGACCCAGTCTCCCCATAGCCCCGCCGTGCACACAGGAGAGGCCGGGGACATTCTAGATCTAACCCATGGCAGAGATCATTCACTTCCTGTGTGCCTCACTTTCCCTGGTGGTCTAGAGACACAGTGACCGAGGGCCGAATGACCATGCATTCCACCCGGGGCTCCTAGTGTTGCTGTGTGCAGATGTGGAGATGAGGACATCAGGGTGGCCTGGTCCAAGGTGACTGCCTTTGTGAGTGGAGGCGATGACAGACGCAGAAGGAAGATGGCTCGAAGACACAGTGAAGCGGCCGTTTGCGTGAGCGAGCCGCGGACAGCGGCCTCTGGAGAGCCAGCCCTGCCTTGCTAAGACCCTGGTCTTGGGCGCAGCCTCCCAAACTGGGGACCACACGTTTCTGTCGTCGAAGCCGCAGTTGGTGGTGGTTTTGCTATGGCAGTTTCCAGAAGGCATGCCATGTCCATGTCCCAGTGCTGCACCCAGGGGCATCGTGGCCAGGCCTAGCACAACAGGCTCAGCTGCAGTCTCCATGTGGGTCCTCTGTGTGCACACACGCCACCCCAGCCACCTTCTGTGACCCCTTTCCTCTGACAGCCCGTGTCTGGTATGTGGTCGTTTTTGTCACATAGTGGCAGCTGTCCTGGCTGTCAGGCAGCGCGGTCCAGGTGCACATGGTGCCAGGCTCGGGTACAACCCCACTTCTCGTCTCCAGGATGTGTGTGTGACCAGCCTTAGCCTGCTGTCCCACAGAGCGACCTTTCTCCTTGACTTCCGGCCATCGTTCTCTGGGTCTCAGAGTCGCTGCCTGGTTGAGGTGGCTCTGTGTCCCTGCATGAGAGCACAGATGCCCCTTGGTGACACCTTGGTGACATTTCTAGCATGAAGCTCACATCTCATCCCAAGTTTGTGTCTTGGCCTTCTCAGCTGTGCTCAGGCTGGGGACTTTCATGGAGTGCTAACCCCCAGGGCTCCCCAGCCCCACTAGTCACATGGCGACATCAGCCACACGGGTATGTGGTCACCAATGGGCAGCAGGTGGCTCTATCAGGAAACCAAAAGGAAAAGCAGAATCCTCTTCTCTTCCTTCCCCAGACTTGCCTGCATTTTTCAGATAGATAGGGCAAAATAGGGCATTTACAAACTGACACTTTTCAAGCAGCTTGATATTTTAAAAAACTTCACTTCCAAAGAGTGGGGAGAAGGGAGCCAGGCCGGCTGGGAGGCGGAGCAGCTGGAGAGTGAGAACAGAGGGCAGGAAGCTCATGCACCAGGCAGCTTGGGCTGGGCACCGCCACTGTAGCCAGGGCCCCGGCTGAGGAACCGCATCGCCCACAGCGTTCAGGACTGGAGGTGTCCTCAGTCACGGAACGAGGAGCCCCAGCTGGCCGCAGCTGGTCTGTGACTCTGTTCTGTGTGATGTCGGGGCCTTCCTACTCCCCCAGCATCTTTGTGTTTGCTGCTGGACTGCCAGGAAGAAGGTCATCTGGCCACGAGGGCCAGAGGCCAGGTGTAGGCTAGGAGGTGTCCTTCTGCAGTCGGCAGGGCCAGCCGGGTCAGGGCAGGGAGGAAGCATGTTCTTCCCCTTCTCGCCCCATTTCTTCACTGGTTTGACTGTTCGGCCAGGCCGCCCTCCTGGGCTACTTCTGGGCCTGCTGATGATGGCGGGGTTTGCCCGACAATGGGTGGTGATGTTTCTCAGGCTGCCGTGGGGCCAGCAAGTTAGTGCGCTGGCTTCCCTGGGCCCGGAACAGGGCGGCTGCCCAGCTTTCTGTCTGCATTTTGAGAAGAACTTCACAGGGTATAGGTTCACTGTGCCATGTCTGGGGCTCGGGTGTCTTCTCCAAGGGGCTGCGTCGCCCCCTGCGTTACAGCGTGCATTCTGTCTTGGAGGAATGTGCCAGCTTTCCCGGAGGAGTCTGCAGCGACAGCAGCTATTTGCTTGCTAAGGGTCCTTCTGAGGCCGAGACTGACTTTTCCAGGTCATGGGACTCGAACCCATGGGACTTGAACCTGAAGCTTCTCCCCTGGCCCAAGGCCCTTCCCCTTCCACCCAGGGACTTGTAGGAGCTGTGGCCCTGCTGCCACCTCCTCGCACTGCAGATGGTGTCCGTGGAGTTTCCCACAGGCTGAGCAGAGGCCCGTGTTAGCCTCGGAGCGTAGCTGGGCCTGCGCTGGGGTGGGCTGAGCTTGGGATCCACACTTGCCCTGGCGGCAGGGAAGCAGCCTTGGAAGAGGGCAGCGTGCGCCCATGGGACAGGTTGTGAGCAGACGCAGCTCCAGTGGACAGCGTGCGTCACAGGGAGACAGTGGAGCGCAGTGCTAATCCTCGCTGTCTTCTCCAGAACTTTCCTGTGCCCCCGGTGGGGTTCTGGGTAAGGGCAGCCGGTGTTCAGATGGACTTATGGGTGGGGCGTTTCTCATCATCCTGGGGTTCTCTGGGGGCACCCCGCCCTCAGGTCCAGTTCTCCTCTGTGAAGGGCTTGGTAAAGCCCGCTCCTCCATCTTCCCAGGTACCCTGGGGTCGGGGCGTCAAGTGCTCTGCAGGAGCCTGGCACGCAGTGGGCGGTAGGGTAGTGGCCGGCGCTCTCCTCGCCGCAGCTCGCTGGGCTGTGTGGCCACGGACGGATGGGCGCTGGAACGATGAGGGGCCATCTAGAGCCCGGCCCAGGGTATCGGTAATGACGACAGCTGCGGGCGGAAGGTGCGGACACAGCAGACCCAGTGCATTCTGCTCCTGGCACTGCCTCGGGCAGCTCATTTCCCTCTCCCTTTCCTCAGCGGCCAACGGGCGCTGAGGCACTGAAGAAAGGGGACAGATGGCACCGCGGGGCTGCGGTGAAGCTGGGGCCCTGCAGGCTGTCTCTGGTCTGCTGCGGCGCCGGCCTCCTAGCCTCGGAGTCCTCTAGCCAGGAGAAGAGGACGCACCAAACGGCCTGCCATGCTGCGGCACGCACACTGACCCCGCCACACGCCTACTGACCCTGCGGCACGCCCACTGACCCTGCGGCACGCCTACAGACCCTATGACACGCCTACTGACCCTGCGACACGCCCACTGACCCTGTGACACGCCCACTGACCCCGCGGCACGCCCACTGACCCTGCGGCACGCCCACTGACTCAGTGACACAGATCCCTAAAAAAAAGGCAGCCGGGGCATGCGTGCCAGTGCTGTCTAAAATAGCTCGCTTGAGCCCCGCTGTCTCTGCTGCGGGCGTGGTTGGTGCCCCCAGCCGAGGTCTCCGTGCCTGGAACATCAGATGCATGAGAGGCGTCCTCGCCTCGCTTGTTCCCGATCTACCATCTGGGGCACGCGGCGGTGAGGAAGGCAGCAGCCTCCTGTTCCATGTGGGCGAGGCCCTGGCCCAGGAGCCGCCGCCACCAGAGCGAGGATCTGCTCAACACGGCTCCTGGGCAGCTCCCAGGCCCCTGCTTCACACAGGTCGGCATGGCCGTGGAGCCTCTGCGTGTCTGCCCGTGGCCCAGGGGTCAGACGGCAGTGCCAGAGCAGACCCAGCTTGTGCAGATCCGGGGCTCCTCAGCCTCGCCTTGGTGATTCCTTTGGCAGCAAGAGGCAGGCGCCAAGGCATGGCGGGCCGGAGGAGGTGGGTGGGGGCCTTGCGGGTGGGTCAGGGGCAAGGAGGCCTGGGAATTCCACCAGCGGGGCCTCTGTGTGCAGAGACTGGCAGGACTCGGGCGCAGGCAGATGGATTTCTCGCTCTCCCCCTTCCCGTGCCTGCCCCCATAGCTTCAGGGCTTGGAGAGTCAGGCTTGGCCTCCTGGAAGCAGAGCCCTGGAGGAAGGGGCGGGGTCTCAGGAGGCCACAGAGTCCCTGCCCCCAGGGCGGCCCTCCACTTCCTGCAGTCCCAGGGGATGGGGTGGTTGAGCCAGGCCAGTTTATTGGAAAGTAGTCACCTTGCCAGGATTTGGGGTGTGCGGGGAGGGATCCCCAGTTTCCAGGCCAGTCTCAGCACACCCATAGGCTTGAACCAGGTCTCAGGTCTGCAGGGCCTTGTCCGTGAGAACCTCTGAGTAGGATTGGGAGGGATGAGCTCGCTGCCTGACCCGTGGGGTTTTCCTTCTTCCCCTAAAGTCTTGAAGTCTGCGATGAAAGCAAGGAGAGTCCAGGAAGCAGAGAGTGAGACAGGAGGTGATTCCCCAGACTGAGGATGTGAAAATGAGATGGTCTGGCCCCTTTGCCCTGTAGGCACATCAGGGCCTCCCCGGGAATGGTCCCCAGCAGGCCGTTCCCCTCCTGAGGGGGACGAGCACCACCACTGACAGGCAGTCCTGGAGCTCAGCCCCTGCCCAGCTCCTCACCACTCCATCCACGGTTCTGAGGTTTTCCTTTAACATTCCCGGCGTGCGCCTCAAGCATCCCGTGTGTGCTCGTTTCCTGTGGCTGCTGTCACGAATCCCTGCGTGCTTATTAGGGGCCGAACACAGTGCACATTTGCTGTGTCACTGTTGTGGCGTCAGGCATCCCACGTCATCCTCACTGGCTAAAGTCAGGTGTCGCTGGGGCCGACTTGTCCTGGACTCTCAGAGGGGAGAAGCTACTTCCTTGCTGTTTTCAGCGTCCAGCCGCCGCCTCTGTTCTCTCAAGGCCACATCTTCTCCCCGCGGTCTCTGTCTCCATCACCCCAGCGTTTCCTCTGACCCTACTCTCACTAAGTCCCTCAGGGAGACCCTGGGTACCCAGACGCGTCGGGACATCTTCTGTCTCAGGATCTGTCCCGCCTGTTGTGGAATGAGCCATTTGTCCCTCTAGCAGTGACAAGGCCTGACTCCTCTTCACTTTCCAGAGCACAGGGTCTCCCGGAAGGCTTGGATCTGCCTCTCTCCTCCGCGTGCATCTGGGAATATGCGTCTCTCCTTGGCCCACTTAGTATCTGGGCCCGCACCTTGGTCCCAGGTCTCACACGCTGTGTCAAGATTGCTGGCGCCTTCACCCACCTGTCTGGACGCTGCTGTGTGGGCCTCACCTTCTATTCTGACCCTGTTGTGCATGGCAGGCCCTGTGCGCTGGACATCAGCAAGACTGGGACCAGTGCGGGAGCTGCACCCCCAGCTTGGAGACACTGAGAAGCCCAGAATCGCATCTTGCCGAGCACTGCGGTCCCTTGGGCTTCAGCTTGTCAAGGCCCCACGGTTTCCTGTCCCTTCAGCTGTCTAATTCCCTCTTTGCTGGGCCACAGTAGATTAGCCTAAGTCACAGCGAAAGCCAACAGACAATTTCTTATTAACATTTATATTGCTTTTCTTCCATTTCTTGGCTGGCTGTGCATACTGGGATGCAGGGAGAAGGCTTTCATTTCAGTGATGTCAGTGTGGGTGTGGTGGACACAGGAGCCCAGGGAAAAAACAAGGCTCAGAGTTCTGAGCAGAAACTGAGGCCGGATTCAGTTGGTGCTCAAGAGAGCTGCCAGGGCGGCTGCTCCTGCCCCGTACGGGGAAATCCTCCAGCCTTACCAAGTGGCTCTCAGGTGCCAGTGTTGTTCTCCGTCTCTCCGACTCACTTCTTGGAAAGTAGTCACTGCTGTGCTCTGAGCTGTACAGATGAAGAAACTGAGGCAGCATGCGACCTCCCATGTTCAAGGTCTCGCTCTAGTCTGCAGCACAGCCCTGCAGGCCACAGCTGGGTGATGGTGATGGAGAGGGGCTGTCCCTCTCCCAGGCGCCCAGGGCCAGGCGGAGACAAGAGAGGTGTAAAGGAGGGAGGACCAGGTCTTTATTCCGCTCCTGGTGCTGGTTAAACCAGGCCTGTTCCTAAGGGCTGTTTGCTTTCCTGATGCTCCATCAGGGGACACAGAGCTCCTGTGACTATGTCACACAGGAGCCTGCAGGCCCAGAGTGGGTGGAGCCGCCGCAGGGCGGACCCCAGGGTCTGCAGAACTCTGGCAGGAGGTGCGGAGGATCACAGGCTGGGGCAGAGGTGTCTGGAACCTTGGGTTCTGGAGGCTCTGGGAGGCGCAGCCTGTCAGGCTCTGCTGGTGCGATGGTGTGTGACAGCAGGCACCAGGCCCCCAGTGACAGTGGTTTAAACCAAGGGCCATCGGTTCCCCTCACAGCCTGGCCTGTGGGAGGTGTAGCTTCCTGGAGTCTGAGGAGCACCTGGAGTTGGCCCCACTGGCCTGCAGCGGAAGTCGGTCCTGAGAAGACCTGGGGTCGAATTCAGGGAAGTCAAGTTGAAAAGAGTCCGGAGAGAAACACTGGGTCAAGGGTGACCAGAGCCTCCTTTCCTGTCTGTTTTCCAAACAGTTGCATCTCACCTGATCTTCAGTGCTGCGATTCACTGCAGGGCACGCAGCTCTTCTATGCAAAGCCAAGCGATTCAAAGGCTTTCAATGGAGCCCTGGCACAGTGCGCTCTCACTCTCAGAGGGCTCTTTCATCCTCACGGAAGGGCCCTTGCAGACTTCGTTGGAAGAGTTTCTTTTTGTTTGTTTGTTTGTTTGTTTGCACTGGAAGAGTTTCTGCCTTGTTTTGCTGCTGTGCCTGCACGGGGAGCAGAACACAGGCACGGGTGTGGCTGGTCCTCCTAGCCTCTGCACGCTGACCCTCACACTTGTGTCTCTCTTCAGCCAGCACTGAGGCCACACAGGCATGTCCCCTGTGCACCAGGCCAGCCTGTGGCCCACAAGGGCTGCACTGTGCCCCCTTGGACAGCTGGCTGCCCCGGCCTGGCCCAGCCCAGCACTGCTGCCATCTGTGGTCTGCTCATCCTGCCTGTCCCACCCTCCCACAGCCCCTGACCCATCTGCAGGCCCCACACCAAGGTGCTGCCGCCACTGTGCGAGTGCCACTGCTGCGCGGGCTGACAGCTACGTCACCCCCGCAGTGTGGTCCTGGTCACTCCATGCTTCTCGACCTCAGAGAGTCTGAAAAGCCAAAACGTTTGTCCCAAAGGCTACGGACTTCACAGAATCCACGCACTGTCAGTGTGGCTTTTACATGCTCGGTCTCAGCTGCCCGAGGCCAGCATCGGAGCCCATGGTGCACAGCACTTCCGAAGCCCCAACAGGCGAGTGTCCAGCATCTGTCGCTCCTCTGTCTCCATGGAGCACCTGCTGCAAGCCAGCCCCATCCCAGCACTGGGCCGGGGAGCACACGGTCCACTGGGGTAATCAGTGAAGAACCAGGCAGAGAAGAGCGGATCACATTCCCGCTGACTGCGTCAGTCTGGGTGTGCAGGGTTTGGGGAAGGCTTTTGCCTGGAAGCTGGAAGAAGTTAGGGGTACATCAGCACGTGTGAAGAGGATGCAGTCTCTCAGGACATAGCAACTGCAAAGGTCCTATGGCTGGAGGACTTGTGTCTCGCTTAGGAGCAGCAAGGAAGCCCATGGGGCTGAATGAGTGGGCATCCGGGAAAGGCTTAATGAAAGGCCCATGCTTCAAGGTGGCTGTGCTGAAACATTCTGTTCTTTGAGCTTCAGATTGAGGGTCTGTCCGCAGGCCGGAAACAGAGAGGCCCGTGCAGATTGCGCCCTCTGTGTTGTTTGGAGTGAGCGTGATCCCTCCAGAAACAAAGGTGACTAACTCCGCTGCATAGCAAGGTGCATGTGGCAGCAGCAGGACCTCACCTTGCTGTCCCCTCGAGCTGAGCAGGACCCGCCACGCCTGGTGCCTGAGCCGCAGCTTGACAGCCAAGGGAAGGAGCCTCGCAGGAGAGCTCCGAGCAGGAACAGGCGCCTAGCACAAAAGTTCACTCCCAAGCCCGCACCCAGAATAGAACACGGCTTTCAACTTGGTCCTCTTTGAAGAGCGTCATAGAGAGTCCAGCAGTGTACTGCAGAAGAAAGCTCAGGGATCAGGGTTTTGATCCCCACCTGCCAGTAATTAGCCGTGGGACTGTGTCCGTCAGAATCCAGTGACAGGCAGGGGACTCTTCGAGTGTAGACAGGAGAGGATTCTTTGCCATTGATGACTTGCAGAGCCCGGGAGAGGTCAGGAGTGCAGGTGCCCAGCCGCTGCTGGGAGATTGTGGACCACAGGGAGGCTGTGGCCGCGCGCCATGGGTCCTCCCAGTCTGAGGCCAGCTTCGGGGCCCTGCCCGCAGGACCGCACCTGTCCCATTGGCATCTGGCTCGTTTCTCTTCACACGGTGGCGTCAGCTTCCCCTGTGTGGCTGCGCCACATGGCGGAGATCCCTCTGCTCTTGTTTGGCACTGAATCATCCTCCACGGGGCTGGGGTCGCATGCGTTTGCCTGTCCCTCTGTGGGTGCACAGTGGGGTTTTCCCATCAGGCTATCGTGAAAAACCGTGCTGTCTCTTGTTTTTTTTTTTTTTTTAATACTAAAACTTCCTAAAATATATATGTCTCAATACCACATTTTTTTGTGATGATGACATAAGGTATGCTTGTATTTCCTTTGAAAAATGAATATGGTACTTTCAATGAAATGACAGGCTGCAGTTTTGGCTTCCAGGCAGCGGGTACCGACCAGTTAATAATAGGAGTCACACAGAGAGGTTTGGAGACCCCAAGTGTCCAGAGGGGCAGAGTGGGCTCCGACACTCCCAGCGCCCATGGCACTGCTGGCTGGCGACGTGTGGATGGTTCTGCGTCAGGAGGCAGCGTGTTCGCCCTGCGCAGACTAACGGGACCGACAGGAAGTTGTAATTTACAGTGATGTCCTTTTATTCATTTACTTATTTTATGGTACTAAGGTTGAACCCAGGGCCTGGCACGCGGTGGGCAAGTGCTGTACTGCTGAGCTATGTCCCCAGCCCTCATGGGTTTTTAGTTTTCAGAAACTGATTGGTAGGGAAGGGCGAGCTGGCTTAACTATGGTGCATTATAATGTCTCCTAATGACTGACAATTTTAATTATAATTTTTGCCACTTAATGGGAACTGGTTCCATTTTGGCTTTTTAACAAAAACATTTTATTCTCAGGAAGAAATTACTGCAATAATAAGGCACGGCTTGTGTTGTAAAGCAGATCACAGATGACTGTGGAAGAAGAGACACGAGGTGGAGGGAGAGCGCCCCCGGGGGTCAGCATTGTCTCTCCTGCCAGACATTCCTGCGGTCTTCACAGGTCAGCAGCTCTCTTTGTGCCTGAACTGTGAAGGACCTAGGGTCCCAGGTGTACAGGAGATGACGGTCAGAGCCAGCGAGGCATTTGCAGTACTTCCTAGAAACCAGCAGTGCAGGGCTGGGCACGCTGGGCACGCTGGGCCCTGTGGAGAGACAAATGGTACTTGGCACCTGAGTGTGCCTGCGTCCGTGTAGGGATGGACAGGTGTGAGCAGAGATGCCTGTATGGCATGCCGGGGACCTGCCTCTCGCGGCCTGCAGTGTGGTCCTGTGCTGGTGAGGACGGCTGTGCCGCTGCGCTGCGCCCGGCCACACTCTTCCCCAGGATCAACACCCTGTTTGTGCCTTGTGGCGTTAGAGCAACAACAAATCTGTATTAATTCCTTCCCTGCCCCTTTGAGGAAAGGCCGAGGCTGCTTTTCCTGACCAGTAGGGCCCTCCTCCTCCCCCAAATGTCAGCCAGGTTAGGATTGAGCCCTGCGCCCTGCTCATCTGCTTCACCGGGCCAGGCTTTAGAGCCCACTTGCGCCAGCCTGCGCGGTTCTGTTTATTTTTCTTCGCTGACATCCGTGGCAGGTCCGGAATGCAGGGAAGGGACTCAGGCATGTGGGACCCAGGTGATGGCAGCCCTGAGGCCCCTCCACCCTCTGCCTTGATCAGCTCTCCTCTCCTCCCTCCCTCCCAGGCTCTGCCTCTGCAGTGTCCCCCAGGGCAGGTCCTCTCCCAGGCTGTCCTCCTTCCAGCTCCCTGCTCTCCCCCTGGTGGGAGGAGCAGGGCGGGAGCAGCTTTGAATTCTCCTTTGGGTCAGCTGCTCCTGTCCTTTATCTCCTTTCTCCTCCTTCCTCTGCACTTTTGCTTCTTTGGGGGATTTCGCCCCACTCTCCTTCTTCCTCTCGTCTTTCTGCATTTGGTCTCTCCTATACTTTTCCTCTCCTCAACGCCCCCTTCCCACTTGTCTTCTTCACTTGGAACCCCTGTGCATCTCCTTCCTTCTGTCTTTTTCCTCTCCTGGCCAACTGTCCCTTTTCTCTCTGTTTTTATCATCTTTTTTTTGTTTGTTTGTTTTGGTTCCGAGAATCAAACTCAGGACCTCACACTTGCCAGGCAGGCACTGTGCCGCTGAGCTACGTCCCCGGCCCTGTTTTTATTATCTTGATACTTGGCACGGGAAGTCCCCGAACCCCTGTGAGTCCAGGCACGAGGGTGGAGCTGACCCTGCGCCTGTGCACAGAGGTTCCTGCCGGAGTCTCTGCCACCCCTGACTTGGCCGGACACAATCTGCCAGCCCTGCAGCGATGCAGGCCCTGAGGAGGAGCGCTGGCTACCGGCTACTGTTTACCAGCCTGGTGCTTCACGTCGTGTTCACACTTGGATGAGTGCTCAGAAGGTGCCACCCCTGCACACCTCGCGCTGGCTGGGGCAGTCGGCGCAGGGGGCTCAGGGCAGCCGCAAGTCAGAAAGGTGCTGTGAGGCCTTGGCTTGGGCAGCTGCGCCAGCGGGTGGGAGGTGCAGGGAGAGAAGGTGGTGTGGCCCTGGCAGGAGGGAGGCAAGGGTCCTCACAGCAGGCTGCTGGGTTCCAACCCCAGGAAGTGCAGGATTTGGACTCGGAAGAGCTGAGCTCTGCTTAGCTCGACTTATTAGGTGCCCCGTGGCGCCTTGTGCGGTGCTAGAGACCCGGGGCCCATGGGCGCCTGTTCTGGTTCCCAAGGACCGCTGCTTCCCAGTGCTCAGACGGAGGAGGGGGATTTCTACCAAAGGTGTAGCTGAAGGGGAAGCAGGAAGAGGGCAGCAGAGCCAGTCAAGGAGAGCTGCCCAGCTAGGTGTGGCCATGCCCACCTTTCATCCCAGCTTTCCAGGAGGCTGAGGCAGGATGATTGCAAGTTTGAGCCCAGCCTGGGCACCTAGCGACTTAGCAAGACCCTGCCTCATAATAAAAAAGCAATTTTAAAAAGGGCTGGGGTTTTGCTTAGTGCTAGGGGAAGAAGGGGAAGAAGTACTGGGGAAAGGAAGTGGTGGTGAGGGTGTGGGAGAAGAAGCTGTGGCCTGCAGGGGTCCAGAGACACTTCGAGCAGCACAGGAGCAGAGAGAGGCTCAGGGCTTGAGGAAAGGTTCCTGTTGGGGGCTGGTGGGAGCCTGGGTACAGGGGAGACCTTAGGGCACTGAGGGAAGGCCAGGGAGGGGAGGGGGGGGAGGGCGGAGGCCTGAAGAGCCTTCCTGGTCACCTGCTGAGTTCCGTCCCCTCCTGTCCTGTGATCCCTTCTCCAAGGCCCAGTATGTTGACTTCAACAGGCACCACCATAGCGGGACCTCTGCTTGAACGACCTCAGGGAGCATAGATTATAGGGTGAATTCTAATGAAGCCTCAGCACCCGCAGACTTTTAAACAGCCAGTAGGGCACGTGCTCCCCGAAGAGGGAGGAGGGTCACGTGGCCTGGAGTCGGGGCCCCTGGGACACTGCGTGGCTGGGTGTCCTGCTGCCTCCCCTGCCCTGGCCGGAGCCCCCTGCACCCCCCACTCTGCCCCCTTCTTGGCCTTGGCTCTGGGAAGCTGCGCCGTTCACAGCTCTGGTCCTGTCTGGTTCCGTCTGCCCTGGGAGGTGAAGGTTGTGCGCAACTCGGGCAGCACAACCCTGAAAAGCAGTGCAGATGCGGATGCGATGTTGGGGTCCTCTCACGTATGGTGATTGGAGTGTGCTGCTGGGGGCACCTTCCTGATCGCCCTCAAAGTGGCCGTTCAGCTCAGGAAAACCCCCATCCCATTTCACTAGAGAAACTGCGGTGGCAGAGGGCCGCTGGGGGGCCCTGGTCATCCTGGACACTAACGCAGAGCAAGGTGATGACAGTGATGGCTGCTGCACGCGTGCCGGTAACCTCTGTACCGGAAATCCTGCTTCTGGCACGTGCTGCAGGGGCCCCTGGTGTGTGCCAGGCGGTGTCCTGCGCGCTTGTGGGTCTGGCATCATTGTCCGCACCCCGAGGGGGATGGCACTGAGGCTCCCAGTTCACAGAGGGGGGAGTGAGGCCCCGCGGCTGTCGGGACCCTAGCGTCAGAAGCTGAGGCCTGAGCAGACCTGAGGTTTGAGCCCTGGCCGCCTGGCCCGGGGCTCCTGGCTCAGAGAACTGAGATGGTGAATTAATGTTCAGTTCTGGCTTTACTAGCTTCCCGCACAAATAACTAATGACCCATTCGTGTTATTCCCTGCAAATGTTTTGGGGGTGACAACTTGCTAAAATTTAATATTCAGAGCAATGCTGCCACAGCTTTGTGCCAGTTTCAGATACAAATCTACCTTAAAGATATACAAATACAAATTGTGCCATTTGATTTTTAAGTACTTTTCCAGCAATATAAATAACAAAGTGTGTTGGAACTGGCAGGTATAGTGCGTTAAATTGAGTGTAATTAAAACACTGTGATATTTTTCAATTAACAGGAAAAAATAAGTGGCAAAATCAAGAAATCTGAGTCTTTCTGCAGCTCCTCGGGCTGGTAACTGAGCGGTGACTGCAGAGGGGATTGGAACGTTCACACCATGGGCTGCGAGTGCCGCAGTCGTCACGCGTCCACCAAGGACGTGCGGTGTTGTTTCCACATAGCAGAGAGAGGACATTTCCAGCAGCACTGTCTTTTCAGTTTTTTTTCCTGTTTTTGGAAAGCAGATGACAAGGGGCACTCAGAGAAGACATCAGAGTGGAAATAATACCTTGCCTCGGGTGATGTCTGTGTGAGATGTTGGCGAGGCAGGGATCGCTGTGGAGACACGGGGTCAGTCTGGGTTAGGCCCTGCTTTCTCTTTCCTTTCTCACTCCTGGGTTAAGTCCTACTTGCATGTGGCTTTCTTTCCGGAAGATGTCTTCAGAACATCCCGAGGTACTCCAGGGTGAATTACTGTCATTAGTAGTAGAATGCTGAGAGGAGATCTTACTGTTTCCCTGGCTGGCTCCAAACTCCTGGGATCAAGTGATCCTCCTGTCTCAGCCTCCCAAATGCATCTGCACACCCCATGTGGGGAGTGAACCCTGGCCACTCCGAGATGGCCAAAGCCTGTTAGGTCAGACACACAGTTACACTCTCCAAATCTGTCTTCGGTCACACTCAGTGTGAACACGGCCAGGAAACGCTCTCCCAGGACAGTGTGCATAGAGGGTCCACCGTCCAAAGCCCTGGGCGCGCTCCATCCCTGTCTCCATGCAGTTTCAGGGAAACTCGGACTCTGCAGGGTTGGCGCTCTTCTTCCCGCATCTCCCTTGGGGTCTGTTCCCAATTTGCCCCTCTGTCCATCACGGCCCAGGGACCCTGTTCCACCTCCCTCCTGGCCTGGGTGTCCTGCATGCATGGCGGGATTGCAGCCTGCACAGAGGCCTCAGTGTGGAGTAACCTGGGAGTCCTGTCAGGGCTGGCTCGGTTTGAGCGGAGCTTCAGCTCCTTCCGTGCACCCGGGGTTCGGTCACGGTGTCACACAGCTCTGTGCTCCTCTGGGCAGCTCTGTTCCTGGAGGAACCTCAGCGAAGCACCTGCCTCCAACAGCAGGAGCGGAGGGCCCATCCCCCGGTGCACCGTTCTCAGGGTGGAGGACCTGTCCTGATCACTGCCGAGCCGCTGAGGAACGCTGCAATCTGGGTCAGTGGGGCCACACAGAAGGGGGAGTGCTGGTGCTGGTGCTAAAGATAGCACCGCGCTGAGCTGGATCTTCCTGTCTCCGAGGACCTCGTGGGCAGCGAGACCGAAGGCGGTGGGGAAGTTTCCTGCTCGCGCATCTCCGTGTGGAATCTTACAGCAAGTGCAGAGTCCAACGCGGTGAGGGTTTGTGCGTGATCTACGTTGAGCCACTCCTGTTAGAATTTGTGATTAGCGTCTTGGGGTCAAACAGGAGACGCCCGCGTGAACTCCTGCTCCTTCTCTTTCCTTAAGCCGCTTCCCCCGCTGCTGAAATGGAAGCCCTTCTCGAAAGCCTGATCACGTTTGTGAGCTTTGTGTTCGGGCTCCTCAGGTCTCCTCGCTCTCTTCACTCTCGTGGTCCTGCGCCAGCTCCTCCACATTTGGCCCAAGTTGAGTGAACGCAGTCCAGGTTTTTAAAGTCATTTTTTGCAAATGGTGGGCTCCATCTACCCTTCCCCTCGGTTCTCGGATCCCGGTGTTGCTCCCCGCTTTCCCATGCGAGACATGTTGGGGTACGTCCCCTCTCCAAGCACAGCCCTTCGTAGCCCCCATATTCCCACACGTGTTGGGCACCACAGGGCCTCCCCTCCTTGGCCGTGGCACCCAGGACTCGGGAGATGCCTGTGACCCCTGCCGTGGTCCCTGTGCTGGCGCTGCCCAGCTGCCTTCCCCACTCCAAGAGCCTGGCAGAGCCCTGCTGAGCTGTGGAGGCCAGCAGGTGGGTGACTGGGCAGTGGGGACACTGTGACGGTGTCGTGTGCAGGGGGCTGGAGGTGAGATGGGGCCACGAGCTGAGAGGACGTCAGCTTGGGAAAGCAGGACACTGTGGGGCACTCTGGGGCTTCTGCCTGACAGAGAGAGGGAGAGGGAAATAGAAAAAGAGGGTGGCGGGAGGGAGGAAAGGACGGAGGGAGAAGGGCGCGTTGCTGGCTGTGGAGAGACAATGTCCAGTCCCGCAGGGATAAGGATGCGCCTACTTTTTATGACCAACTGTCCTAACCCTAACCCTAAGCCTTTCCCTGACCCCTTTCCTTGGCCAATTTGAACGAGTTTCTGCCCCCTTGAACCCCACTTGGAGTTGTCGTATCGTGGGGCCGTGTCCTCGTGCCCCCTGCTCTCTTCCCAAAGGGATCCTCCGCCCCCATAAGCAATTGGCCTGGTGGCGCTGTACAAAGCACCGAGTGCTTCAAATTCTAAACTGCAGGCTGCCTGGGGAAACACACACTCTCTGAGCCTCAGTTTCTCTTTTTGGTAAAATGGGGATGAATGAGGTATGTCTTACAGAGGAGGGTTTTACGAAATGAAACTTAAGGAAGCAGTTTTTAATTTCCCACCTTGCATGGTATCCAGGCTTTGGGTTGTGGCTCTGGAGGTTAGGAGAAGACTTGTACTTGAAGTAGCTTGATCATCAACGATTAGCTGGCAGATTATGACCTGCAAGTCAAAACCGGCTCTCGGTGTATTTCCCTAAATGCAGATTTTTTTTTAAAGGGCCATTTCCTTATCTATGTACTGTCGGAGGCTCCTGTCAGTTACAAAGGAGCTGTTGATTAGTGACAACACAGATCCTGTGGTCCACCAAATCTTTGTATACTTAGACCTTTGTGTGAAAAGTCTACAAAGTTTTATTCAAGGTTCTTACAATCTTGCTGGGAATGAATAAAATACCCTTCTAATATCCACAATATACAGTAATATTCATGGCTACACAGTTGTAGACACTCGCTGTGTGATTTATTGCATGGATCCCTTGGTTTTTGATAGGTATTTGTGCTTTCACATAATCTCTATGTTTTATGCCATTCGTTGCCACTGTCGTTATAAAACGTTTTTGTCTAATGAGCTATTTTTTCCTTGCCATTGACTCTGCAGTGTGTGTCGTGTAAGTTTAAGCTGCCGGACATCCCATTCACTTGCAAAGCCCCTTCATGCCCAGCGACGTCTCCCGAGGGCCCTGTTCCAGCCCGTGACGCCCCAGCTCCAGCCTTCGGGGTTCATCTCAGAGTCGCCCCTCTGGGCCCGCCCTGGACCCAGGCCTGGTCTCTGCAGCCGCCCCTGCAGTGAGCAGTGAATCTCACCAGCCACTTAGGGTGTTTTCCGCAAAAATATCCTTCGTTACCAAAATACCACCCTACAACTTGTATTGCTAGTATCTGAGATGCATGAAAACATGGAACCGTCTTTTGGAACAAGAATTTAAATAAGCATTTAGAAAATCTGCAGTCTGCACAAGAGCCATGATTTGGTGAAAATATTGTACAGGTTTTGGAGACAGAACTTTGTCTAAACCTCAGGCCCCTTTACCCACTATTGCATGGCTGCAGGCTGATTCCTGCATTTTCCTGCCCTCGAATGGGAAGAGAAGTGTCCTGCTGGACCATCGAGGGGTCTGAGGTGACAGGAAATGGTTACGCTCACTGCCCTGGCCACACGTGTGGGAAGGAGAGGTCTTCGGAGCCGGCTCTTCCAGCAGGGCCCTTGGATTTACAGTGGCCCTCCTGGGACCAAAGTCCTCCGAGGCCCTGCCCGTGTAGCCTTCAGGCCCATCATCCAGCCCTGCTCATCTCTCTGCTCCAGGCAGCCCGACCGACCTTTGCTTGCTTTCTGTCATTGCTGGTCTTCTACTCCCCACTTGTACTGACGTGTTTCCCCCCATCAGGCTCCTCTGTGCGGCTCCTCTGTCACCGAGATCCTACCCTCCCGCTTTGCCCCGTCACTTCCTTCTCGTCCCTGGGTCACAGCTCACTTCCTCCTCCTGCCTTTCCCTCAGCCGGCACATACTCTTTCCGAGCCCGTCAGTTCTGCTCCCACGCGCTGGGTGCTGCGGAGAGACGGGGTCAGAAACGCACGGCTCCTCCTGTCTTAGAACTTGTGGCCAACCTAAGAGAGAGGGTCACACGGATGCCGTGGGTTTTGATTGTGCCGAGGTTGTGTCACACAGAAGAGGAGCCAGGTGGGGACCCCTCCCTGGGGACGAGGGCCGGGCCCTTCCCGAAGGCTGGGCAGCAGGAGATCGGGCAGCACCACCCTAGAAGTGTGGCCCTGTGGTGGGCGCGGTGGCAAGGGCTGGGGAGGAGTTGGCTGCGCCTGGGAGGGTGAACCCCAAGGGAAGGAGTCTGGTCTCTGTCTCCGTGAGGGTCACGGCCCTGAGGGTCTCCATGGAGGGCGCCCTGGTGAGACTGGTTCAGAACAGACTCCACTGCGTGGAGAACAGACCAGGGGAGGACAGATTGGAATCCAGGGCATCGTGGCCAGGGAAACAGGAATCAGTTACAGAAGACAAATGCTGCGAGGGTCTGTTCACGTGAGGTCCCTCGAGTAGTCAGACAGAGACAGAGGCCGAACCGCGGTTCCCAGGGAGTGGGCCGAGGAGTTATTTAACGGGTGTAGAGCAGCGATGGCGAACCTTTTAGGGCCTTCAGTGATAAGAACAGCTCACCGTGGCATACGTGTCAGCTTTGCAAGATCAAAAGTGTTCTGGAGCTGGATGGGGCTGGTGGCTGACGACAGTGTGAAGATGCTTAGTTCTACTGAACTGCGATTCAAAATGGGGAAGGTGGGGAATTATGGTATTTTTACCACAATTAAAAGTAATTTTTAAAAGCCCTGCCAGTAACTCAGTCGGAAGGCTGCCGGGCAGGGCACAGGTGGGAGTTTGGAGTGTGGAGAAACGGCTGGCATGCAGAGCCCGGTGGCCTGAGAGGTGGCAGGGAGGCAGAGTAGCTGGGACTTGGTGGCCGGTGAGCCATGGTGCAGTTTGGGAATGGGGGGGTGTAGTGTAAGGTGGACCCTGGGTCTCAGCCCTGAGCAGCTGGTGGGGCTGCTCCCCAACACGGAGCACCCAGACCCCATCTTTCCCAGCACCCACACCTGTCCCGCTTGTCACTAGACAACCTGGCACTTGACAGTCCTGGTGAACCAGAATGGCACGCAGAGGCACCCATCTCTGTCCTTGTCCCCAGGCGCCTGCACCTGCTGTCCTGTCCTGCACACGGTGGCTGCCCAGGGGTACTCCTGCCCGGAGGTCGTGGTGCATCAGACCCACCTCTCCAGGAGGCGATGACGGCCACGCTCATTCCTCGCCCTTCGTGTTCCGGGTCGACACATAGTATCTGGCTGGTGGGAACAGATCTGGATCTGGAAAGCATAACTCAAGCAGGGGGCTTGTCTCCTCCCTGCGGTGGACTTGGCTGCAGGGCCAGCATTGATCCCCACACAGGGCCGGGGCACGAGCTCTGCGACAGCAGACAGGGTGGAGCGGGGCCTTCTACAGCAGGGCTTTCTACAGCGTGGCGGGGGCAGGGATCCGCCCTTTTCCCAGAAGGACCGGTGGGATGGCAGGAAGGAGAGGAAGGGCTAACCTAGGGCCTGGCCTTGCTGGCTGCCGCTTGGGAGCCGAGGGTTCCGGGGAGGCCTTGGGGCTGGGCCCAGGTCACGCTGGTCCACATGAGAGACTGAGTGTGCAACGTGAGTGCAGCCCCGACCTGCACACTCACCCCGGGCAGCCTGGCTCTTCTCACTTCTTCTCCCCAAGGCCCAGGATGGCCGCGATGATTTGCAACCACCTAACACCGAACTGTTTTCTAACTTTGGAGTTGCCAGATAAATTCGGAAGTTTTTAGTCTGACTTACGTTGCTGCAACAACGACCTGAGGCTAACAACTTTGTGAAGGAGAGAGGTTTTCTTTGGCACAGTTTTGGAAGTGGAGACATCCAGGAGCCTGGCACCGTGTCTCTCCCGTTTCTCAGCTCATGGTGGAAACATGGACAGGCAAGGCTGGGGTGAGGAAGAGCACATGGGAGAGGGGAATGGAGGGAGAGAACGAGGGAGTGAGGGAGAGATAGCCAGCGAAGGAACCAGAAGCCAGTCTCACCCTCTGCCAGGCCTCTCTCCCTGTGACCAGTCCAGTCTGGGAAAACCCTGAGACCTGGCCACTGCCAGAGGTGGGCACAAGTCCCTTCCGGGGCGGGGCCTCCAGTCAGGTTCTGCCTCTTAAACATTCCTCTATGAACCACACTTCTGGCGCGTGAACTTCTGGGCTACACACATGTCCCAACCACAGCAGGCGGTCATAGTGCAGCTTCAGACTGACAAAGAAAAACAAAACACTTTTCTGTGCCAAGTAAGAAATTTCTCTTAGCTGGGCATGGTGGTGCACGCTTAGAATCCCAGCACTCAGGAGGCTGAGGCAGGAGGATTGCCATGAGTTTGAGGCCAGAAATACAACATTTTAAAGGAAAAAATCTGCATATAAAATGTTTGAGGAGATAATGGTTGGTACATTTATCATCAAACATTCAGACGAGTGGTGACAGTGGCTGTAGAGCTCTGGGCTCTGGAGGATGCCTCGCAGGGCTGAGGACGCAACGACTCAGCAGTCTGGATAGGTCAGACCCTGAGGGAAGACGCTGTTCGCACTCATCATGGAGCCCGCTCCCTGCCTGTGCAAAGGGCATTCCGGGAACACGAGGACAGGGACAGCCACAGCTGCCGACCAGGGCGAGGGGGACCAGCGCCACCGTGGAAGGACTGGTTTTGGAACAGGAGCCACAGGCATGAATGCTAGATCGTGGTGAGTTTAGCAGTCAAGCATTGTACACACTCCACAGCTGCCACTCCTGAGACCCGCACGGCTCTCCCCACACCACGCATCCGTGCGAGAGGTGCGTGGTGCTGCCCTCCTGCGGCAGGGACCGTCCACCCCTCGGGCTCCCGCTGGCCTCGTTGGCAGCAGGCTCTGCGGTGCGCTGATCAGGCCCTCTGCGATCGCCCCGTTTTCATGCTTTGTCCTCCACGGTGCTCACCCCACCCCGCCCTGTGGCTTAGTCTTGTCAGAGTGTCCCGTGCTCTCTGTGAACACTATTTCCTGTCCCCAGCCATAGAATCCCCCAGAGACGGCACCCATAGGCTAAATAAAGTACCTCACTTTTCCATTTATTGCATATGTAAGTCCTGACAGTGTGGTAGTTGATCAAAAGAAGAATGCACAAAGACTGAAGGGAAAGCCTTGTTATTTCGCTCCTAAATAAACACAGTTATTTGCTTATAGGATGCGTATAGCTGTCGGGCACTGTATAATCTTTCCAACCTGGACTCATATTAGACTACGTGGTGTGTCGATGTTCCTGTGGGTGATATTTTTTATCATAGCAAGTTCTAAAAATCCAACTTGTAGAAATGGGAACTCGAGGGGATTAGTGCAGTCTGATGCTGGAACTGAACCCCTACGTTCCGTAGTTTTGGGGACAGTGTCCAGTAGAGGTCCGTAACTATTGTGCTTCTCTGGAATTTTAGAATATCCTAGGATGCTCCCGCGATACTCTTTGGCACCCTGGGGCCCCTTGGCGCACAGTTTGGCTTAGGCCTCTGGATATGGTGTTTCCTCTCATAGCTACTTCTCTCCATCCTGCTTGGCACTCATGTTTCTGGTCTTAGCACAGACAGGGTGGGCGCTCAGCGTTTTCCTTAACCTGCAAGACCAAGTACCAGGTGCTTCTGTGTGATTCCTCGCACACTGTCCTTTTTCCTACCATTTTATCTTTGCATTGTGATTTTTTTTACCCTACTGAGCTTTAGATTCTCTAAGGGAAGTTGTGTTAATCAAGGTGTGTTAGCTTTCCCGTAGCTGGGACACAATACTCCACCTTTAAGGAGGAGAGGTTTAATTTGGCTCACGGTTTCAGGGGATTCCATCCATGGCTGGCTCCAAGGCAGAAGGGCCTGGTGGGCAAAGCTGCTTAGTTCAAGGTGGTAGGAGAAGCACAGCAGAGGAACAGCGCTGGACAGGAAAGGACAAGGGACCAGATACAATGTCCAAGATCACACCTCACACCCACCCAGACACACCTCGGGGCACATTTGCCAATCTGCTATGCGTTTCTTAATCCAATGAGGTTGACAAATCAGGTTATACTTACAGAAGGGGACAGGATAGTGACCCATTTTGTCGATGCTTCGTAGATGTGTGAATTGAATGAATTAATGAATGAGTATTATTGGGCCGTGTTGAACATCCCAGTTGACTGCAAAACTCAAAGCAACACTCCCAGGCAGACAGGCGGATGAGCACAGGGCTCCTTTCGTTTGTGGGACAGTATCTTCTGTAAAACCTGACCTCAGGGACATGCAGTGTCTCTCCGGTCCTGTGACCTGTGTGCTCCTCAGCTGCAGACAGGAGGCTTTCCCGGTGACAGCCACATGGCCTCGTGAGTTATCACACAGGTCACGGCACGGGTCATTTCCAGCAATTGCATTTATTCGTGCGGTGACACACTGACCCGTGTGCGCATCTCCTTGGTATCTCCTGTTTCAGATGTGTCGCCCCTTCCTTTACAGGGAGAGAGGTTTCGCCGCCTGGTGGCTCAGCTGCTGGCACGCTGGAGCACTGCGGGAAGTGCGGTTGTGCTGCTGTGATTCGGTGTGGAGGCGACGGTGGTCGGGCAGAGTGGGCTCCCACCAGAGAGGCAGGGTGCGGCTCGCGCACCGCAGAGGCGGGCGGGGTCTCTCCAGGTCTCCGCTAGCCGGCGCGGTGGCAGCTGATGGTGCCATCCAGGAGCTCCACGCTGTCCTGTAGATCCGGCATCTGTTCCCCGGACAGACAGGACATCAGGAGCTGTGACGCCGTGGCTGTTTCCGCACCAGGCCACGGTAATTCGGATGGCTTCTCCGAGCCCTTCCGATGGCTTTGCTTCGGTTTTTCTTTATCCTCAAAAGATGAATCCACCACAGACGGCTGTTTCCCTACAAATGAACAGCAGGGTTGCGCGGACTTTGGCTGATAGTAAGAGTGGCAGCGGTGTAATCCCAGGACGCCCCTGTGTCTTCACTTAGGGACGCTGTGCTCCATTCCCCGACGAGTTCCTCCTTCACCGCCCCTTCCAGGGGCTGTGTGAAAAATGCTTTCGGAGTAGCCCTGTCAGACAGCGCAGCTCGTTCCCCATTGAGGCTTAGAGGAGTGAGATTGTGCCCCCCAGTCAGTATAGCTGCCCATCCGCTGTGCCACCCTGTAAGGGCTCCTTTGTGGCAAGGGGCATCGGTGTCCACCTGCACTGGACCTGTAGGCCAGGACACCATTGCCAGGGCTCAAGGTCACCGCCGCACCGCACCTGGGGGGTCGGAGGTCCGGCGGGGTCTCGACAGAAGATGCTTCCAGTCTCCCCTCCACGCCTTCTCTGTTGCAAGGGGGCCTCTGTCCCTTTGCGTCCTCTCGTGCCGGAAACACTTGTCACTGCTGCAGGCAGGAGAGGGGCCGCACGGCGGTGCACACATGAGGGAACGGGACCGCGGAGGCTGTGCCAGGCCTGGCTCTCCTGCCGCAGAGCTGGAGTGCGACAGCCTGGCCCGGTGAGCATGCTGTTTGGACCTGGACACAGCGGGGGCTATAAGAAGGGGGCCTCCTGCGAGGACAGAGTCCCTGAGGCTGCTCCCCAGAGGGGCATAGGGACCCCAGCACGATGCTCCCTCCCTCTGCTTCCGGCTTCACGAAGGGAGCAGTGTCCTCGGCCTCAGGCCGCACATCCCATCACCATGGGCCAAAACCTCTGAACCCATCAGCCAAAATAAACTTTTTACCCTTTTATAAGTTGCTTACCTCAGGTATTTTGTCACAGTGACAGAAAGCTAAACAAGAGGGATTCAATTGTTCTGGGTGCCACTCCCACCATTCCAGGAGGCTGTAGGCAGGGCTGGGGCCTCTGTCAGTCAGCAGAGCGGCAGTCAGGAGAGCAGCCCAGGCCGGCCCGGGGTGCGGGGGACTTGGTCCCTGCAGATCTGCGGTTTGAGGGGCTCCCGCTCTGTCAGAGCCTACAGTGCTTGTTTCGGAGCCTGCACTCCCGGTTTACAGAAAAAGTGACCTGACCGCTGAGTTAAGAGATGACCCTGCGAGGTCCTGCCACAGCCGTGTTTCACACTGGGGGAGTTGAGAGCTTGCTGTGCGTCCTCGGGTTTGTTCTGCAGACAGTCCATGTGCTGAGCGCTCGGTGGAGGATTCCTAACCCCCTGCCTGGGTGCCCTCAAACCCTCCAGCAAGTCTTTCCCGCGTCCACCTCAAGCCGAGTCTCCCCGCAGTCCCCCTGCCCTCCAGGGCCCTTGGGATTTGCCCATCCCCGACAGTCACATTCCTACGTCACGTCGTCTGGCATCACTTCCCCATCTGAGGAAATAATCTAATTTCATTATTACTTAGAGTGGTGAAATATGAGTGCAGGAAGAAACGTTTCTATAAAAGCCTCGGTTGTGTATTTTGGAACAACACCAAAAGGCAGATTGCCTTAAAAACAGCTGTCAAATGAAATGTAAGCAAGACAACTAAAAAATAAATGGAGGACAAGATAAAAATATGAAAGGAATTCTGTTTCCTGATTATCTCAAAAATGTCTTTTAAGCCGCTCTACACTTTCACGTAGCCCATGCCATTTCTTTGTGGCTTACGCAAAAATGCAGTATAAAACTTCAAGCAGTGGGCTTGCCTTACAGACCCCGTCCGAGGTGTTGAATGACGTCTGTGTGTCCAGTGCCCCTGTGGACCCTGGGAGTACACTGTGTTAAGAGGGCTCCTAAGGAATTTTTATCCTCATCCTGTAGATGAGGGCAGGAGGGTTGCAAACTTGGCCAAGATCCCCAAAGTTAATAATTATTATTTTATCGTCCTGTCGTCTGTTTCTGCCTTTGCAATGTCATGCACGTGACTTTAGGCGCCTTTCCTTGGTGCCAGTGCATTCTTGCTCCCGTCACTCTGTGGCGCCTGCGCTGCTGTATGAAGCCCAAGCCTGGATGTGTCAGACCTTCCAGGGGCAGCATCCTCCTTATACTCCCTGCTGTGCCATCCTGCGCTGTGGCTGGAGTGGGGTGGTTCACCCAGAGCCTCCCCTCCTCATGGGCCCAGAGGAGTGTCAGAACAGAGGGAATTCGATGCTGTTGGCATTTCCTTCTCGCCTGTTCTTTGGGGCTGAAGCGGCCTCATCTACAGGTGCAGGAATTAAAGCGGCAGGACTAGGAGGGGGTTGGAGACCGTCTTTCTGAGAATCTCCTAAGGCTCCTTCATCATGCAGTGAAACAGGCCAGGTGTGCGTGTAGGCAGGGCGCGTGTGCCCCGTGCGGTGGCTGGGTAAAGTCGTCATAACCCCAGTGCACACTTACTGGGGGGGATGCATCCTTCTCGGATCCGGAGAGAGAGGTCTCTCATGTGAGCTCTGGATTTTGACAAATGGCATATTGTGGGATGTGGGGTTTATTTCTGCTGAATATCTGGCTTGATTAGCTTGGAGAAAGGCATGCAGAGCAGGCTGGAGCCCCACCCCACCCTGTACAATCAGGAAGCGCATTCTCCCTCCCATTGTGGCTGGGGAGGGAAGTGCGCTTTACATATGCAAATGCAGCCACAAGTTTCACTTAATAATTATCAGCTGGAGCTTCTATTGATGAGCAGCTGAAGCTACTCATCAGGAAAGAAACTGAATTAACCATTTGCGGCCCCAGACCAGCCTCTGAATACTCTGGTGATTGCAACAAAGCTTTCTGATTCCCCTTTCTGCACTTCTCTGTGGCCAGAGCTGCAGTTGCGTCTCGCTGACCCCTTTATTCCCCTGTGCTCCCCTCTCCCCTGCCCCACCTCCTCCTGTCTTCTAGCTATGGAAGCAGAAGAGATCTGGCTCTATTTGCAGGAGCAGAATTGCTTACAGCTGTAGAAATAGCGCCTCCTCCACTGCCTGCAGCAGCGACGCTGAGGCCACCAAGGTGTCCTTTGAGAAGCACACGGAGCGGTGCCCAGGCCACCTGAGGCATTCGCATCCCTTCCCTTGCTCCTTTTGTTCTCCTGCATGCCTGTTCCCTTCGGGGCAACGAATAGGGCATCTGCCTGTTCATTGGGCTCGCTTGTTGCTGTGTGGGGTCCAGTTCCCTGGGCTGTCACAGTGGTTTCCTCTGGATTCCCTTAGTGCTCCTCTTTTCACAGGAGGTGGCTGAGCCTCACCCCTCCTCCTGTGAGCGTGTGGAGGGGAACCCCCACCTCCCTACCCAGGAGGGCAGCATTTGTTTCCAGAAAGAGCTATTCAGAGGCAGAAGCCAGGGTGAATGGAAGTCTTGTGGATTCAGTCCGGTACTTTCCTTTAACCCTAAAATCATTTTTTTTTTTACTTCTTTGCAGCAGGTCTTGACAGCACACTTAATCCCCTTGAGCTGTTTCTGCTTCTTTAAAATGGGGACCACAAAACTCACCATGTAGAGTCCAGGGGATTCAGGTAGTGTGGGCCTCGCCCAGTCGAAGCAAGAGGTCAGCACTGGGCTGGGTTCTGAGCTCACTGGAAGCCCAGGTCCTAGAGAGACTCCCAGTCCCCCGGGAGTCCCGCGGCTTCCTGTGTGGTCACTCAGCCCATGTGGTACGCCCCCACTGTGCCGCCGGGTCAGGCCCTGGGCCATCCTAGTGGGTGGCACAGATCCTAGTGGTCCAGGCAGCTGGTTTAGATAGGAGTTAATACACAGTGAGAAGGACGGGCCATCAAGAAAGTCAGTGGAAAAAATGTAGACATCAGAATCATGGCTGGCGGTGCTTCTGAAGAAGACCAGGCCTCAAGATTAGAGATGCAGGGACCAGGCCTGCACGCTGAGGGATGAGCAGTGACCTGGAATTTTAGTATAATTGGTATCACCTGGTCCAGTAAAGTCCAGATAGGCACCAGGTGGGTCACCAGAGCATCTTGACCCATCCATTCCCAGAATGCCTTTGCTCTTTGCACATACCTTGCCACAGGATCCACTTCTCTACTGGATCAATATTAGCTAAGCAGCTGTACTTGTAATCTGATTGGTTGATCATAGTTCGACACACGCTGTACCCTCTCATGATTTTGTACCCACCTTATGACTTCGCTCCATAAAACATTCTTAGAGAAGTGGGCTCGGTGGCAGCCCCCCTTTGGGTCCCCTCTTGTCTCTAGGAGCTGTCTCTCAATAAGTCTTTCCTACTCTTCACCTCTGTTGTTCCTCCGAATTCATTCTTCGATTTTGGGGCACACGGACACAGCGTATCTGGCATCTAGCAGGCTGGGAGTTACAATCCTGTGTCACCAGGGCCTCTGGTGGAGGCAGGGAAGGGTTAAGATGCATGCAGGGAAGGAGGGTGCCCTGGGGCCCGGCTGAGGAAACTCCTGCTGAGGTGGACAGGCAGGTCTAGGGTGGCCTGGCAGCAGCTCATTCTCTGGAGAATGGTGCTTCCGCCAGCCCGGCTGAGAGGCTGAGAGCCATGGAAAGCCAGTGGCCCCCAGGAGGGCGGCACAGAAGACACAGAGGGAGCGGAGGAGGTGTGGGGGGGCCGGGACTTGGAGCTGGAGCCCGGGTAGCTCCACCGAAGCCGCTGCTTGCTTGGGTTTGCTCTGGGCCCCTGGGAGGGAGGTCTGAGAGGGTCAGTGAAGGTCCGGTGTGCGCTGCTGGACGTCATCTGCCTGGTGTCCCAAGTAGACCTGAGCAGCAGAGTGACCAGTGAGGTGCGGTGCTGTCGCGTGAGTCTGGGTGAGGAGCGGCGGGCAGAGCTGAGGCAGTGGGGGTGGGAAGGCGCTGCATTCGGGGTGCACAGTTAAGGTCGGGCCACACACCGTCCCCGTGCAGTGCGTGGATCCAGCGGCCTGCAAGTGGGAATGTAGGGTGCAGTCCGCAGGAAGTGGTCCCTAAGGAAAACAGACCGTGGAGCGACCGAGGCGCAGATGGAGCTGCGACGTGGGAGAAGGGGCCGGGGCAGAAGAAATGAGGAGGGGGGACTCGAGGGACTCGAACCAGTGCTGGGGGTCGTTGTCCTTCCCCAGGTGACAAAGCCTGCAGAATTAGCAGCTCCAGTCCTCAGTGCCCATTCCAGCTGCCAGGAAGGACGCCTTAGGCCTGGACGTGTGAGGCCTGAAGTCCCTGCTGCAGGTGGGCGCCAGCGCCCTGAGGACTCTGCAGAGCCTGAGGTGGCTCTGTGAGGCAGGGGGACATCAGCAGCATGTCAGGGTGTGTGGGGAGGCTGGAAGCCAGACCTCCTGACATTCTGATCCACTGTCACTGTCCCCAGCCATCCTCGCATGGCCTCTGCACTGCAGGGACGCATCTCCTTGGGGCTGTGACCGGGGATCCCTGCTGGACCCTCCAGCAGCATGGGCGTCTCCGGATCCCTGTCTGTCAGCGCGTCCCGTACGCCAGCCTGGGTTCCCCTCACCTCCCGGGGGGAAACCCCAGCTGTGCCTGGTGGACTCCAGTCAGGGGGCTTGGGCGTAGTCCGGCCTTCCTAGGACTCTGGAAAGCACCTGTAAAAGTCCCAGGAGGACGTGGAAGAGAGTAAAGGCCCTCAGAAGTGGAGTGGAGATGGCACGACTGGACCTCAGTGGTACCAGCTGCATTTTACCCAGCTCCTGTCTTGCCCTCGGGATATGCTGTCTTTGCCAAGTGCCCACCCTGATAACGCGTTATTTTTTTCAAGCTGAACTCCTGATAAAATCTTCTATCCCCTTCTCTCCTCAGTCTGCCCGATAAAACCTCCATTCTTCCTTTCTGATTTCCTCCTAAGGGTTAGTTTGGATTTGGGAGAAAAGGAGTGATAGTGGTCTCAGTTCCTCCTTTTTTTTTTTTTTCCAGGTTAGCTCGTCCTGGTGCACAGCTTTAGGGTGCACAGCTGACGACAGGGAATGGAGAGGAGAAGGGAGCAGAGGACAAGCGAAAGGCAGACAGCCCTCCCTAGGCAAAGCGGTGTCCAGGCAGGCTTCCGCTTGTTTTGTTTTTAATTGGCAACATTGACACCGGGGACATGGCAATTACAGCAGGGGGATGCTCTGGAGGAAGCTGCTGGGTTCCCAGAAGTGCTTCCTCCCTTCCGGATATTGCATATGGCACTGCCCACACCATGGGCAGTCCTGCCGCTGCTGCTAAAGTTAGCAGGTGCAGACTAAGGTCCCACTGGCTGGGACACCAGCTCGTTCTGTATGTCTCCTTCCCAGCCCCTTCTCATCGGGCCTAAAGCAGTGAGCACTGCAGGTCACTGGGGACCCCTGGCAAGCGTGGCCGGCTTAGCTCAAGCCATCCCAGAAGGTGGAGCAGGGCAGGGAGGTCTCCGTGACCTTGTCTCAAAGCCAGGTGGCTGAAGAGGAGGAGAGGTCTTCAGGACCCGAGATGTGTGCCCAGCACCCACCCTCGCCTTCACCCTCACTTGTGCCAGGGAAAGGACACCTGAAGGGGCTCAGGTCCCTGCTGATGCTCACTTTCCCCCCATGCAGGGAAAGAGACTTCTGGGCAGGTTTGGCGGGTGTGTGGTTTTCAGTGCAGTGGTCGGATGAGCAGACCAACAGCCGGCACTGACACGGAGGGTAAAGGACTCTCACTGTCTCCCACCGACTGCATCACTTCAGTTTTCCTCCTGCTGTCCCAGCCACCCGGGACACTGGTGACATCAGGCTCAGAGGAATTGTGGGTGACCGAGTGGCTGCTGTGTTAGTTGTCCTCACTCCCTGGGTTGTCAAACACCCTCACTTAGTGCCAGCTCCCTCCCCTTAAAGACTGTGCTCTGGATGCAAGGTGGCCCTTCTGTCGCATCTTTTCTTATGAGAGTTCCTTGCTCTTTCCCATCAATCAACATGTCACCTGACTGTGTCACCTGCAGTGAGATGACCAAGCCCTGGAAGCCCTGAGGGGAGCCTGGGGCAGGGGCACCGGCCAGGCTTGGCTCCTGGTCTGCGCTTGCTATTCAAATCCTGCACACACCTGTGATAGGAACCGGCCATTACTGTCCGTCCTCCCCGTTTAAAAACCCAGAAGTCATTTCTGGTAACAGAATACAGCCAGGGAGGGGGACGACTTCAAATGCATGACAACTGTGGATTCACACAGCAAGTAAAGACTAGTTTTCTGCATCCACAGTCTGATGAATGTAAAATCAAATGTAAAACCCTGCTCAAGAATCATCCCATGTGGCTATCTCCATTTGTACAAGATTTTATCTACAAAAACCTCATTAAACATTTTTCTGTAAAAGATGACTCTCCTTAGCACATACGATTTGCCACTGTTGGAATGTGGTATTGAGCTTTTCATAAGGGCCATGAATATTTCATAGAAAATAACACATTTGTTGCAAAGACTTTTTTAAAAAAATTAGATCAGTGGGAAAATACTTATGAAACATTTCCTCTTGAATGCGGCTTAAGTGAAAATTAGGAGATTCTGGAAGATTCCTGTGTGTTTCCGTATAGTCAAGCCATCCTGAAGACTGAGGTGCACTCACTGTTCCAGGCTTTGCAAAGGGTAAAACCTGCAGGCTGTTTAGTTTTTAGTTTTGGTGCCCCACTGACCAAGGGGATGTGTCCAGCTGTTGCCGGGGGGACAGGAAACTGTGGGCAGAGAAAGGCCGCTTCTTCAGACTCAGCCCTCCGTGATTGCTGTGGGGGTAGGGTCTTGGATCAGTACAGGAAGGATTGTGTTAAGGGGCTAAGTGGAGTCAGTGTGGCCAGAGAAGACCGAGGTGTGGATGCACGGTGCGCTCACACGCTGGCCGGTCCTCGGGTTGGGTGACACCTGCTCAGTTTCCAGCTGTCCTCTCGCCACCTCCCTCCGATCGCTGCCTCAGATGGAAGGTGGCCCTGACTCAGCTGTGAGGGTTCCATCTATAGGAAGGAGCTAGCGCTGTGCCCGCATTGCCTGGTGGTTTTGTCGGAGGCGATTTGAATTTTCCCCACAAAGCCCATCTGTCCATCTTTAGAGCCCTTGGATATCAAAGAGAAAGAGAATGGATCCAAGTTAGAAGCAGAAAGACTCAGTCGCCCCACTGTGAGACAGGAGTTCAGAGCCCAGCTGCCTCAGACGTGAAGAACTTGGAAGCTCTGGGGGAGACTGAAACTTTGAAATCACTGGACCAGAAGTTTCAGGGCAGCGCTTATTAGGATGCACTGCATGCACTTAGCGCCAGAACCTGCGATGGATACAGCAAATTGGTGCTCAGAAGGTCTTCATTTTCTCACTTAATGAAGCCCTTTTAGACAAAGTTCTTGAGAATAATTTTGCAGAGGAAAACAGTCAGAGCTCGTTCCTCCTACCACAGCGCGATGAATCCAGCTCCGTTCCCTGGCCTGGAGCTGGCAAATTCTTTTCAGAAGCTTGCGAGGAACTCTTCTCACTGTTTCCGTCCTTCCAGAAGATCTCCAAGGCCTTTGCTGGAGCTCAGCTTCACTTCAGTTGCCAGAGATAACTTGCAGAAAGCCACTTCGGGGGACTCTGGGTAAAACATTCCCTGTTCACCCGTAACGAGTGAGCAGTCTTTGCCTGGCACGGACACTTTTTCCTTTTCCACAGGGAATCCGACGCCACACTTCCGGAACTTCGGGAAATGCTCAGCTGGGACCCTGTGGCTTACAAATGGCCTGAAGTGTAAGAGCTAGTGACATGTTGGCCTGTCTGTGCTCCCGGGGATGTCCTGGGGCCACAATAGGAAAAAAATTAGATGTGCAACTTAAGATCAAACTGAATTTGCAAACCTTTCTAAAATGAGTGGTTATAATAATTTATTTTAAAATTTCAAATACCATTGAAGGAGGGTTATGTTAATTAGAGGAGGCCGTCATGTTAAAAAATGTCAGAATACTTCATGGATGCAGCCTTTTATGGAAGAGGAGGACTCGGAAGCTTGTCTGGAATGCAAGACGCAGGGCCGGTCCAGGAGGGGCTCTGGGCAGGACGCTGCACGGTCTTGGGGCTGGAGTAGTTGGCAGGGCTCTGCTTTCGGGAGGAATTCTCAGGAAGGAGGGAGATGTGGGGAGTGCACAGTCCCAGCCTTGGAAGAGCATAAATCCGCAGTGTCAGGAAGGGCCCAGCAGCCAAAGGACCCAGGCAACATGGAGGCTGCGGCGTCTCAACCCGGAGCCACAGGAGAATCCCATGGCGGGGCGGCTGCTTTCGATCATAGGCACTGTGACCCCACCTGCCGAGATTCGGGGCTCCTCTACTGGATGGGGCCTGGGCTCCTCAGCGGGCTCTAAAGATTTCCCAAGTGAGTGCCATGGCAGCCAGAGTGAGAGCCCCTGGCTTCAGGACCAGCAAGCCCCAAGATCAGACTGGATGCTTTGGAGAGGGGCCGTCGCTGCTGGGATGGTATTGGACGAGTTAAATCTGTCCGTCTGTCTCCCCGTCAGTCCGACAGGAGTCGCCATAACACCGCACGGTGCCATGTGTCTGGGAGCTGAAGCACATGCACAGCCTCCAGCAGGGACTCGCACTCGGATGGAGTGGACAGGCCGAGGTTGACCACGACGGTGACCTGGAGGTGAGGGCAACACTACACCAGGTGCTCAGCCCCACCTGTGGCGGGGGCACCTGTGTGTGAGGCTGGCAGGGGCACAGGGACTCCAGGACGAGGGCCACGTGAACGATGTTCAGACCCAGCCGCTGTGCTTTCGTAAATCCTGTTTGCTGGAGCCCAGCCACAATGTTTGGCGTTGTCCTGCGGTTCCATTCCGGCCGCCGAGGCGTCACAGCCCAGCGCTGCGGAGGGAGGCACACTTGCTGGTGTTGCAGGCAAGTATGGCCCTCATTTTAGGCTTGGCTTGGGAGTGGAGTGTTTGAGATAAAATGAGAAGAGCAAGTACTTGGAGCACCAGGAGGAGGAATTGGCAGGCCCGGGGATTTTGTGCAGATTGTGCGCAGGGAGAGTTTACTACATGGACGTTAGCGCTGCAGTGTCTTCACCTATGGCGGGACAGAGGACAGACAGCTCCCCGAGGCTGGCCCTTAGTGCAGGGTCTTGGTTTCCTCCAGGAGAGAGCCCTGGAGGCCACGGCAGACCCATCGAGTCCTGCCCCTGCCTCTCCAGCGAGCCCCGCAGCTCTGTCCCTGTGCAGTGGCCGACCCCGTGCCTCATGTCAGCACGACCGTCGGCCCTCAGGTGGCTGGAGTGGCAAGGCCCTGATTTCACACCGTACCCTGCACAGCCTGGTTTGCAAGTTACCTTCCTTGCTCTGAACCTTAGGCATTTTTCTTCTCAGCCCAGATCATTCATCTCGAGTGGATTCAGAGATTCAAATTCAATGATAAATCCATGTTTGTGGTGAAGTTCTAGAGGGAGGAGAAGGATGCCGTCAGCAGAGCCTCTGACTGACAGCGCCTTGTTCACCAGCTTCAGCTCAAAGTGGGCTGAATGGCAGAGCCGCACAGGGGCTGCTACGGGGAGACGCCTCCTGCATGGCAAAGGACTATGCGAGTGGTGTGAGTCTAAGGAACAGAGGCCAGGGCGGGGCAAGCACAGGTGGGCCGCAGGCCTGTCCCCTTCCTGCCCCAGGGGTGGAGGAGACTCGCTCAGGTTAGAGACCCACAGTCACCCCCATTTCCTGTGGCTATGGAGTTAGGCACACCCTTGAGGTTCATTATTAGTCAGTGAAAAAACCAGAATACAAACTTGGCTTGCTCTTGCTCCGAAGGCCTCTCCTCTTACTGCTCTCCTGGAGTTTCTTTTTTGGGTGACTCTGCCTCTTCCCCTGACATTTAATCTTATACTGGGGCATCTTTTTAAATTACTGCTAGTTCATGATGTGTTAGAGTTACACTTCCGTGCCTTCACTGGTCTCTTCCGCCGGTGCTTGCTGTGCTCAGGAAGGGTGAGAGATGCGTCGGGCAGGGCCGTCCAGGTCTGGACCACAGCGCATTGCGATCCCTGTCCCGTGTCGACCCGGTTCTCCAGAGAGGTGGAGCCAGTGGCGGTGTCTTGGTCATTTCCCGACACCACAGTGTAAGGGCAGAGAGGTTGATTTGGCTCACGGTTTTAGTCCACGGTCCGCTGGCTCCGTGGCAGGCCAGCAGGGCAGAGGAGAAGCTGCTGGGGCATGGTGGACAGGGAGGAGCCAGGAGGGAGAGACACTTTTCTAGGCCACGCCCCAATAACTCTTTTTCTGACTGTGCTCCACCTCCATCACCAAGCCAGTAATCCAGTCCCCTTCCACAAGCCCGCCTTTGGCACCTGAGGCTTTGGGGGACATCCAGATGTGAACATAGCAGGGGTGTGTGCACGGGTTTATCATGTGCAAGCGGCCTGTGTGACAGCGCAGGCCACCGTCCCTGCACGCTCTGCAGGGTGAGTCAGCACTCTGGGCCCCAGCAGAGCCAGGTGTGGGCCCTGCCTCATCCCGATGCCCTGAGTAGGAGGAGCGGCGACTTGTAGTTCCCCTCCAGTGCCAGCGGCTGCAGACCTGGCTGAGCATGTCCTCAGGAGGAAAAGCACTGACTCCTCTTCAAAGGCCAGCAGCAGGGGTCTGCTGGCCAGTGTTTTGTTCTGAGGCCTGTGCCCATGGAGGGCTCCTGCTTCACCCACCCTGCTGATGTGTTTTCTCACTCCAAATTCAGAAAAACACCTGCGGAACTGGCTCCTGCCTGCCACTGATCCCAGGGAACTGGGAGTCCCTGTGCCTTGGGCCAGTCGGCGCTGAGCATGGGGTTAGTAGGCTGTGTGCTAAGTGAGCGTAGACCCCTTTGCTAAATCCAGAGGGGAGCGCCACATGGGCCAAGCGCTACGCAGCCCTCTGTGTTGGGCCGAGTTTCCTGCAGGGTGGACTGGGTAAACTGGTTCTGCACCACTCACAGTTTGAGAGCCAGTGGTGTGGACACAGCTGTTCACCAGGCAGCGAATCCAGTGTGACGGGCTTTGCAGTGTGGCCCTGCATGGGGGGGGTTCTTCCTGGGAGTGAGCAGAGCCTGTGAGAGATGACAAAGGTGCAGACCCATGGGGGACCTATCCCTCACTGTCCCCACTCTGTCCCCTCCAGCCCTGGGGACCAGAAAGGCCTAAGCTGGATGCCAGGGGCCAGCAAGATCCAGTCCAGGAACAGAAGCCAAGCCTGGCTGGGTCTGGTTGGATCTCCTGGTATCAGGTGTGAGAGACACGGGGTCCTTTGGCACTGACTGTCCCCATGCAGTACTGGGGACCACAGCAGGGCCACCTGCAGTGAGGCCCTGGAAGGCTAGAGCCGAGAGGACATCTCCAGGGAATAGGCCAAGACGAGGCTCCCTAAAAACGTACTAGCCAGCGGTGACAGCCCCACGTCGACGGCCCTTCCCCCAGGCGCGGTCTGGCACTGCCTCCTCTGGTGCTGGCTGCGATCGCTGCCGCGGCTGCTCATTATTTCCTGTCTTCTCTTGTGACAGATCGGAGCCCCACAGTAGGAAAAGACTTGCGGTCTTTGACCAGAGTTTGATGACAGCCAAACAGGATAGTGACAGGCTCCCTTACATAAATGCACAGCAAAGAAGTGATTTGCATAAAGAATAGAATTTACATAAACTCGGAAAAGTGGGACTTCCGGGAGAGACGCTAGTGGGTGGGAGCTGCCTCCTGTTGCTTGTGGGGGACCCTGACCTGCCCGAGATCAGAGGTCAGAGGTGAGAAGGTCGGAGGTGCTTGGTACCAGAGCACACTTCCGAGGACGCCGAGGTATGTTAGCCAGGTAGCCCTGCGTTTAGAGAACTCGCAGCCTTTAAATCTCTGGTTTCTCCTACCCATAAGTCAGTGTTACCTTCAGCGGGAGGAATGTGTGCCCACCACCTGCCCTGTGCCCACCACCTGCGAGCAGGGTGTCTGGCGCGTCGTATGCCGGCACCTCGTTCCCGCCCCTCGCTCTCGCGTGAAGGCAGCATTTGTGTCCCCATCTCACGGCAGAGCGCCGAACACAGCACGTATGTCACCTTGCACAGGAATGGACTCCTGGGCCCCCAGTTCCACCCTGAGCATGGAGCCCCCACAGGCACCGAAGCTCAGTGCAGAGCTGAGAGGTGAGGCTGAGCGCCGGGTCCCGGGCTCCGGGAGCTTGGTGTGCAGCCGCAGCGGGGTTGGCGCGGTCAGACCGTGGCGTCCCTGTGTCCTCGTCTCTGCCAGGGACCGCGCTGCCTCAGTGCCCCGCCTGGCTGGCCTGAGTCCTGCGTGTGCTGCGGGAAGGACCCCTGCCTGCCCTCTGTCCCCATCCGCTCCGGCTCCCTGTGCGCTGAGCAAGCACAAGTGCCGTCAGCCGCCTCCTCTCCGTCCTCCCATGGGGCTCACGTGGTTGAAGGCAAAGAGGAGAGAGGCGGGTTCCGAAGAGGAAGGAGAGGGTCGGCTCGGAGCAGAACTGGCCGACCCGGTGACCGTGCGCCCCAGGCAGCCCGGCTCTCGTCCCTGTGATTCTGCCAGCGCTGAGGTGCGGTCTCTGCATGCGATCGGTGAGTCGTAGACGGGAGCTGCGTGGGCGGGAGAGGACGTGTGCTCAGGTCTCACCCGAGTGGCCACGGAGAGGAGCAATCGCATCGTGGAGCCCGAGACATCAGAGAGCCCTGGGCTGGGCTCCAGGCGACTCGTGCCGCACGTGGGACCCGCCGTTTTCTGCCCCTGGCCGCTGTGGACCCTCGAGCTCCAGGCTGGTTCGCGAGCTCGGTGGGGTCTGGCAGGAAGGAGAAACCCACGGAGGCCGGGCGAGAGGAGCGCAGGGTTCCCGGAGGAGGGCGTCCTGCCGCAGGGCCTGCGTGTGCCGGGCCGGGTTCTGCGAGCAGGGAGCGGCGGTTCCAGGCCCCTCCCGTCCTTGGTCCTGCGTCCCCGGGCCCCAGCAGTCAGGATGCCCGCACTACAGCTGCTGCCGCTGCCACAGAGCTGTGCCGGGGCCTGGGGACAGGGTCCCGAGTGGCCTGCCGTGAAAACGCGTTCACCCGAGAGGCCCGTGTGAGTTCTGGCCCCACCACTCTGGTGTGTGCCGTAGGGAGACACACCTGCTTTCCGTGCCTCAGTTTCCCGTTCGGGGTGGTCAGCTTCTCTCTGTTCAATGGTAACACTTTTCCTGGGAAACCTCGAGTTGGGTCCGGCTCCCTCCTCCTTCCTTCTTCCTGTTGCCTGGAATCGGTGTACTCTTGGCACGGATGGCACCCGCCCTTCCACGTTTATCAGGACCGATGCATGGCCACAGAGACAGGGCCAGGCTTTGCCTTCATTGGACTCCCACCCTCCACAGGCAGCATTGGGTGAAATCACTCAGCCATTAAAGTAGAGCAGAGGCTTGATTTCTCAGTGCTATGTACAGATTGCTGTGCACTGGGTACAAACCACTGTTGGAATGCATTGAAGGATATTTTGCCTGCAAATGGAGGAAAGCTTCCTTTGAGAAGTGTTGTTTCTCAAATGGAGTTTTGAAGGATGCATAGGAGTTCACATAGGGCTTGCACAATAAATTCAGTCATTATTATGTTTTCTTTTGTTGCTCCTCTCCCTCTTTTGCTCTTATACAGATCCCTCCCACCTCCTCCCCAGACTCCTCCCTCGCTTCCTATTCAGAACGCTTTGTTGTTAAGACCGTCCACCTGGAAACCTGCAGCATGAGGGATATAAGAAGAGCAGTCAGGAGCAGTGTGCTTCGCCTGTGTAACTCTCCCCTTTTCTCTCTGCAGATGGGAAGCCCGTGTCCCTGTCCCCGCTGGAGTCCCAGGCCCACAGCCCCCGGTCCCCGGCCTCTAGCCCCCGGGAGCGTGAGGGCTTGGAAGCAAGGGTGCGCGAGGTGGAGGAGGAGAACCGGGCCCTGCGTCGCCAGCTCAGCCTGGCCCGGGGCCGCCCGCCCGCCCCACGTCGTGGCAACCACTCAGGCACCTACTCGGTGGAGGAGGGCACCGGTGACAGCGAGAGCCTACGTGCGGGCATTGTGGCGGGCAACGGCTCCGAGTGCGGGCAGCAGCCGGCCGTGGAGAAGTGCGAGGTAAGGACGCAGGAGGGGCTGGCGGGGCTGCCTGGGCGCTGGCTGCTGCGCGGTCTGAGCCTCAGTGTCCCTTCTTGAAGATGGGGACAAGTGGGTCTGCCCCTCAGAGATGCCAGGAGGCTCCCGAGGGGTCATGCAACGACGCACACTGCTTATCCGGGCCTTTAGTTCAGACTACAGTGTGAATGGTGCTCTGGAGTCGCGGCAGCAATGGCCGGTCCCTGAGGCTTGGTGCCAGACTGGTTGCTTCTCCGCGGCGTGCGGGGTGTGTGATAGCTGGACGTCTCCCCTTCCCTTGTAGGGCACGCTGAGTGCTGTGACCCTGAGATCCACCGCCCCGCCTGTCCACCCTTGATTTCCTGCTTCCGTACATCCGTGTGCGCCAAAACGCACACACACGTGCGCGCGCGCACACACTCCCTGCTGTCTGGCTCTGATGGTGGAACCAAACCAGAGCATCCGTGCCTGCCGGTTAGGAGCAAGGCCTCTGGGGCGTAACGCCGGCCGGCTGCGCTCAGCCTGGCAATTTCTGCTGCCAGTGCCTGAGCAGATCCCGGCCGCCCCGCGCCCGCGGCGTCTCACAGCAAACCAGCGCACGATTCCTGCGTGCCCTGAGGGTCACAGGCAGCCGTGGGAAGCCGCGGCAGGCCTGGCTCTCTGGCTCTCGGCGCGGCCCGAGGGCAGTCTGTATATCCCTGGTTAGAGACAGCGCTTTCAGCCTTTGCTTCCTTCTGCTTCCGGGAGCAGTCGCGTTAGACACCCTGGAGCGGAGGCGCTGCGGGCGGCGGCGCAGACCCTGGGAACGGCCTGCGGGTGGCGCTGTGGCGCTGCGCAGCCCGGGAGGGCGCGGGGCTCCCGCTGAGGAGCAGTCCTGACCCTGGGCAGGAAGGAGGCTGGCACCGTTCCTCGCGCCTTCCTGAGCTGGGAGAGGCGGAGGGCAGGTGTCCAGGGAGTACACGCAGGAGGGAACTCGGGAACTGAGTCGTTCAACAAAGGAGTATCGCGGGTCCCACGCTGCTCCAGGGCAGCCCCTTTCCCCCGTCGGCACTCTGCACGGGAGGGGAGGGGGATAACAAACACAGACACCAGTGTTGCGGGCCGTGCCTGGTGCGGGTTTTGTTTGTTTCGGTTCTGGGGTTGAACACACTGAGCTACTTTCCCAGCCCTTTAAAATTATTTTGAGACAGGGTCCCCTAAGCTGCCCAGGGGAGGCTTGAACTTCCAGGCCTCCTGCCTCAGCCTCCAGAGTGCTGGGATTGCAGGTGTGCCCACCACGCCAACCCAATGCTGCGCGTTTCTTCAGTACTGCGTGGTAGGCCACCGCTGTCACCGTACACACCCGTGGCCACTGGCTCGTGTGACAGCTCTGGAGGGGGGGACCCTGCAGTGCTACCACGTCCCCTGCATCTGGCTGGCTGGGCAGGGCCTGGGGCGGAAGCTCTGACCGTGCCGCTGCGGGAGGCTGGGTCTCCCGCGGGCCTCTGCCGTCATGCGGCTGCCCCGTGTTATTTCCAGGGACCCCGCTAGCCGCGCCGGTGGCTCGGGGTGAGGCGCGTGTCCCGTGCACTCAGGTGGCTGTGACTCGGGCCCGCCACAGGGAGGCGGGAAACAGAAGGGAAAGGGGCACAGGGGGCAGAGGAGGCGCCGAGCCGCGCTGGGGGGACTCGCCGGCCGCTGCCTCCCCGGGCCTCAGGGCGGCCGGTTCTGTGCGGGAAGCCGCTGCGCCGGGCCCCCGGCAGCGCTCCGCAGGCAGAAGTCCCGGGCTTTGAAGCGGGCGTCCGAGGCTCGGCATGCGCTTCCGGTTTAATGCCGTCGGGGCTCTGAGCTGGCAAGGTTTCTTCCTGCGGCTCCCGCTCGCTCCCGTGCCGATGGTGGGGGAGTCCGGGTCCTGCCTGCGGCGCCGCACGTCAGGGCTGCAGAGACCGCTCAGGCGGCTGCTTCCTTAGCGCCGCATCTCACCGCGTCCGCCGGGCTCCGCTGAGCTGAGCGGGCGAGGGAGACCCGCCTCCCGCTTCCGTTGGTGTCCAGGGTGCGCCCCGCGGCGGGTGCCGTCTGCAGGGCGTCCCTGGTCAGGAGGGAGCACCAGAGCCACAGCCGTGTCACGCACATTACAGCCAAAGACTGCTGGGGACAGGTCGCCTCCCTTGGGACCTGCCTGAGGTCGCCTGCGGGGACCTGGGGAGACAGGTTCACCTACGGAAGCGAGTTCTCCGTGCCGTCTCGGGCGCTGCTGCGCTGCTGCTGCGGTCACCGGGAACGCTCCCTGTCCTGCCGTGGGCCCCGAACTGGTCATGCTCAGGGCCACGGCGTTTCCAGGCCGCCTGCCCGTGGGAACCGCCGGCCTCCCCGGGAGACGCGGCCGGAGCGCGGTGGGGCAGGATGCGAGCCGGCGGGGCCTCTTTCGTTCCTGTGCTCCTGGAAAGGCGAAGTAGCAAGGCGGGAATTGAGACCCCGACCTCGTTGCCGCTTCCCGCAAAGCATTTTCTCGTGTTCTGACCTGCACCTGAGAGCGGCCTTTCATCCGCCTGTTTGCCTTCTTTCCCTGTGCTTCTTGTGCGCTCGTGGCGCTGTCCGTGGCGGAACCTTCTGTGAGGAGCCGGCTCTGCTCAGGGCTCCCGCGCGCGCGGCAGTGCCGACTCCTCTCACCGGCCCCAGGCACTGGCGCTGCGCGCTGCCGTCGCCGTGCCCTCCCGTCCGTGCGCTGGCGAGCGGTCTGAGCGCAAAGCCCGTGGCTGGAGCCGCGCGTGGAGAGCACGCTCGCCCTGCTCTGCTCGGTCGCGGTGCCCCAGCTGCCGGCGCAGGGCCGCCTGGCCAAGGGCGTGCTGCCCTCCGTGGCTGCCTTGAAGCCTCTCTGAGGCGCGACCGGTGTTTCTGAACACATAACGGCCTCCAGGTGATGGAAAGATGGGCCTTGCCCGTCCCCGCGCCCTCTCCGCGTGTCCGGTCGCGTGGGCCTCCAGCACCACCCGTGTGCTGCTGGCGGTGACACTGCGGTGGCCCCCTGGCTCTGTGCGCTGGGAACCTGCTGCACGGGTCCTGTGGGTTTCCTGTGCGCCGTGTGCCAGCGGGTGTGCGCGCTTCTTTCTCCTGGCCAGTCCTGCTACGGCAGGATGTTTTGGGGACTGAGGCCACATGCCTGACCAGGACTCTCCAGCCACACAGCCTTGGGCCGGTCACCTTCCCTCAGGGACGCTGTGTCATCCTTAAATGAGAGAGGCAGCGAGTTCCTCCCGGGGAGCGGGGCCCCGGGAGTGTCCCGTCGACTTGTCACTGACATTCTCTGCCCTTCACTGTCCAGCAGAGCGACCTGACTCCACGTCTTCGGGGCTGAGCGATGGTGACGGTACCCCGTCTTCCCGGAGCGCTTGCCCCGTTCCCTGCACCCCACCCCTCCCGACCCCTTGTCCTCACCTGCTGTTAGGGGAATCAGGGCGCCTGCAGCAGTGAGGGCCGCCCCACCCTCCAAGAGCCCTGTGGATGGGGCTCTTATTTCCCCTTTTCTAGGTAATGGGCTCTGCGGCTCCAGCTCCAGATGATGAATTTATTCATGGTGGCAGGTGTGTGCATGAAACTAAAGAGACTGGAGTGTTATGAAAATGTTTGAGAGTGTGCGTGCCTGTGCTCACAGTTAATGGGCCCATTTTAGTTTTTTTTTTTTTAAGAGAAAAAAAATAAAAACAATACAGAATTTCGTAAGAATATAATAGGAAAATAACAATGGTTAATATTGCATGTTATCTTCAGAGTAGTTGCTCAGATTACAAGATATAGGCATGCAAAATTGATCAAGCAATATAAGCACAAACTGTTCTTTTCAATGAACTAAAAGAAATTAGTAGTATAATTATCTTAGCTATCTTGTGTGTGTGTATATATATATATATACATATATATATAGTTTTTCTTTTCCCTTCCTTCTTTTCTCCTTTCCCCCATCCCAGTTGTTCTTTCCTTTTGAACAGTTTCTTTCTTTCCCTTTCATATCTATTGTAGATTTTGGATCTTATTTACTCTTTCAGTTTCTTACACTAGGGAGACAATACCATGTTTATCCTGCAAGTCTGATTTATTTCACTTATGTGTATGGTCTCTGGTTGCGTTGCATCCATTTACCTATAAAAGCCTGGAGTTTATCCTTCTTTATGGCTGAGTAGTACTCCATTGTGTAAAAATACCACATCTTTTTTATCCATTCCTCGGTTGATAGGCATTTGGGTTGTTTCCAAGATTTAGCTATTACAAATTGTGCTGCTATAAAATGGGTGCACATATATCGCTGTGATATGATGTTTTTAATTCTTCTGGAAAAATACCCAGAAGGGGAATAGCTGGGTCGAATAGGACCTCTAATCCTAGTTTTTTGAGGAATCTCCACACGGATTTCCACAGTGGCTGCACCAGTCTACACTCCCACCAACAGTGGAGAAGGGTTCCTTTTTCCCCACAGCCCCTCCAGCATTTGTTATTGGTTGATTTCTTGATAATAGCCATTCTTTCCAGGGTGAGATGGAATCTCAGTGTTTTTTTAATTTGCATCTCTCAAATGACCAATGATGTTAAACATTTTTTCACATATTTATTTGCCATTTGTATTTCTTTGAGAAGTGTATATTCATCTCAGATGCCCATTTTTGGATTGGGTCTTTGAATTTGGGGGGCCTGATTTTTTTTAATTCTTTATATGTTCTAGATAGAAGTCCTTTGTCTGAGGGACAGTTGGTTAAAATTTTTTCCCACTCTGTGGGTTTTCTTTTCACTCTGTCGGTGATTTTTTTTTTTTGATGTGCAAAAACTTTTTAATAAGATGAGATCCCAGTTGTTGATTCTTTGAAGTACTTCCCATGCAGTTTGGTTTTTATTCATGAACTCTGCCTACCCCTATGTCTTCAAGATTTCCACCTACTTTCTCTTCCAGTAGACTTAGTGTTTCTGTTTTAATATTTAGATCTTTGATCAATTTTGACTTTAGTTTAGTGCATGGTGATCAACTTGGATCTAGTTTTAGTCTTCAGCATGTGGAAAGCCAGTTTTTCCAGCACCATTTATTAAAAAGGCTATCTTTCTTCCAGTGAAAATGTTCTGCCCCTTTGTAAAAGATAAGGTGGCTGAGCGTGTTTGGAGTTGTGTCTGCATCTTCTAATCTGTTCCATTAATCCTTAGGTCTGTTTTTTTTTTTTTTTCCCCATTACCATGCTGATTTTATCACAGTAGCTTTGTAGTATAATTTCAAGTCAGGGATTGTGATGCCTCCTGCCGTGCTTGCCTTTGTTGCCCAGGACTGGCTTTGCTCTTCTAGGTCTCTTCTGTTTCGAAATGAATTTTAGGAATGTTTTCTCTAGATCTGTGAAGTATGCTAAGGGTATTTTGATCGGGATTGCATCAAATCTGTATAAAGGTTTTGGGAGTATGGCCATTTTCACAGTGTTGGTTCTTCCTATCCATGAGCAAGGGATGTCTTTCCATTTTCTGATATCCTCTTCATTCTCTTTTTTCAGAGTACTGTAATTTTCAATGTACAGACCTTTTACTTCCTTTGTTACATTGATTCTAAGTATTTCATTTTTTTGGATGCTATTTTGAAGGGTATGGTTTCCCTAATTTCTCTCTCAGTGAGTTTGTTGTTTGTGTTCAGGAATGCTATTAATTTTTGAGTGTTGCCTTTGTATCCAGCTATGCTACCAAATTTGGTTATTAATTCTAGAAGTCTTTTGGTGGAGTTTTTGGGATCTTCTATGTAGAGTATCATGTCATCTGCAAACAATGATAATTTAACTTCTTCCTTTCCTATCCTTTTTCCTTTTATTTCTCTTTCTTGTCTAATTGCGTTGTTTAATGTTTCCAGAACTATATTGAATAGGGGTGTTGATAGTGGATATCCTTGTCTTGTTCCTGATTTTAGATTGAAAGCTTTCAGTTTTTGTCCATTTAGTATGTGTTGGCTATTGGTTTGTCATAGATGGCTTTTATCAGATTGAGGTAAAGACCATCTATTCTGATTTTCTGTAGGGTTTTTATCATAAGTGAGTGATGGACTTTATCAATAGCTTTTACTGCATCTATTGAGATGATCATGTGATTTTTGTCTTTGGCTCTGTTGATATGGTGTATTATGTTTATTGATTTGTGTATATTGAACCATCCCTGCATTCCTGGGATGAATCCCACTTGATCATGGTATATAATCTTCTTGATGATTTCCTGCATTCTGTTTGCTAGTATTTTATTGAGGATTTTTTTTTACTTATTTATTTTTTTTAAAGACAACAAGTAAACATTCTTTTTTTTTTTTTTTTTTTTTTTTGTGGGTACCGGGGGGACGACCTCAGGACCTCACGCGCCAACAGGCACCCGTGCCGCTGAGCGATATCACCGGCCCCTTTTTCGTATGTGGGATCCGGGAGTCGAACTCGGGCCTTCGCGCTTGCAAGGCAGGCACTTAAGCCGCTGAGCCGTCTCACCGGCCCAAACATTCTTTTTTTATCTATTTATTTATTTATTTTTTTAAAGACAACAAGTAAACATTCTCATGTATTAACAAACTCAAGCATTAGAGAATGTACAAATATCTTTTGGAGAAAAATATTACTCAGTATAAGATTAAGCCATGTAAAAGCTAGATAAAAATAGAAGACTAAGGAATGGAATAGTCACAGTGAAATTGCATTTTCATACTAGGGAGACAATATGATATTTACAAATGTGCATCCAGTTTATTTCGCTTGTGAGTATTTTCTCGAGTTGCATCCATTTACCTATAAAAGTTTCCAGTTTATCTTTCTTTATGGCTGAGTAGTACTCCATTGTGTAGAAATACCACATCTTTTTTATCCATTCCTCGGTTAATGGGCATTTGGGTTGTTTCCACGATCTAGCTATTACAAATTGTGTTGCTATAAACATGGGTGCACTTATTGAGGATTTTTGCATCTATGTTCATTGGGGAGATTGGCCTGTAGTTCTCTTTTTTGGTTCAGTCTTTCTCTGGTTTTGGTATCAGGGTAATACTTACCTCCAGGAATGAGTTAGGGAGAATTGCTTCCCTCTCAATTTCGTTAAAGAGTTTGAGGAGTATGGCATTAAATCTTCTCTAAATTTCTTGTGGAATTCAGCAGTGAATCCATCAGAACCTGGGCTTTTCTTTATGGTAAGCTTTTAATTACATTTTCAATTTCATTAGCTGATATTGGGTTATTCAGAATTTTTATATCTTCTTGATTCAGCTTTAGTAATTCATACATTTCTAGGAATCTGTCCATTTCTTCTGTTTTCCATCCTTTGAGAGTAAAGATTTTCGAAGTAGGTATTGATGATCTTCTGAATTTCCACAGGATCTGTAGTGATTTCACCCTTTTCATTCCTTATTGTATGAATTTGAGTTTTTTCTTTCCTTATTTTGATAAGGCTGGCTAGGAGTTTATCAATTTTATTTATTCTTTCCAAGAACCAACTCTTTTTTTTTTTTTTTTTTTTTTGTGGGTACCGGGGGGTCGACCTCAGGACCTCGCGCGCCAGCAGGCGCCCGTGCCGCTGAGCGATATCACCGGCCCCTTTTTCGTATTTGGGTTCCGGGAGTCGAACTCGGGCCCTCGCGCTTGCCGGGCAGGCGCTTAAGCCACTGAGCCATCTCACCGACCCACCAACTCTTGAATTCATTAATTCTTTGCATTATTTTCTTCATCTCAATTGCATTAATTTCTGCTCTGATCTTTCTAATTTCCTCCCTTGTATGAACTTTGGGCTTGACTTGCTCTTCTTTTTCTAGAAGCTCGAGGTGCAGCATTAGGTTGTTTATTTGTGCTTGTTCTATTTTCCTGATGTGAGAATTCACCACTATAAATTTCCCTCTTAGGATTGCATTCATTGTGTCCCATAGGTTCTGGAAGTTGTATTTGCATTTTTGTTTGATTGTAGATATTATTTAATTTCTTCTTTAATATCATCTGTGACCTATGGGTTGTTCAGGCTGGCGTTATTTAATTTCCATGTGTTTATGGGGTTTTTGCAGTTTCTTTTGTCATTAATTTCAAATTTCATTGCACTATGGTCAAATAATATGTATGGGATAATTTCAGTTTCTTTGCATTTACTTGAGCATGTTCTATGGGCTAGTATGTGGTCTATTTTAGAGAACATCCCATATGCAGCTGAGAAGAATGTATATTCTGATGTTGTTGGGTGGAACACTCTGAAAACATCTACTAAGTCCATTTGTTCACAGATTTGGTTCAATTCTGTTATTTCCTTGCTGATTTTTTGTCTAGTTGCTAATCTGTCTCTTTGTGACAATGGAGTATTAAGGTCCTCCGTTACAATTGTGTTATTGCTTATTTGATTTTTCATGTTTATTAATATTTGTTTTATATAGTTGGGTGTTCCCATATTTGGTACATATATATTTATGATTGTTATCTCTTCCTCTTGAATTTTTCCCCTTACAAGTACATAGCAGCCTTCTTTATCTCTTGATCATTCTTGGTTTGAAGTTCACATTGTCTGCAAACAGAATAGCTACCCCTGCTTTTTTCTGGGTTCCTGTTGAATGGTGTATTATTTTCCATCCTTTGACTTTTAGTCTATGAATTTCTTTTTGAATTAAATGTGTTTCTTCAGCATATTGTTGGATCTTGTTTCTTGATCCATTCTGCCAGTCTGTTTCTTTTGATTGGTGAATTGAGGCCATTTACATTGATGTTTGTAACCGATATGTATCGGCTCATCTTTGTCATGTTATTTTCCTGCTGTTGGTGCCCTACTTTTCCCCTCTGTTTAATTGCTTGCGCCGCTTGGTGGTTTCTTCCTGTTGTTCTTGGAATTGTGGTCATTTTTATCTCTGTCTAGAATATCTTTTAGTACTTTCATAGGGTTGGTTTGGTGGTCATGAATTTCTTCAGTTGTTCTTTGTCATGGAAGTATCTTATTTCTCCATTAATTTTGAAAGATAGTTTTGCAGGGTACATCAATCTGGATTGGAAGTTGTTTTCTTTCAGGACTTGAACTACTTTTCTCCAAGCTCTTCTTGACTTGAAGGTTTGTGTTGAGAAGTCTGCCGTGATTCTGATGGGCTTTCCTTTATAGGTGATCTGTTTCTTTTCTCTAACAGCTTTTTTTTTTTGTGTGTGGGTACCGGGGGGCAACCTCAGGACCTTGCGCCCCAACAGGCGCCCGTGCCGCTGAGCGATGTCACCAGCCCTTTTTTCGTATGTGGGTTCCGGGAGTCGAACTCGGGCCCTCGCGCTTGCCGGGCAGGTGCTTACGCCACTGAGCCATCTCACCAGCCCCTCTAACAGCTTTTAATATTCTGTTCTTGTGCTGAATTTCTGGGGTCTTGATTATTATATGTCTGGGTGTAGATTTATTTTGGTTATGGCTAATTGGAGTTCTATATGCCTCACTTATCTGTATGTCAGATTCTTTCCCCATGTTTGGGAAATTTTCTGCTACTACTTCTGCAAATAGTTTTTTTATGTCATTTGTGTTGACTCCTGCTTCTTATTGACAGCAATTATTCTTATATTATTTTTCTTCATGTCGTCTTGCAGCTGTTGAATTGTTATTTCCTGATTTTTTGTTATTTTTGAGAGATCTTTCCTTTCATTTTTCACTAGCCGCGATCCTGTGTTCAAGGTCTGAAAGTCTGTCTTCAGTTTCATTCAAGCAGTTTTGCCAGCTTTCAATGGAGTATTAATTTCCTGGGTATCTGTTTGAATATGTTTCATGCATTCTATTTCTTTCCTATATTGATCATTCACTGTTTCCATCCTCTTCCTATCATTATCTATTTTTTATCTATATCTACTCTAGATTTGAGCAATTCCTTTATAAATGTTGACATTTCTTTTATTACCTGAGATATTATTTCTGATCTGATTTCCTCTATAGCCTCATGGATTTGTTTCTTTACTTCAGTTGCTATCATTTCAGAAATTTCAGGTGTGTGTCTTCCAGTTTCTTCTATGTTGATGTTTCCTGGACTTGTTCTGGGTGGGCTGGAGGTCTGAGATTGCATTTTCCTTCTTCGTCTTGTCATTTCCTATTTCAAAAAGTTTTTTATTTTGTTTTCTGTGATGATCCTTGTGAGTTTTTATAGTAGGTAGCTATATCACTAGTATCAAGGCCTCTCTAGGAAAAGTCTGCTTTCATGGATGTCATCTATGTGTAGGAGATTCTTGGTTTGTGTCTGTCCCAAGATCCTACCTTCCCAATTAATTACGAGTGGGATGTTGGTACATTTGGCTCTGTTCCCAGTCCTTTGGTGTGGGGCCATGGTGAGGTTATTACTCCAGAGCTTCCCAGTATTGTTATAGAGAGGAGAACAACTGATTACAACAGATACGTCATCCTAGCTAAAGTAGTAAAATTGGCAATAACAATAGCATCAATTACAATTTAGAAACTGACAAACAGTGATAACTATTGATTTTGTACTTTAGACCATAGGAGCAAAGTCTATAGTTATATAATAGAACCCATCGTAAACTAGGAGTTTTTATGCAAACTGTTTCCCCTTGGTAGAGTGGTTTAACTCTGTGGTGGGGAGATTTAGGGAGGATATTGTATAAAACAAAGATAACTGGAAAGGAAGTAGAGGCAAGGCTGGAGAACAAAGGATGGTCATGTGAGGTTTGGGAAACTAGAGAAGGGGGTAGAAAAGAAGAATAAAGGAGTATTCCAGGGGTTATCTGAACTTGGTCTCTGGGTTTGGGGGATGGGATTAGTTTTCTGTGGCTGGAGTTCTCCCCAGCTGTTTAGAAAAGAGAGAAAAAAAGAAAAAAGGAAAGAAAGAAAAAAAAAGGAAGAAGAAAAGGAAAAGAAAAAGAAGAGAGAGGAAAAAAGAAAGAAAATTGAGAGAAAAGGGCCGGTTACCGAGTCCCGGATTTCTCCCCGCTCTGGTTGCTGTCCCGTGGTGTAGTGGGAGGGGCCGGACACCTGGATTTCTCCAGCAGAGCCGATTACTGAGTCCTGGATGTCTCCCCAGCTGATTCCCGGTCCTGCAGTGTGGTGAGAGGGCAGTAGGCCCATTTTAAAAAGTCCCTGAACCCTGAAGCCAAGACAGAGTTGCTATCTCAGAGGCTGGGTGTTTAAATATTTGTGATGCAGACGAGCCTGGTTGTGCATGTTTCCCCATCCTTGCCCTCCCTGGGCGTCTCCGGGCAAGGCGCTCGTCTGTTCACTCCTTTCTGATGGAGACGGTGGCGGCTGCATCCCTGCCCTATCACTTGCCCAACTCCTCCTGGAGACATCATCGAGAGAAAAGCACCGGAGCCTCATCGCACAGGTGAGGCTCAGATACGCGTGAATCTGCAGGGCCCGGAGGGCCTTGTCTTGTCCCAAACCTTGTGCGGGGCAGTTCCTTCCTGGGGCTTCCTTGTGCCCTGCAGGGTGTGCCCTCCATAGAGCCCAGCAGCACCCCATCACCAACAGTGACACTAGAGCCCCCGACCTGGCCAGCGTCCTGCAGCTCAGGCAGGAGCTCCAGTGCAGCAGCTCCGCTGAAACCAGCGTGGGCCAGCAGGGGACTCAGGGTCCTCAGCATCGGACCCGAATTCATTGGTGGGAGGTGGAGCTGGCACAGGGGATGGACCCCAGGGTCACGGTTCCACTCCAGGGTTTGGTCCTGACGGATCCACATTTCCTGATGGGTCACAGGGAAAGGACCCAGCGCCTGACTCACTCTCACAGCTGGGCGCCTCCAGTCTCTTCGTTGGTGGGAAGCACTGAGCGTAGCAGCTGGGGTGCTGCCCTTCCCAGGCGCTGTCCCTGCTCTTCTGCTGCTTCCTCCTGCCTGGTGTCCATCCGGCGTTCCGGTCTCTGGTCCCAGAGCAGAGGGGCAGCCTGCATTGGGCTGGGTGTGGGTGGGGGCTGAGAGCAGGGTGACGGACGCCCCGGTGAGCAGCAGGGAGAGGAACCGCCTGGAACCCTCAGGCATGGTGAGCTGTGGCTCTGGGACTCCCGAGGAAGGGAGCCTCTGAGTGAAGCTGATGTCCACCTCCCACCCGGTGTGCAGTGGTTGCAGTGCGGGGGGCACTCCGGGATCAGAGGTCACGGAATGGATCGGAGGCTGCATCCTAGGGACACGGCTCCCATCCCGCAGTCAGGAGCGGGGTGGTGCAGGAGGTCTGGTGCCAGAGGTCACTCTCACCGAAGCCTGCAGAGCAGTGATCCGGGTCAGAAGTGCATTTTGCAGTGGCTGACAGGGTAGCGGGGAGTCCGGAAGCGATGCTCAAGAGCGAGGGCTGTGTCCAGCACCCGACCTTAGGACCAAGTACCAGAGGGAGTGCCCAGGTCAGTGTGGCCAGAGTGACCGTGAGGGGACAGACTGTCACTCAGGAAGCGCAGTGCTCCCTGACGGAGGGACAGACTCCAGAGGCCGGGAGGCATCCTGCCTGGGTTCCCAGAGTGGCACTGGCCAGCTTCGGTACTTGTGTGGTGCAGGAGCTGGATGGGAAAGTTCGTGGTGGCAATGTGGCCTGGGAGCTGAGGCGGTGCAGTGATGAGCGCCTTCTTCACCCACAGTTCGATCGTCACCCTGGCACCAAAGCACTGTCTGGGACGCTGTGCTTTCAGCTGGTTTGGGCTGTGGCTGGCATGGCCCTGGCATGGGTCCCTTCCTCCATCCACCACTCTGCCAGCTGCACCCTCATCTTGTAGTGGGTTCCCTAACCCTGCAGCTTTCCCTCTCTCACTGGGATGAAGCATGGTCCAGGACTCAGGCCCCTGGACACCTCCTGAGGGGCCCACGGGTGGGCCTGGCTCCGGCAATACCTCCTGAGAGCGCTTCAGACCGAGGCCTGGCGGCCGGCTCGTCCTTCTAGGGCGAATTTCTTTCCCCTCTCTCTTCCCAGTTGACAGTCTTCTGTTGGGGCGTGGGGGACTCACTGTTTGCCTACTGGAACCAATCACCATTTCTCTTGTCCCCAAAATGTAATTGAAAAGAGCCTTAATGGCTTCCAAATGATGATCGCTCCATAAACCGATTAAAAAGACTTTAATAAAACCGTCTCAAGTTCTCCTCCACAGCAGCAGGCGCTGCCCTTTGCATTCTCGTGATGCCAAGGAGGAATGAGTGCTGTTTCGTTTGGAGGGTCCGCGCCCCGGGAAGGCCTCCTTCTATCTGTCTGACGCTGCGCTTTTCTCCTCACAGACGATCCACGTCGCCATTGTCTGCGCCGGGTACAACGCCAGCCGGGACGTGGTCACCTTGGTCAAGTCTGTCCTCTTCCACAGGTAAGAGCAGCCTTGCACACAGCCTTGCGGGCAGCGTGTCCCCAGGGAGGGACGAGAAGGGCGAAGTCACACGCCCCTCACTCAGGCTGCATGGGAAACAGCGTCTGGGTCCTGATCCCGGGAGGAGATGGAGTTAATGGTGATCATTGACAGTGACTGGGTCCCATCTCGCTCCAAGTTTAGGGGTGGGGTGCACAGACCGAAAAGAACCTTCAAGACATCCAAGTTCCACGCCGCAGCCTCTCCATTTGCTCTGTGGTCGCACTCCAGGAGCACTGCAGGCCGGCAAGGCACTGCCTTCTGCTCCCCAGGCTCATGTTTTGAAGCCGGAACCCCCAGTGCCTCAGAACATGACTCAGGGGAGGTGGATGAGACCGTCAAAGGTGTGGTTCAGTGAAAGCAGGGTCACCAGGTGAGCCCCAATCCAGTATGACTGGTGTCTCACAAAGAGAGCAGGACACAGGCACGCGTGGGGGAGGAAACCCCGACCGCATCTCAAGCCAAGGACAGAGCCCTGGACACTGCCCAGGACACAGCTGGCAGGGCTGTGGGACACGAGCTCCTGTTGCTCCTCTGGCCGGCCGCCGTGTCTGTTGTGTCTCGTGCTGGTTGCTTTCTCTTTGCCACTGTTCCCTGTGGTGCCTCTGGGCATTTCTGGGTGCTGCAAAGCCCTGCCTCATCCGATCTGAAATGAATGACATCCACAGGTGATGTCCCCTCGGGCGCCGTCCCATCTCTAGATGAAGCTCCCACCTTTGGTCCACGATCTCTTGGGACTTTCCCCAGCCCCTGCTCTTGTGGCTGGTGTTGCGATACCCAAGGGTCGGATCACACCCAGAACCAGGTCTGCAGGTCCTGCTGTGCCCTTGGCACTGCTCTGACTTCTCAAGGAGGGCTTGGGTGGACCCATCCCCTCTATGGGCAGTGGTCCAGCCCTGTGCTGAGTGACCAAGCCAGGACCAGAGGTTCTGCATAGAAAGAGCCATCTGAGATCTCTCCGAGACCACATGGACAGAGATTGGGGGAAGCGTCCACCTAGGTCCAGCTGTCAGGGGGTAGCCAGAGGTGAGGGACCCCATGGATGCCGTGACCCAGCCCCTGCAGGAAGCTGGGGTCCCCGGGCCTCTCCTTTCTGTCCCTATCAGCACGTGTGGTTCTCCATAGCTGTCTTTCCATGCTCCACTTGTCCCCCTGGACCACATGGCACAGGTCCTCTGTCTTCTTACCTGTTGTCCCTCCTGCCTCCCAGCCTCCGCTCTGCAGAGCTGTGCTCGCCACCTCTCCCCGTGGCATTTCAGACACCAAGTCTGAGCTCTCAGCACCTGCCCTCGTCACGGCGGGGGGAGTTGATGCTTCGCCATGGCTCCTGCTCTGGGGTCTGCCGCCCTTCTCTGCAGTCTCCTCTCCTTTCACTGACTTCACACTGCGCCCATCCAACCTGCTGGGGCTCCCCCCTCTCTGCGCTGTGTCGGATGGCTGGGTCTCATCCTGCAGGTCCCTTGACCTACTTCCTCCTGCTCCTCACCCTGAAACCACCCAGCCCTCACCTGACTGGACGCGGAGGTTAGGGTCTCCGCCTGCTCTACCCATGAGGAGCCTGTGGAGCAGGACGCCGGCCTCCGGGACGCAGGCCGTGCCTTATTGTCCTGTGTTCCTGCGGTCCTAGAGCCTGCCTGCTCCTAAATGCCCAATAGATGTTGACTTGCAACAGTAATAAGTGAATTGCAAGTGAATCTGGGGGAGTTCATCAAGGAACCTGAAGGAGTTCAGTCAGTTAAGTAATATTAATGCCCAGCCCAGCCATGGCTCCGTGTCCCCGTCACGCCACTGTGTAGCTGAGTGACTTTCGGCAGCTCACTCCCTTTAGTCTTTAGTTCCTGTATTATTTATCTCTGGCTGTGAATCGGGTCATTCTAGAACGTACCTGGTCCACTACTGAACTCAGGGGGCGGTGCTCCGGCCGGGCCCTCACGTGGCTGTGGTCCGCAGGCCAGAGAGCCAGAGTGGGGTTCGCTGCCCTCCCAGGTAGGAAAGTGACCCCACCTCCCAGCTGTGTCCCATGGGAAGATAGGGACCGCAGAGGAGGAAGTCGGAGATCTCCCACATGTCCAGCCCTTGACGCCGAAGAGGGGTGGGCCCTGTGTCCCTGACTGGCGGTGACGTGGCTTTCCGTGTGGTGTCTCTGCAGGCAGTGTCTGGGACCCCAGGGCTCCACAGCCCTCACTTGCTGCTGCGGGAAGCCAGGTGCCCTGCAGCTCAGCTCTGAGTGAATGGGGCCTCTCGGCTCGCGCTCTCCGTTGAAGAGCACCGATCCCCGACAGAAGCTGTGAGCCCTCTCCTTCACAGAGGGTCCTGCGTGGTTACAGACGTTCGCTTGTGCTGGGTCTCAGTGATTCCTTTTAAGGTCATGAAAATTTCCTATGCTGCTGACAGTAAATTGTGTTCCTGTTGCTTTAGCTGCAAATCACATAACCCAGTGGCTGTTGGCATTGCAAGAATCCCAGTGAGGGTAAACTTTCACTCTCACAGTGACATGTGGCAGAAAGACGCTAAATTATAGGCTAGCTGCTGGTGGCGTGCTGTGCTTTCATGGAGACGGGGGATTTAAGGAGAAAGCCAGCTCCAAGTGTAGGTCGTGACAGTTCCGCACCCTGCTCAGTGATTCCTTGATCTTCTCAGACCAAGCGAAGCCCCCCATCGCTGAGAGGGTAAGAATAAGAATGACCCTTTGAGTGGGTACACTGCTGATGAGTCCAGATAGCAAGACAAGAGGACGTTTGAAAGACTCTGAGCTCGGAAGGTACAGCTATAAATAGCCCACTGCCTGGAAGCCCGCGGTGGGTTAACCGAGGCGTGATTATGAAAGGCGTTGACAAAGCTCCTTCCCGACGTTAATGATAATATGATAATAGCGGTGCAGGCTGCTGCTTTGGCCCTCGCTGGTAATTACAGTGACTCCATTTATTTTCCCGGAAGGATTTCCAACAAGTTTTCATTTAAGGCTTGCTTTGTTACCTCTGATTGGCTTTCCTTCCGCCGCGTGCGTGCTGGGGGTGGAGGCGCTGCTCTCCGCGCTCGCAGGAGAGTGCTGGGGCGCGCGTGCACGCTGAGCCTGGCGCCGCCAATTGTAAACATTGTGGAAAGAAAGTCAGTGGCCCATGTCAACGCCTTGACCCATGTGACTGCGTTAGGGACTGTCTTAAAACGATGGCCCAAACTATAAGAAAGCCTTTCGGAACTGTTGTCTGTACTCATAAAATTGGATGATTCTTGAAAACAAGAATAATAGAACAGCCTCTGATAATAATAAGCCACGGCTCCCGTGGCTGCAGAAATAAGTCGCGGCTAGAGCGGTGGTTTGGATCAAGTCGGGGAGGTGAAACACAGAACGGAGTGTGGAGCCCGCACGCGGGTTCTCACACAAGCGTCGACACAGGCACAGGGTCAGGCTCAGGGAGTGGAAGGCAGCCGGAAATACAGGGAAAGCGAGCTCCGTGAGCTGTGTTTGTATGGGAGAAGTACAGGTGACTTTGCTTTTGCTTCCTCTGCTACAAGTAGTTTTGACCCTGTTGTTACACAATCTCTGTGGTGAAGAAAGGTAGATGAGAAAGGCGTGCAAAGTGGAAGTGAGGAGGGTTTAGTAGTGTAATACGCCCCCCATCGCCTTGACAGAAGGGTATTCAAAGAAAGTGGGACGGGGCCGGTGAGACGGCTCAGCGGCGTACGCGCCTGCCCGGCAAGCGCGAGGGCCCGAGTTCGACTCCCGGATCCCACATACGAAAAAGGGGCCGGTGATATCGCTCAGCGGCACGGGCGCCTGCTGGCGCGCGAGGTCCTGAGGTCGACCCCCCGGTACCCACAAAAAAAAAAGAAAGTGGGACAATGGCCGTACCTCCAGTCCCAGGTGCAGGTCACTGGGAAACATCGCTGCTCTTCAGGGAAGCCCAGCACCTGTCCAGCAGAGAGGAAAACTATTTATTTATAACTAAGTGTTTAGTATTTGTGTGCCAGGGTGACTGACTGCTTCTCACTCTGTGTTCCCATGGGCAGGAAGAGTGGTCACGCATGGTCCTTTTCCCATCAAGGAGGTTCTTTGCTTTTCTGATAAGGAGCACATCTCCAGCGAGCTCCTGGTTGTCTTCCTGCTTACTCTGCTTACCCCGCTGGGGAAGCACGGTCCGGGCTGCTCGGGCGAGAGCAGAATCGGCCAAGACAGGGAGGCGGCTGGGCTCTGGCCGACTCTCGCCCTGGGTGAGCTGCTGAGCCGGATGGGCCGCTGTTCCGAGTGGGGCAGACACTGCTCTAACACGGCTCCCTCTGTGGCGGGCTCCGCTCCAGAGTCCTCGTGCACTGGGTCCCCCTGTGCCTCCCAAGCTGGCCACTGCCATTGGCCCCACTTTGCGGACCTGCAGCTGTGGCCCGAGGACACGCAGACGGGATGGGAAGCTTTGGAGCCAGTCGGTCCAACTCCAGCCTCTGCGGTCTTCGCCAGGAGGAGGCTACCGGTTTTCGTGTTTTAGCTTTAGTTATACTCTTGGGTGACTGTGTAGATCTTGCTGTCATTACCGCCATCTCCATCATCATCTTCGTCCCTGAGCTGCTGCATGCAGCGTGCGCACAGGATCAAAGGCTGGGCGTCAGCTCTCTGAGGACGCGCGGGCCCTGAGATCTGAGCAGGTGGGCGGCCTGGGCGCTTTGGTCACACCTGTGGCTGGGAAGCCAGAGAGGTCGGCTTGTTGCCCTCAGGTGCAGAGCTTCACGCCTGCCTGGCTGTTGTTTCCACGTCATCCAGCCTGCGACAGTGCATGCCTCTGTCCCCACAGACAGGGGACGTGAAGGCCCCAGAGCTGGGGGCTCCCGTGTCCCACTGAGGAAGTACTGGGCCCGGGTTCCATGCTTGGCTCTGCCAACCCCGGGATCCACGTGGCTTTGGCTGTCCAGGAGGCCAGTCGGCTTCTCTAGCAAGTTACCCGGTCCTGCCACCGAGACCTCTCCTCCACAGTACCACGGCCACATGACCTCCCTCAAGCAGAAAATCACGCTGAGGACCTCAGCCCGGCTGCTGTGGTTTTCCGCAACGAATGCTACTAAAGCTTTAAGTGTGGCAGGCTCCCTGAGCACCCAAGCTGGTGTCACAGGCTTTCTTTTCCTAAAATTGCCATCACACTGTAAACTTAATTAACAATGAGCTCGGCTTTCGAGGCCTTGTGTGTCTTAAGACAAACAGACCCCAGATTTCCCGAGGAGGCTTTGATGACGCCATTCAAATAGGAATGGAGAGGGGGCAGAGAGCAGAGGCTTGGTCGTCTCTGCCTCGTTGCAGCTCTGTGTTTATTGCATCCCAACCAGAAGAGGGGTGCGGTTAGGGAAACAGAGGCAGCGTGGTGTCTGCAGCTGTGCTGATGAGGGGGCACTGGCACCTCTCCTTATGCACAGGTGCGCTTCCTCAGGGGAACACGTGTGCAGTTCGCAGTGAGCTCGGGGTGCCGTAACCCAGGTCCCCTGGGAGGACCCAGACCACCCAGGCCGCTGCCAGGAAGAGGCTTCCCCTGTGGGGCCGCAGTGCTGTTGACCCTGCGTGTCTGACAGTTGGGCCTTGGTCACCGTCTCAGGCCCAGCCTCATCCCAGCTGCAGCACCGTCTGCCTTCGCCACCCTCCTTGAGCTCCAAGCGCCGATCCCGGGCTGCCTCTTCCCCCAGGCGCCTGTCTCTTGCCCCGTCCTGAAGGCGTCGGGGTCCCTGCTGGTCACTCTGCTGCTTCTTACCCCTCTTCTCATGTCTGAGCTCATTTCTCCTGAAGTCCTCTTCATGCAGCGTCCTGTGCTCCTGCTGCTGCTGTGACCGAGGGACGCAGACTGGGCCATCTGCGAAAGCAAATGTGCTGGCTCACAGCTCTGGCGGTTGGGGGTGCAGTATCGCAACACCAGTGTCTGGCAGAGGGTTTTGTATGTTGCTGTGGGAAGAGCAGGAGACGGGGAGAGCAAGGGGACAGAGCTGACCTTGCATAGGAAGCCACTCCTAGGACAGTGGCCACCCTGCAGTAACAGCACTGATCTACCCAGGGTAGGGGGTGCCCCTCAGGCTGGATACCCCCACAGCTGCTACGCAGAACACGTGGGCTTCAGGAGACATGGCCAGACTAGAGCACGGGGTGTCCTTTCGCATATCTCTTCCCGCTGTCCTCTTCTGCCACCCGTCTGTCCTTCCAGTTCATTTACTGAATTCCTTCCACATTCCCGGCCCTCAGCCGTGAGCCCGGAGCAGTCTTTACACACAGAAGCGTGGTGCTTTGCTGGGGTGCGTGCGGCTGAGCCTGGCACTGGGACAGCTGTGTTCCTCCTGCTGTGTCCCCAGCAACCAGCCATGGCCTTCACGAATGGGCACGTGAGCAAGGGTTTCCTGCAGGGCACCTGGATGCTGCATGCCAAGGCTGGGGTGGGGAGAGCCTGGGAGGTGGAGAACTGAGCACGTGTGTGAGGAGCACAGCCCGGAGCCAGGGCCACTGTGCCAGGTGAAGAGGCCAGGTGCCACCCATGCCCCCTGGAGCCTGCTTTGTCCACTTGGGTGCCCACCGCACTGCCTGCTGCTCTCTCTGCTCCCGGGGTACCTGCCAGGCACCTCTTCTCCCTTTCCCTGTGCCTGATGCTGCCTGTCACAGCTGCAGACTCCTCTTGCAGCGCGGAGCGTCCTGTCCCTGCACCCCGTCACTCGCTGCTTGTCCTCCGGGATGCTGCCTCTCTCTCCCTCCACGTCCTCTGACCCAGGCAGAACTTGGCCGCTCCTCTTCCCTTTGTAGGAGTCGTGTTCTTCCGTCCTTATCACATCTGCCTCAGTTTCATAGACGGCGGGCATGGCCGAGGGTGGCCTGTCCCACCTGGGTCTCGAGCCGCGTGCACGGTGCAGCGGTTCCAGCTGCTGCGCCTCGTAGAGCAGCGTGTTTATGGCAGGGCTCATCCGTGCCTGTGGGCCCTCCACAAGGCCAGCTGCCGTTCCTGTTTTCCTGTTTATTCCCCGACGTGTTGCATGTTAAGCTTGTGATCTCATTTCATCAGGGCAGTAGCCTCAAGAGGAGGCTTCCTAGCATTTTATAGAACTGAGTGGCAGCAGTGCAGAGGTATCAGTGACATGTGTGCTCCCCGTGACAAAGGCAGGACACCGCTGCGTCTGGAAACCAGGCCCCATGTCCTGCTGGTGTGTATGGGGTGCAGCCTCCCAGCCGGGCTGCAAGATCCTGGATGAATAAACACTGCCAGAAGCCCGGAAGCAGGGACAGGCAGATGCTCAAGGGTGAAAGCCTGGGTCTCCATGGGGAAGACCCCACAGGAAGCATACCTTACACCAGTGCTGGGACAGGTGCCCACTGGCCACCGGAAGATGGCCCGTGTCCATGCGCCCTGCATAGGAGTGGTGGGAGGCTTGGGTTGGGCATCCCCAGCGATGTCACCTGCCAAGAGTGGGTGAGATATGTTCCCTTCTCCCTGCTCTGATGTCCTCACCAGCAAGCACTGCTGGGCCACATTCCTAACCGCCTTTCACTGTGGCCATGGGGAGCAAGTGCTGCCTCGGGAATGGGGATGGGCGGATGTGAGGCCGACGCAAAGCCCTGACCCTCCCCGGCCCCCTCTCCTCCCCACAGACGGAACCCCCTGCACTTCCACCTCATCGCTGACTCCATCGCGGAGCAGATCCTGGCCACGCTCTTCCACACCTGGATGGTGCCTGCTGTGCGCGTGGACTTCTACAACGCAGACGAGCTCAAGGTAGGCCGGCCGGGGTCAGAGGGCTGGTGGGGGCCCACCCTGGACTGTGCCAGCTTCCTTCTGGGAGGCTGAACAGGCTGACGGTGGCAGAAGTCCCGGCTCCTAACTGAAGACGTCCAGCACGTAACAGGTTGTCTGGTGTGGTCATCGAAGGCGATGACATGACCTCTTCCAGCGTGAGTCCATGTTGCTCTGGGCCACCCTGGCTACGGATGGCTTTTCTGTAGACACTGGAGGCCTCGGGGTTCCCTGCTGTCTGAACGTGGCCTTGGTAGAAGTCTAGAGGGTTCCCTCACCCAGGGAGGTGCGTGCTGAACTCAGGATCTGGTGGTCCTGGGCTAGAACTGGGGTGTTCTCATTACTGATCGCAAGACCCCAAGTCAACCCTCCATCTCTCTGTGAGCTGTTTACTCATTAGTGATTAGAATTCTAACTCATGAGTAATTAAGAGGCTCAAGTGAAAGGATGTGTGTGAGTTTGCATAAAAAGCTGCTGCTGAATAAATGCTAAAGGTTTTCACCAAAGGAACCACATGGTCACTTCCTCCTGTGCCCGCCACTTGGCTGTGTCTAGACCGAGGTCCTGGGCTGACCAAGAAGGCCTGTTTGTGCTGGCTCTGAACTCAAGTTCCATGCTCAGCCCTTGCCGCACTGCACATTTCCCTGTCACTCGGCTCCCTGTGCCCTCTCTCTCTGGGTGAGCCTGCACAGGCTGGGCCTTCTCACTTGTCTTGTCCTAAGTCCTACCTGTCCTTCCTGACTGAGACGTGTTCCCACCTCCTCTGGGGACATTCCTGACTTCCCCAGGAAAGAGCAAATGTCTGTTGCCTTGGCCATCTGCTGAAAGCTTCTTGAGGAGGTGGGGGAGGGGTTACATCTCACTCTCTCCTGCATTTCTGGTGCATAGTAGGTGCCTGGTAATGCGTGTGGGCTCGGCACAACCAAATGCTCCTGGTAGAGAATGTGCCACCGTGCGCACACGCATCCGCTTGGGGTCTGCAGTCACCTTGGGAAGGACTGGGCACAAGGCTGATTCGGGCAGATCGCTTGCTCCAGACTCCATCAGGCCATTATCTTTTCATTTCAGAGCCATTACATTTTAACTAGATCACGGAGATGCCTGCCTGAGCTTCTGGTTTCCCATTTTTCAGGCTCCGAGGTTGATCGAGATGTTCGGAATTTAGCATTTGGGGATTGTCATGGTAATTTGCTTGCCATTCCAATCTATTCTGAGCTGAAATTGATTAACATTCTTAAAAAGGGAAAACCAAAATTTAGGAAATTGCTGCACTAATTAAGGTGCAAGCAAGCCACTCCGTCTCCCAGGGTCTCGGCGCCAACAGGAGGGGAGGAGTCACAGCTGACCTCGCGTGACGGCTGTCACTCTGCTTTCCCCTGCCATGCCGTGCATGGGCCCACACCTGTATTTAGCAAGAGCACAAAGTCCTAGTAAGACCCTGACTCAAATGAGCAAAAACAAAACACAAAGCCACTGGAAATACAGCCAGCTGCAGATCCTGGCTGCCCGTGAGTTATCCAGGGAGTCCAAGCCTCAAGTGGGGACAGTGCTAGCTGGTGACAAAGTCATGGAATCAGGTGACCGTGAAAGCCCAGGGTCTTGTAATATTGGCAGGCTTTTGGGAATTCTCAGCTCTTTAGGCCCAGCTCCTCTGGAGGCTGAGAGGATCCCTGGGCCCAGGAGTTCAAGACCATGCTAGGCAACACAGTGAGACTGGTCTCCTTAAAAAGGAGAGAAAAAACCACAGCCCCACCATAGCCAGGGTCACGGAGTATTTAAAATTCTCTTGTTGGGCCTCGTGGCTCATGCTTGTAATCACAGCTACTCTGGAGGCTGAGACAGGAGGGTCAGAAGCTCAAAGCTAGCTCTGCCAACTTAGTGAGACCTTGTCTCCAAATAAGCAATAGAAAGGGCTGGGTAGTATTCGAGTGTCCGCAGGTTCAATTCTGAGTACTGCAAAGGGTGGGGGCTGAGTGCTTCACTGTGTAGACTGTGTGATCTTATGCAGTCGGAGTGGGGCTGAGGGGAGTGGGCTGCAGCTGCATCCACTCCAGAGTGCCTGGGAGCCTTGCAGGGTAAAGGGTGGGGAGGGACTGGGCTCTGGCTCTGCCCATGTCCATGTCCAGCATATAGACCAGCTGTCCACTGTTACATAGTGGATGCTTCCATCCAAACTAGGTCTCCATGGTGTAAAAGTCTGTCATCTTCCATGCCTCACACAATCTCATGTGCTCAAAGGGTATCGTCTCCGAGTGTTGCCCTGTAACCAGCCTCTCTTGCTGACCACTCCCGGGAAGGCTCTTAATACCTGCGCGACTCCCTACCAATTGGTCTCCTTTCTCTTCTGTTCCTGAATCACATGGAGCTGTCGCCAGAATCCAGTAGGGCCGTGAGTAAGGAAGCATTTCATAGAACAGAATTTCTCTGTAATAATAATAGTAACAGAGGTGATAATTCATGCCTGATCCAGCTCATCACTGCCACCACCGTGGTCTGCCTGTCCCCCCACCCAGCCATTTCCTGGCTCATGGCACTATGGTTGCAGGAGTTGTCCATCCAGAACCATCTTTGAGAGGCCCCGTCCCTTGTGGGCATCTGACTGTACCACATGCATCCCAGCTTGGCCCCGCCCCCCGCCCTCAGCCCCATCCAGTCCAATCCTGTGTGATCTTTCCCAGCACGGTGGCGACCTCTCTTCCAGACTCATCTCCCGGCCTCCCTTCGGCTGCTCTCCTCCCCGGCGCCTCTTGTTGGCCATCAGCAAGAGTCAGCTTGGTGAGAAACATTCACCCCGGCCACCCTTCCCGGGCAGAGCCTTCCGTGGCTTCCCCTGCGTCTAAGCCAGAGACCACAACTGTGCAGATTATTTCTCCTCAGTTAACCTCCGTTCCAAGTCCTTTCTCTGCTGCATTGCTGATTAATTCCAGGTTCTTTTGCGGCTTCCTTTATGCAGGAAGCTGCCCTGCTGGCCTCGTCTCCTTTGCTACGTGTTCTTCCCGGACCACGTAGATTTCTTCGGGAAACCTATCCCAAGAGGCTCATCTTCCCTGCCCTTGCATGAGGAACTAATAAATGTGTGACTCTCCTAGACCATAAGTTCCAAAGGGACTGGGGTCATCTCTGGCTTTTGTCGCCCTTGCGTGCCTCATGCCTAAAGTGATGCCTGGTCTGTGGAAATGTTCGCGAAGTGAGTGACACACAGTGAACTCAGAGCTAGGTCCTTAGGAAGGACAAAGCAAGGAGTGCTGTCACTACCAAGGGTCGCCACATTCCTGAACCACCCTGCCTTGGGCCTGGCTGGACAGCCAGGTGTTTGCCGGCCTTGAGCCTGCAGTGGCGTAAATCACCAGCGCCCCGTGTACAGCCTGAGTCGGGCAAGTGACTCAGAGCAGCCCGCCACAGGTGAGTGTTTTTGCACAAGAAGTACACATGGCAAATGCCAGGAAGGGCGCGCACTAAAACATCATCCTGGGCTGGTGAGATGGCTCAGCGGCATAAGCGCCTGCCTGGCAAGCGCGACGTCCTGAGTTTGACTCCTGGTACCCGCATATCAAAAAACAAAAAAACATCATCCTCTGCACGGTGTCAGAGACCACAAAAAGCAAGGAAGGAACGGACAGGTCTGCGTTCTGCAGCTGTGGTAGGAATGTGTGTCCATTGTCACCTGGGCTCACACAGCTGGGCCTCCCCAGATGCAGCTGGAGAAGCCAGTTTGTGCAGCTGGTGGCAATGGCATTTCTCAGAAATGTTCCTGTGGATCCCTTCGTCAACCTGTTAGTGCTGGAGATAGAGTAACAGGGAATAGACAGTTTATGAGGGATCGGTGCATGATTAAAAATGGACTGTGGGCTGGCATACTTCTCTCTGTAATGACCAATTAGCATGGGTTTGCAAATAGGGATCACTGAGCTGCCCGACTCTGCAGCCTTCGGCATGGTCTTCCTGGTGTTAGCGTGGCCTATCTATTTGCAGCCTGAACCTCCCACATCAACAGGACAGACGGCTCTGTGCTCTGAGCTCTGCTCCAGATCTGCAGCTGCAAGTGTCCCAGAGCAGGGCGCAGAGGAGGCCAGACTTGGCCTGGGGCTTTGAAGGTGGCTGTGTGCTGTTACTCACTGCACATGACGGCCGTGCGTGAAGAGAGAAGTTTGATTACCTCCATCTCACAGATAATTCATAAACCGAAGCACAGAGCTGAAGAGTATTTACCTAAGATCAGCTAATAAATGCCGAGGCTGATATTTGACTTTCCCTTTCAAAACGAAAGAGTCTGAGGTTGGGAAGTGTGTAATTCAGGAGGCCCAGATGTGGTCCAGATCCTATGGGAAGCACAGAGACCTGGGCCTGCAGCCACCAGGAACAAAGGTGCCCCTGGCTGGTTGCACCTGAACTCATGGTTCCTCTTTTCAGGGACCGTAGGCCTGGATCTGACATTAGCTGGACACCTGTGTATGGAGTGCTTGCTGTGCTCCTCAGGTTCCGTGTGGATCTTGCACTCTGCAGGCCCCAGTATGTCCATTATCCAGATAAGGAAGCTGAGGTTGGGCGAGGTTAAATACCTCCAGATCACAGAGCTGCTGCATGTTGGAGCTGAGACTAAACTCAGCACTGTCTGACCCTGCTATCCCTGGCCTTTTTCCTGTGTTACGTTTCTCTCCCTGGAGGAAGATGAGATGCCAATTGTAATTCTGGCTAAACAAACTTCCTCTGAGCTCCCCATGCTGTGCCTTTGGTCCCTGCAGAATATATGCATTAAGCATGAACCCTCCACTTACAGGCCCGCCAGGAGCCGAGCTTCCTGCTGCAGATAAAAGTGACCCATTGCAAGGATGCCGCTGAGGTTTGGAGCGGCCCCGTCCCCCATCCACGAATCAGGTGTAAATGAAATGGTCTTCACTGTACACAGTTTGCTTCAAATCAGCAAATATTTCCAGTTGGCTTTCAGGCAAGGCCTTGAGCACTAACAGCCTTTCATCTTGCCCCACTTGGCCTAGACAATCACCCCCAAGCCTCCACTGGGGTGCAGATGATCCGGAGCTCATGAAGGGAAGCTGCCAGCGCTGAGGCTGTTTCATGCTTCACCTGGGTAGTGGGGAGCCCTAATTTATCTCTTGTTCTCTTAGACCTGATGGCTGCTCGTTACACACATCAGAAGAACAGAAAGTGGGATTCAGGGCTGTGCTTACAAGAAATATTGGTGGCTGACTCTGAGAACTGGCTTCCCGCGCGCCCTTAATTGCCTGTGTGCCAGGCCCTCTGGAGCACACGGAGGCCCTGTGGAGGCCTGTCCCAGGAGCTGTAACCTCTGCCCTGCTGCCTTCCATGGCCTCGCTTCTGTCGCTCCTCTCTCTGGAGGGTGAGCAAACTCCCCTTCCCCGTCCGCTTCCTGGGAAGGCGGGGCCTTCTGCAGCCCGGCCCTTCAGCTGGGAACATGGACTCATTGTGTCTCAGGGCTGACAGGAAGCCTCGTCCTCATAGCTTTGTGGTACACATGGGCCCAGAGGGCCAGTCTGGCATGTCAGAAATGACTTTCCCAAAACTGGGCCGGAGTTTTCTGAGGCCAGGCCTGGGATGCAGTTGAGTTTCCACACCTGTGATGGGCAAGCTTCAGATGCTGTGAGCAGATACCCCTGCGGGACTGGGGCAGTTCCAGGGCCACCTGAACACATCTAGGAGGGCCTGATTGCTCGGTGTCTGCACAGGAGTGAGAGGGGAGGTGTGGCGGTGGCCACCAGAGCAGCATGCACAGCTTAGCCATCGGTCACACTGGGTACTCGAACCCCCTCACTGTCGGTAACTCAGAGCAGGTAAATGACATCGCTATCAGGAAGCACATGTCTGGTGCACCAGAGACATGCAGCAAATTCAGCTTCCTTACCTTTCCTTCACACGTCTGCCTTTCACCGGCAGAGGGTCTCCTGCTCGTGACCATTCAATGAAGGTTTTCAGCAGTACGATGGCTCAGAAGTAGGAACTGTACTCCACATTTGGGAACTTCATTTTGCCAGGCTGTCGATGTGCACTGCTGGGGCAGCATGGAGAACTGCAGCTCCTGGTCGGCCCTGTGGTCACACGGTCCTGTTAGTCATCTTCCTGTCTCTGGGACAAAATCCTTGACGCGTGCAACTTAGTATGAGAGGCTCATTATGGGGCGTTGTTTTGCACCGTTCAGCCCATGAGACACTGGCCAGAAAGAACATGGAGGGAGGACCTGGCCGAGGGTCAACCCATGGTGGCCAGGAGGCAGGAGAAGGAAGGAGCCAGGACAGGAATACAGCCTTCCAGGTCACGCCCCAAATGCCCCACCTCTGAGCAGCACGTGCAGCTGTGAGCTCATCCAGGGTAACACGGGAGGGCATCCTGTCTCCGTGGCCCAGTCACCTTCCAAAAGCCACACTTCTGAATGCAGGACCCTTTGGGAGACGTTTTAGATGCAAATCATGACATTCTGCCCCTGGGCCCCAAAAGGCACCTGTCTGTCTCAATATGAAGAATGCTTTTAGTTCATCTGTAGGCATCACAAAGACTTAACAGTTCCAACATTGCTGACAAGTCCAAATCCAAAGTCTCCCCTGAGACTCAAGGCAAGGTCTTAGCTGTGAGCCCTGTAAAAATTAAAACTGCAGTTAAATACTTCCAGCATATGAGGACACACGCTAAACATTCCTGTTCTGAAAGGGAGGTGTAGGAGAATAGAAAGGAATTGGACCAACGCAAGAGCAGAAACCACCAGGACAAGCCTGTAACTCTGCATATGACGCCTGGGCCATGTGTTGGCCTGTGAACTCCTAAAAGCTTGGGCAGCCCTGCCTATTGGCCTTTTTTAGGCTGGGGTCTGCTTGCTTCCTTGCTTCCTCAGCAGACATTCCATGTTCTTGGCATCTCCAAATTCCTAGGCTCTCCATTGTAGCTTTGGCTTTAGTTTTACAACTTTACATATCACACTCTTTTGGGCTCTTGGCAGGGACAACGACCCTGTCACCCCACATTTCCTGGTACCCCGGCCTTTCACTGAAGTCTAGTGGAAACGTTGTGATCCCATAGTTCTTACACTGTGCATGGCTGAAAAACCAGCACCACATCAATGGCACCAAAGTCTGCCTCCAGCTCAGGCAGTAGCCAGACCCCCTTGGAACATGGCTACAGCAGCCTCTGAGTATCTGGATTGCTGAAATTGGGGATACACTTCCCTCAGCAGCCCTGTGTGATCAGGACACCCTGGGTCTCTCTTCTTAAAGCAAAGTCTTACAGCAATTCATCCTTTTACACCTTGAACCTTGCATGAGTGCAGTATGGCCAATTCCTAGGATACCTTCCTATTGCATCTCAGTGCAAACTAGCTACCTTCTTAATGGTGCTAATGTTCAGCAACTACATTCCCTTTGGTTCCAGATGTATTCATAGTATTCATTCTTCCTTTCTGGAAATACTGCAAGTTTTTTAAATCATTCACCTCTTTTTTTTTTTTTTTTTTTTTTTTTTTGCTGATTCTCACTATAGTTCTGGCTAAATGCACCAGTGGTATCCATGCTGTAACCTCAACACTGGGCATTTCCTCCTCCATATCAGTTTGTCCACCACCTTAAATTCAGTTTTGCAGTAAGTCTTAGGACATGTGCAAAATTTTTTGCCGTAGTGTGACATGAATGTGCCTAGTCCAATTTCCAATAATGTCCTCATTGCGATCTGAGATCTCATGAGCCTCACTTTTACTGTCTGTGTTCCTTTCCATATTCTGGTCTTCTGAGCACCAATCAGAATTGTCTGTTAATCTCTGCTTATAGCCTTCTAGCCTTCTAGTCTCTATACAGCCCAGTTCTCCAAGTTTCCAAGCTCCTCTTGCAAACCAGTTCCAAAGGCTTCAGAACCACATAGGCAGTACAGCCACCACAGTGAACCAACCCCTGGTACCAATTTTCTGTATTAGGTGCTTTCTCATCACTGGGGCAAAACACCTGACACCTGAAACTGACCTAAGGCAGAAAACACATGGCAGAAGAAAGCTGCTGACCTGATGGTGCCCAGGAAGCAAAAGCGCAAAGGAGAGAGCCAGGACAAGACATACCCTTCCAGGTCAACCCCCAGTGCCCTGCCCCCTTCAGCCAGGCCCCACCTCCTAATAGCACATTCAGCTTTGAACTAATCGATGGCTTAATCCACAGATGAGTATAATGTCCTCATGATCCGTTCACCTTCCAAAAGCCCCATGTCTAGTGACATGGGACGGGGGATTGTACATCTAAGCAGCACTGAAGGTAAACAGCCGGCACTGCAGTGTGCGGTACCCTTGGCTGTGCCTCTGCGGAGGTTAATGCACTAAATCATCGTGACTTACTACATTGTCTATGTGCAGTGGGATTTTTAGGTCATATACGTATTATAAGTCAAGGAGCACCCGTATTTTAGAATGGCTGTGATTAACCTCTTCAGTCTTCTCCTTTCCACTCCCACTCTGTCATCATCCCCCCTGGAAACCCAGCCACATGGGGCCTCTGGTCACTGCACCTGAAGGTCAACTGCTGCCACGTGTGGAAACCTTTAACTCTTGAGTGGCACTGTCTGTAACATCTAATGGCACATCAGCTCTTCATTTTAAGGTTTTTGTGCCCAGATTTTAAAAAGCAAAATTGAAACAAATGTAACAAAATTTAATACCTTTTATTTAATTTTATATATTGAAAAATATTACTTCAGCATGGTATGTTAATGTGTCTTTTATTTCTTATTTAAATTAAAGTTCCTTTTACTGATATATAAAATATACAAATGATACGTGTTAATGGGGTACCATGTGATGTTCCAGTACGTGCATCCATTGTATAATCGGGTTCGACACACATCTGTCTACTCAGTTATCTCCACTTTATGGCAAAAACATTCAAAATCTTCTCCAGTGTTTTCTGATACACTGTACACTGTTGTTTTCTATATCACTGTACTGTGCAGTCCACACCACCAATTGTTACTCCTGTGTAACCATAACTTAGTGCCCATTGATTGGTCTTTCTCCATCCTTCCTTCCCCCTTGTCTTAGTTACTTTCGTGTTGCTAGGACAAAATACCTGACCACCACAAGTTAGAGGAAAGGTTTATTTTGGCTCACAGTTTGTAGAGGTTTTTATTCATAGTCACCTGGGTCCAAGGCAGGATGGCATGGCAGAGGGGCATCACAGAGGAGAAACAGTCCATGGCAGGAAGGCAAGAAACAGAGCAGCATCAAGGGGAAGGAGGGACATGTACATATATACACACCCTCCCAGGCCACACCACGGTGACCCACCTCTTCCCACCAGGCTTCAGCTCCCAACATCACGCCAGCTATAAACCATCAGAATAATCCAGGATCGCACATCCATGATCCAGTCACTCCCAGTGCCACGCCGGCTCTCTGAATTGCTCTCTACTTCTGTGAGAGCAGCTAGTTTACATTCCACATCGTGTGGTGGTTGACTTTCTGTGCCTGGCTTACTTCACTGAATTAAAATAATGATCTCCATTTCCATCCATCGTGTTGCAGATCACATGATTCTATTACTTCTATGGCTGAATATTATCTCCTGTGTCTACACATCACATTTCCTTTATCCACTCATCGGTCGATGGACACGGTTTTTCCCCTTCTCGGCTCTTGCGAATGGTGCTACGGTAAACACGCGGACGTACTTCCTCGGAGGTGCACCTCGGAGCGGAACCGACGGATCACAAGGTGGTCCTGTTTTCACCTTCCGAGGAGCCGCACACTCTTTTCCACCACGGTGTATGGATTTACATTTCCGCAACAGTGTGCGAGGCTTCCCTTCTCCCTGTCCCCCCCAGCACGTTCTATCTTCTATCTTTTTTGATGACAGCAGTTCTTCCTGGTGTGAGGTGATATATCTTGTTGTGGTTTTGATTTGCATTTCTCTGATGTTTAGCATTTTTCATATTCCTGTTCTCTTTTGAGAATCGCTATCTCTTCTAGATCTATCGCCCATTTTTAATCAGTTTTTTGTTTGCTTGTTTTTTCCTGCTGTGGTTTTGGAATTCCTCCTATGTCGTGAATATTAAGCCCCTGTCAGATGTGTACTTTGCAGATCTTTCCTCCTGCTCTGCAGGTTGTCTCTTCATTCTGACAGCTGTTCCTTTGCTGTGCAGAAGCTTCTGGGTTGGATAATACTCCTCTTGTCTGTATTTACTTTTCTTTCCTGGGGGGGTTGCCCATCCCACTGTCCTGTTGTGTTTCCCCTGTGTTTTCTTCCAGCAGTTTCTTTGTTTCTGTTCTTCTCTTTATGCCTTTAATCCATTTTGAGGTGATCATTGCAATTGGTGAGAGACAGGGTTCTAGTTTCCTTCTGCGTATGGATGCCAGGTTTCCCCCGCAGCATTTATTGAAAAGGCTGCCCTTTGTGCATCGTGTGTTCTTTGCACCTTTGTTGAAAATCTGCTGCCTCTTTGTACGTGAATTTGCTTCTAGGCTGTGTGTCCTGTTCCATCAGTCCATGTTTTTATGACAGTACCACACTGCTTTCATTACTACTGCCTCATGTGTTTTACAAATATTAGATATTTTACCTTCTTGTTTTCATACCAAGTCCTCAGAATCTGGTGTATATTTTACAAATCTCAGCTTGGATGCGACACATTTCAGGTGCTCACTGGCCACATATGGTTAATGGCCATGGGCAAGGCATGGAGCTTGACTTCTAACACTACACTGCGATACAAAGGCAAATGATAGGGAAAAATATTATCTTAGAAGAGGAAAAATCCTGCTTCAGCCTTTTCTCTATAATAATGTGTCCAAATAGAATATCTGCAGAATTTTGAGCAAAGTGGGCAAAGACCAAAGAATCCCCAGCAAGTACGCTCATATATAAAACCAACATAAATTTAAAAAACAAAAAAAGAGCATGCTCTTCAGGAGCTCAAAAAATGCACATCAGTATGTATTTCCTGAAGAAACCATCCAGGTCATTTGTCAGCCCCCAAAACATCGTCACAAAAAATATCCCAAACACGCAGTACTTGTTCTTAAGGGCCAGGCAGTCTGCACTGAGACAAGTTAGGCATAGAATGACCTACAGATTGTTTTAAGTCAGTTGCAAAGCTCGATGCAAGTGTAAAACATTTGTCTTGAAAATACTTACAAATAACCAGCTGATCACAGTCATTTTAAAACACCCTGTAGGGAAAAATTTTCCACCCTGGAAAGCATGGATTGCATTTAAAGCTGCAAAATTCTTCATATTAAAAAGCAAAATTCTTGTATTTTATAGGGCAAATCAGTTGACTTTTTTAACACTTCATATTGTTTATACTGAGAATAAAAAGGTCAGTCTCTTCAAAGCTTAGATGCAACCACTGGCGAAGTTATTTTTTTTTTTAAAGCAAGATTTACGTTTATTAAAGTTAGGAAAAGAAACATGCTCTGCAGTGAGTGTGAGCCAATTAGAAGTAGGAGGAGTACACTCCGCAGGGCGAGAGCTGACCGCTGTGAAGGAGAACACACGGCCAAGAGCTCGATGGCTGCCAACTTCGGTAACCCCCGCCTCAGGCCGGTGTCAGGTGTAGGCTGTCCTGTGAAAATCTTGCTTGGTTCTAGTGAGAAGAACTGAAGGTAGCACTTCCTGTTCATTTCCAGGTGCAGGGCTGGAGCACGTGTCTCCTGGATCACTGTGATTGGCAGGTCACACGCAGTGACCAGTCAGCTGGCAACATCCTAGTCTCCTGCCTCACCCCCTCCCACCTCAGAGATATAAATCCCCATAATTCCTTATGAGGTGCTCAGGGAGTGCAGGTCTCTGTCTTCATGTAACTATTTTCTGCTGAAAGGGGCTGTAGGCCCTACCTACTGGAGAGTAGGTATGCTCCGAGTAGCTTGGGATGTTGTGGCTCATAGGCTGGGTTGAAAAAACCCTGTCGGAAGACAATGAGAAAGAGTTAGCGTCTGCATGCGAGCTGCCTATTTGGCGGGAGAAAGCTTGGCAAATGTGTCAGGAGAGTAACTTTACTAATGGGTTGGGGATATAGAGCCCACATAGGAGGAGGAGCAGGTCAGATTTCCACACTTCCTGTGGAGGGAAAGTACGGCAGAGGGATGTTAGATAAATTACCATGAACCCGAGAGGCATAGCCACAGCAAGATTACTCACATTATGGATCTAATTAAAAATAGAAGTCGCAATACTGGTACTCATTTAAGCTGTGGTGAATTAGGGGTCATTAGTGACTCATCCACACTTGGAGCAGAGCTGGAGTCTTACTTTTTAAAGAGGGGACTCGGTCTTCCAGAGGTTCACAGGAGTGGCTTTCCTCTTCTGGGTGGTCTTGTTCCTCAGACGGTTCGGGTGCAGCTGGCTTTATACTGCCAGTCCCCCCAGGGGTGTCCTTCTCATCTGTACGGGTTCTGCAAAGGAGGTGTCCTGAGACTGCCGAGTTACTGTAGACACAGAGTGGTCCAGCTTTGTAGATCTGTTGAGTGGTCGCTGTTAGCCCCAGTTCTGTGAAAGTGCGAGTGAGCGTTTCCCGTGTATAGAGTTTATAGTTTACCACCGCATCCCTGGAGGAAGGACCAGTTCGAAAGGTTCCTCAGGAATCAGGAATGAGGCTGAAGTCTTAAGGGGCTATAGGGCTGCCCTTCTTGTCTCCCCATCAGCATTTTGATTTCCAGAGATTTTAGACATGTCTCTTTGGCGTCCCTTGCAATGAATGACAGTGACCTGCCTGGGAAAATAGACCATCTCCAGTATTACTGGTACAGCTCTTAGGGAGTAGGACACGGTGGGACAATTAAACCCTCATGGATGAACATTTGACCTTCGAACTGACACGTCAAAGCGGGTGTAAAGAAACTCCAGCTAGGGCCCCCTCAACCCGTTATGGCTACAGATCTAAAAGCGTATTTTCCAGAGAAGGGAGTTAAAACAGAGTCCACAAGGAATGGAGTTTGCTTACTCAGGAAGTCCAGGGTCACCGAGAGTTTTTTTGTAGCATATGGAGATGTCCGTGGACGGGGCATTGCAGGTTGCTCTGGACCCCTTCAGTCTTTTTATTCATAGCAGGAGATGGGGTTCGTGGCTGGCCTAGCCCCTGTCTGGTAGCAGGGACAGTCAGTGCTCCAGTGCCATGAGTCAGGCACATTGGCCATCTGACACATGGAGCAAGGCTCTGGCAGTGGCTTGGTACAGGTGGGTGCCCAGGGTGCAGTTTTCTTGCAGGCCTTGATTGGCCTTGGGTTTTCACTTGGAGGAAATGGGTCTGCTTAAAGCATTGCTAATTGAGACAGCTATAATTTTGGTCTGTCCTTTTGCTTAGCTCTTTCCTTTTATCTTCATCTATATTCCAACTGTTGAACACAGAAAAGGTTGTGTTCACCAACTGGGTTATAAGGGTCTGGGGTACAGCAAGTGGCAAGACAAATTGGACATCTCACCATGATAGGTCAGAAGCAAGGGTCGAAGTCTGAAACCCATCTGAAATCTATCAGGATCTTTTGAAAATACCGGGTCTGGGTGAGACACTAGCTTCCGGCTGAGTTCCTTAGTATTTACTGGCCTGAAGACTATAAGGGGGAGGCCAAGGAGACTCCCAATGTGGTTATTTTTATTAAACAGATGAGAGAGACCTCTATTCCTCCAAAAGATGGGGCATCTGAGGATGTGATCATCAACGATACCAGTTTCCTTTTCATTGGAGGCTTCTTTAAGTACCATAGTTCTTGGGCCTTTTCAGAGATGAAGGCCATAAAAGCCTGCACACATGGGGTTGCTTAGTACCTTCCTTGCCTTTTGCAGAAAAGATCTAACTGAAGAATAGTGTTGTAATTTAGACCGCCATTCTGTACCCATCTCTCAACATTTCCTAGTTCATCCTGATGGCGAGGTCACTGGGATCTGCTGGGTGTTTCCCATGGCATATCCTGGGTCCCGCTGACTCCTTAGAGAGAATGGTGGAGTGCCCCCCCTTTCCCTTAGAAACTCCTACGAGATCAGGGCAAAGCCTCTTGGGCCTCCCTGAGCCCCACCTCAATAAGCTGCTAAGAAATCAGGGCGGAGCCCTCCCGGGGACTTCTCAGCCCCTGAGAAACTCTTAGCCACCTGAAAAACAAAATCCCTTACATTTATCCCAGTAATAAAAACGTTTGTACTATGTTTAAGGCAGTAGAGATAGAAACCTCTCTTTAACAGTTAAGAGAAAAAGTTTTAAGTACAAGGATAGCTCTACATTACATACTTAAAGCCATTTAAGTTGACATTTACTGGCGGTTCCCTTTGTTTTCCTCAGGCCCTAGGGCCCTTAATGTTTTTAAATTACCTGAATTTCTGTTAAAAGAAACAAGGAGGGGGTCTAACCTGATTCAGAAGAGAAGCACGGAGGGGATCCATGTGTTTCCTCAAAGCAGAGGCTTAGCTCTTATCCGTAAGGGTGAGATTTCCTGGTGTCCATGAGGTCAGCTGAGAAACAGAAAATGGCCAACAAACATGGAGGATCCATGTGGCTGATAGGATGAAAACAAAATGGCTGTCAAACATAGCGGAAAAGTGGACTGGGATAGAACAAGTCTCTGAGAAAGCAACTCACTAAGGATACCCAGAGATAAAAGGCCATCTAGGCGACAGGTACAGATGAGACTTTGAACGCAAGCAGGCTACCAAGAGAGTGAGAAATCTAAACAAAGTATCAGGGAAAACAAAAATGTGAGAACAAAAAAGCCCATGCTAAACTCTAGGTCCCACACGTGGGACCTGAGCAGTCTGTTCCAAGAATGGGTTAGTGACGGGCTCTCTGGCGGCTCTTAACTGACTCATACCTGCAATGAGTGACCAAAAATAGGGGAAAGAAGACAGAGAGAGAAACTTGATGCGGACCTGTGGGCCTCTCTTACCAGCTGGGAAAAACAGAGGCCATGAGCTTCCCCTCCTCTGTCCCACATGCTGGGACACACTAGGAAACTGTTCCCAGAGCCACAAGAAAACTTCCTTCCATTAATTTTTTCCACCCTCTCACTCCCTGCCTCTCCCGACAACCAACATCAGCCCTCCGACAGATGAAAGTCCATCCTGGGAGAGAAGGGACAGGAAGGGGATTGGGGCTTTCCTATGGGGGGGGAGAAAAAACCTAAACCAGTCCTTCTCTGCGTGAGTCCATAGATTTCAGAGAGAATGAGAAACAAAACCGTGCCCACAGGGCCTTACCTTCTTATGCCTGGCTTCACCAAAATACGTTACTGAGTTCTGGGGTACTGGGGACCCCTTCTAGAGGTTCTTTCTAGGTTCTTATCTTGAACAAAGAACTGGACAAAACAAGAGCAAAAGGTAGCAAAGTTTAACACTTATTAAAGGTAGGAAAAGAAACATACTCCGCGGAGCACGTGTGGGCACACGTGTGGGCCAATTAAAAGTAGAGAAAGAAGCACGCTGTACGGGGTGGGACCAGAGCACTGCAAAAGAGAGCACAGTGGCCTTGTGACGTTATAAACAGATTAGAACTAAGTTATTGGAGACGGTTGTTACTAATGAAACAGAGTCTGTATCGAATAGGAAATAGACAATGGAAAAAGAAAAACGGTACTGCAAGTTTAGATATCCATATCGGTGTATTGGTCGGCTTTCCCATTGTGAAGACTCAATAACCAACATCCATAACTTAAAAGAAAGTGTAATTTAGTTTAAGGCATTCAGTCCATGGTCCCAAGGGTTTAAGGCTTTAAGGGATTCAGTCCATGGTCCCAAGGCAGAAACATGGTAGAATGGCATGGGGGAGCAAAGATGCTTAGTTCAGGGCAGGTAGGAAACAGATCAGGGAAAGAGCACCAGAGAGGGCACCCCAAGGGCACACCTCCATGACCCACCCAGACACAGAGCTCGTGTACTTTACTGATCTCCCAAGCCAATAAAGTTGACACAGTTAAGCTTAACAACCACAATGGGAAAAACTAACAGTCAACCTTGATCATCACTTTATACCATAACTGTCTCTCTGGTAAAAAGTTTCAAATATGTAAAGCAAACCCTGACAGAAATGTAAGACACATTGGGCAAGGGTATACCATATCTTGTATATGATAGATATAAAGACATTCTGTATTATTAAAAATAATTTTAAAAATATAATTGATATCAGAGAATACCAAACTTCATATCCATCAAACAGAATTAAAATAGATTTTCAGTTGTTCGTGAAAAAAATCATGTAAATAATAGCATACTAGGACACAGGAATGCCTTACTAAATTCTAAACCACAAAATTGTGAAGGCCCAGCATAGGATCACAGTGCAATAAAATTGCTTATCAGAATTAACTTTTGCATGGGAAGTTCACAGTTCTTGGAACTTAGGAGGGAGTAAAGCATTTTCCTAAATGTTTATCTAATACAAAAGAAAATAAAAACTATGTTGTTGCCTAATTTGCAGCCATCGAAAGGGGTCCATTTCACACAAAAGTGTACGTAATGTGCCAAAAGCCATCACTGGAGATGTTTTTAATTGGCTTCAGTTCTTCCATTATTCAGAAACAAAGATGATGACAAGTGAATCTCACGTTCTGCACGGTCGCTGGAGCAGGAACAAGGCTGTAGCCTGAAGAGAGACAGGGTTCATAGCGGAAGTTTGTGAAGTAAGGAAAATAAAAACCAGGAAAGTGAAAACATTAATTTTCAAAGCTGATGCCATGTATAAGAATTTGCCACAACTCTGACGAAGTGAATAATAAACAATGGAGAAAATACTAATAAACAAAATATTGGACAATTTGATAAATAACAATATATGATATGTCAGTTGTTGAACAGCTCAGAGCTTTGAAAAAACTCTGCTTGGATTTGTTACTTTGCTCGATAGTCACACCGAAAGTCAGAGGTGAGGAAACCTGGACAGGCCAAGAGAAAGTCACGCGTCGTGTGTGGCTGCAGGCACAAGGGTGACGCTTCAGTCACTGCCCTCGCCCTGACAACACACAGTGCTTGTGTTAGAGCGTTCACGCCTTCGTCACTGGGCTTTTTTTATTTGCATAAAATGTCGTAGCGATGGCCCCAAAGAAAGTTAGTGACACCAGCAATAAAGCTAAGAGGAAAACCGTGAGAACCATGAGAGAGTTAAAGAAAGAAATCATTGCGAAATTCGTTAAAGTCCCGGAAAAAGGAATTTATAAGTGTAATTCTGGGGCCGCAGAACCAATTAATCGGTTTTCCATTGTTTCTTATGGGAAACTATGTTCAGTTCTCGAACTTTTCTGTGTTCAGACACGAATTTGGAAAGAATCGAGTTGACAACAGGTGTCATTGTACACAGGAAAATGATAAAAGAATGACCAACACGTACTTGGCACTTACTGTGTACCTGGTACAGTACGAAGCATTTGACATGGGTTACCTTCTTTCATTCTCACAGCTGCCCTTTGAACCTCGTGCTGTGCAGATCCTGTTTTGCAGATGAGGAATAAAGACGCGTTGACCCATGAGGCACTGAAATAGAAACCGAGCCCTGTGCTTTCCCCTTTCTACAACAGCCCCAGCCCACAGCCCGCCTGGCTCCAGAAGGCGCGGCACCCTCGTGTTGGGCTTCTGTGCATCGCTGCCATTCCCGAGGGACAGTTGGTCCCGATCATCTGGCGTTAAACTGCGTTAAACACGCAGGGGGCTGGAGCTCAGGCCACACACGCCGAGGTGTGGTCCCGCCCGGGCGCTGATGCCCAGGCCTCCGCCCCGCCTCAGGGCTGGTGTTGCCTGGCTCTTCCCTGCTGCAGGCAGGACCCCTCTCCCCTCTGTGGGAGAGCAGGATTGGGGCCTGGCCCTGTGCAGCGCCTCCGCCTCCTCCCTGAGGCATCCTGGGCTCCTGCGCTCTCCTGTCCCTTCCTGGTGTCAGGAAGGACTTAGAATCCCACATCCCAACTTGCGCTTGCTGTTAAGTTTTGTAGTTTTGCTTTCATGCTGACTCATTTTCTACAAACACATTGGCACAGTGGCACCTTGATTCATGAACGCTTTTCTTCGTGAACAGTGGCACCTTGATTCATGAACGCTTTTCTTCGTGAACAGTTCAGTTCAAAAGCAGAAGCATTTGGCAAAATTTTGTTTTTGTTTGTGAAGTGTGCATCATGTAACAAACATGACTATGGCCATCTTTTCCAGAATTGTGGAACAAATTATGTTTGTGAACTGAGATACCACTGTATGTGTCCAAGAGAAATGGAAAAAAAATCTTAGAAGAAAACTAGAGATTTGACTAATTGGAATGGAAAAAATTACATGGAAAGTTCAGAATAAGCAACTGAAATTGTGTGCTGAATGATAAATTGAGTGAATTATACTTGAAATGGATACTGTATATAATATATAAAAAGTACTTACAAATAAAAAAGAAAAATGGACCAAAGGAAAAATGAGTGGAGGATAAGAATAAAGGAATTCACAAAAGAAACATAAATACTAAATAGTATTAAGTACAGCAATATCACTAAATATTCAAAAAAGTAGGAAAATAAGTTTTTTTTTGTCTAAATGGGGAAGAATAAAAATTTTTATCACCCATTACTGTCAGGCACACACTCAGATCCATAGGCATGAAAGTGTCAGTTGTAAATGAACATCAAAATAGCCCCATCAAAATATGATTGGATAAAGAAAATGTTGTATAGTGGAATACTACTCAGCTATGAAGAATGACAAATTTGAGGTATTTGTAGGAAAATGGATGCACCTGGAAAACATACTGTTGAGTGAAATAAATCAGACACACAAGCTTGAATACTGTATGGTGTCTCTCATTTGTGTGAGGCAAAGTACAAACAAAGAAAATGATGAAAGATGGATAGAAAGGGACAAAGTGACAGATTTCATCCAGTAGGGAAAGGGTCGAAGGGAAGAAGGAGAAGGGTGAGGAGGAGGGTAAGGGGAAATGAGAGGAATAAAGATGTACCAACTACAAGATGCTAATAATTCTAATCAATGTGAACATTATAAGCCAAAACATGCCCTAAAACAAATAGTATCAACAGGTACGAAAAAGGTGCTCTCACGGTTTGTAGAAGTTTCAGTCTGTAGGCAGCTGGCTCCAAGGCAGGGTGGCATGGCAGAGGAGAAACAGTCTATGGCAGGGTAGGCAGGAAGCAGAGAGAGATCAAGGGAGGAGGAGGGAGATAGATCCTTCCATACCACGCCCCTAGTGACCACCTTCTCCAATCAGGCTTCAACTCCCAACATCACATTTAGCTATAAACTAATCAGTGCATTAATCCACTGATGAGCATCACACCCTCATGATCCAGTCACTTCTCTGTCTGTGGGGAAGACTGAGGAGGTGACAGTCTCCCTCTGTGTCTGTGTGTTTCCCGTGTTTCCAGTAGGAGGTTGGCATGGTGACTGTGGAGAGGCAGCCCAAAGACTCACATTTCCTTTCTTGTCAGAAGAAAATACCTGCTTTAGGAAGCAGGGAGAATTGGTGTATGGAAGTTTTGCTCTCCTCTTGCTTTCCCTTTCTAACCCGTAACTGTCGAGCCTCCTCTGGCATTCGGTGTACTCGTTCAGGACCTTGCGAGGTCTCCAGATGTCTGTGAGAAAGCCTAGCCCCTTCAAGGTCAAGGCGGATGGAAGGAAGCTGGAGTTCCATGTTCTCGGTAGCACAGGGAAGCAGGCAGGCTTAGACAGTCTGATGCCAGCTCTAATTTGTAAGAAGCTGAACTCAGCCATGAGGAGGGAGCAGCCCAGGGCTGTGGCAGGGGCAGTTCCATCAGTGGATATGGATTTGCTGACCACATACTGTTCCTGACTCCAGTGGGACTCATGAAATAGAAACAGCACACTTCCAACAGGTTCCTAGCTGGGAAGTCCAGGCAACTTCACAGAAGAAGTGGGGCTTGGAGCTGGATTTAGGGGGTACGTGTGGGTTCCAGAAGGGAGACGGGAAACCAAGGGCAGTAGCGATGCCAGGAACATCGTGACCTACAGCGAGGAAGGTCTCAGAGGAGGCGGCAAGCAGGCGCGAGGCGTGCTGCCTGGCCGTGTGGACTGGCAGACTTTGGTCGCGCGGAGGAGAGAATACCTTTCCCAGGCAACCCGCCTATTATGTGCTGAGCCTAGCTGTAAAAGTCAACATCCTGTGATTGCACTTTCTCTGCCAGCAGGTGAAGAAATGCACTTCTTTCATCTCTTTCGCACTTCCTCCTCTCTTTCACTTACAAAGGATTCCCCTTTTCGGTAGTGGAGGAAACTAATAAACCAAATCAATAAACCTGTCCCCCGGGGCTACTCAGGATGCCCATAGGAAGAAGGCTGGATTAATCCTCCTGACCTCTGTGTCCATGTAGTCAGTAAGTGTACATTTTAAGCGGAATAAGCCACACACAGAATGCCTTCTGCGCGCAGAGCTGCTCGGAGAACTCCGGGCGTCTCCCAGACCATGCTGGTGCGCAGGTCCCTGTGTGCCCATGTGAGCATCGCCAGGAGTGAGCAGGGTGCAGAAGCAGGCTCAGCTGGGGATGGGTGAGGACCTAGCTGGCCTTGCAGTTTCAAAGCACACTCACTTTCTAGTGTACGGGACCCGGGCTCAGTTCAGGAGCCCTGAGCTGTTCAGCAGAGGGAGCTGAACGGGGCAGGCATTGTTCAGTTCCTTCCTGAGGACCAGTTTTCTTGTTTATTGAATAACTTTCAGCAGACAGCCGACTTGTTTCCTACGACCAGCAAACAGCTTCGAGACCCTGATCCTAAGATGTTCAGGTTCAGGGACCCGGTGACAGTATCGATGCTGAGTGCAGGCATACTAGCGGACTAGTTGAAAAGCAAGAAAGAATAAAATTAGTCTGTTTTTTCCAGACATACCACTGTCTCCTACCCCACTTCCAGAGAGAAGGCGCTCAAGTGTTTCCATTAAAAGCCCCCCGCATAGACTTTGTCCACCTCTGCAGGGACACATCGGGGACAATAGGTAACAGCTGACCTGATGTGGCAGGGTTACCGGGAGAAGGATCGAGTCTGACTCCTAGAATTCTGGAACCAGCTAGTGAGTACATGACCACAGGAAAATGGGGGAAACTGAGGAAGGGACAGAAGGAAGCAGGAAGGGGGAGTGTTCTCTTTGTCACCTACAAGTTGACTCAGAGGTGGTCAATAGGTAGCGTGGTGATGTGACCGGAGCTGCGCGGCCTGGAGAGGCCTCACACTTCATGTGTTTTCTTTTCCCCTAAATAATGGCTCGTGAGCACACATGCGCCTCACGCTCTCTGTGTCCTGGGAGGACTTGTGTCTGGGCGCACCAGGCCTGGGTCCTGGAGCTGACGGAACCCACCTGCTTGTCTGTTTGTGCAGAGAGACCACGGGAGTGCTTTTGCCTAGCGACGTTGCTGTGGGGGCTCAGACGCTGGGGAGCTGCCCTGAGGTGGTGGTGGTCAGGGAAAGCTAAGCAGCATTGGCTCTCCAGCACCTGGGGCTTGCACGCCTGGGCTCAGTGTGAAGGGAGTGTGCGATGGGATCTGTCCCTGGACGGGGCTGGGTCTAGCTCATCCCTCCAGCCAGAACCACTTCAGAGACAATCCTGCTTTTTCATTCGTTCTGTTCTTTCATGTGTTGTCTCATGCAGGTCTCTTATTTGGAGGGTTAGAAAGTTTTCACTTTTCTGCCTTTAAGTAAAGATGCGAGGACCTCAGACCTTGCCTCCTGCCTCCTCTGTTTGGCTACTTCTTTACCTCTGGATCACACATGATTTTTCATTAGGTCAAAGTGGAGGCCAAACTTACACTCTCACACCAGGATCAAGTCCAGATGCTGCTCGTTTATCACACGCAGCGCTCATCACACGTCCAAGCACGAGTTCCCAGCACAACTCGTGAGCAAGGTGCCGCGGCCCTGGCACCGTGGTGTTTTGGGCTCACTGGTCGTGTGAGAGCCATCCTGTCTGAGACGTCGAGCAGCTCCCCAGCCTCCAGCAGGTCCCCCGCCTCAGGTTGTGACAACTACGAAAGTCTCCAGGCATTCTCAAAAGTCCCCGGGGCAACGTCTTCCCTGCCTTACATTCTCACGACATTAGGAATGCGTCCACTGGCCTGGCTACTTTTGAAGGTGAAACGAAGGAAAATGCAGGCCACTAAAATCAGAGACCAGGAAATTGATTTATGTGTTTCTCCTCCCATGCACATGAAAGGTAAGATGTTGGTGGCACTGGACACAAACCCGTGGCCTCCATGGTGACACCCATTTATAGATCTTACCCTACTGGGGACACCCATGGCCAGGTTTTTTTGGTCTGTAGTGGAGACTCGGAAAGCAAGCCAGGGTTATTTCCAGCAGAGACAACTGAACAGAGAAAAAACCACGTTTTCATCCGTCGTCGTACCGTGACACCAACTTGATTGTGGGAAGAGGTGCACATAGGTATCAAAATGTGGTTTTCTTTGCTTAAGAACAATGGACAGCGCTTCAGAGCCCATCTGTCCTATTCGTTTTTAGTGAGAACGCCCAAGCTCGAGGGGCTGGTGGTGTCAGAGGCCCTTGGCCCTAAATGGGTTTTCGGGAAGGTCAGAGGGGTACCTGTTAACTCCGTCACGTACTAGCTGTACAATTTTGGACTATGATATCTTTAAGTCTTACTTTCCTATGCATAAGAGGGAGATATGATTCTCTTACCTGCTTAATTCTTGGGAATGTTTCAAAAATCAGATGAAATGATAGATGGGAAACTGCACTGTAAGTGAACTGCGCTGTGCATGTATTCTCGCCACCGTTAGTGACTTCATTGTTCTGATTATCAGTTTTCATAGATGGACATCTTCCCATGCTGACCTGATAAACACCCTCTTGTATACTCAACTCCCTTGGCTAAAAACTCATCCAACATTGGATTTAACCACTCAGCCAGGCTGAATTCAAGAACCCCAGTGGGGTTTAAATCTGCCCACCACTGGCTAAATAATATGTTTGAAGAGAAAATAGCAAGCAGTGATCAACATCTTATTCACAGGCATAATACGCTGCTGAAACTCGGCTCTCCCACCCCCTGTTATTATTAATATGCTGTTATTACTTAATGTACACGGTGTCCCAGAGCTGCTCCTGCCTGGCATTACATAGACACAATACGGAAGCCCTGCCCTCTGTTGCCAGCCATTATAGAAGCCACGGAAACCATGGGGCTGGCAGACATGGCAAGGGCCTGGCCTTTATTCCGCTTGTCACCTAATGACATGCTCCTTCCGCCAAGGCTCAGAATTAGCCCACAGCACCAAGTGCCGAGTCCACGACACCCTGTGCTGGGTACTCCTCTGCGCAACTTGCCCTTTTCTCTGGAGAACCAGCTGGTGGCTCGGTCTCTGTTGTTCAGAACCAGAACCTGAGATTCAGAGAAGGGAGTGGATCACATCCCAGCCAACTTGTGCTTTCAACCCAAGGCCACCGCTCATGTCATCCTTCCCTCTGCTTCCAGCTCATAGAGACTGGAATTTTCCTGGGGGGTTTTAAAAAGTATATGATGTAGGACCTTGGTGAGCTTTTTGCAAGCAGTAATAAAAAAGGAAGCAAAGTTACCGCACTTTGCCACTCACTTGGACCGTGCTTTCCCTTTAGAATTCGTTTCCTCGGCTGTAGTGGAGCTCAGCTTTGAGTGCACAGAGGAATTCCTTGGTAGGTGTTAGTGACACAAAATAACACCCCAAGAACGTGCCGGGGACGACCCTTGCTCACACACCAACCCCACTTGTGATCATCAAACCAAGACAGCCACGACACAGCCCCTGTCTGGGCATGTGTGTGATTCCATTGTGCGGCCAGAGCTGGGCTGGGCTCCCGCTGGTCCTCGCCAGTGTCGAAGCAGAACTGATGCCAGAGGACCCTGCCCTGCCACAGCCCTCCCTGTCTGGGCATATTTTCTCCTTTGCTTTTTATTTTGACAGTAGCTTTCCTTAATGGGATGTTACTGGCCACTTGCAGTCCTACAGGGGTGGGGAGCCATGCGTGCTGAGAAGGGCTGTGACCCTTTCTTAGTTGTGTTGAAAATGTTCATTTATGCTAAAATGCAAGCTCCGTAGTCACCTTCATCTCTTCTGATTCTATTTTCTATCAGTTGCTTGCTCCATCCCAAGAATTTTAGTAAGAATTTACATGCAGCTTTTACTTCCTAATCATCATTTGGATATGTTATTTAAATCAATTTCCAGAGGATTAAGATTTTTGGAATAGGCAAATCTGATTTTCAATCCTACCTCCTAAAATTCTTTATAAGTGTGTGATTTTCTTGATATCTACTCCCTAGGGTTATTGTAGGAATGAGAAGATAATATTTGCAAATAGCTTTAGTATGTCTGCTACATAGCAAGCATTCAACAAATGTGATGTTATCATTACCATAAATATAATAATGACATCATCTCCCTTTTAACTGTGATCTCCTAAACAACAAGGATATGCCACAATTGCTCTGCTATCCTTAGTGTCTAGTACAGAATTTGGCAAACACAATGAATGTTACGTGAACAGTCACTTCAAGAATTATGTAACTTAAGTGTGGCTGAGAGCGTCAGAAATCCCTTTGATCAGTCGCCACGTCCCCAAGAGGAAGTGAAAGGTGGGAATGGTCTTGCTCCCCGTACTGTCCTTCATAGTGCCATGAAAGTAGACATTTGTTTCCCTTCTGCATCCTCAGATTTCAGAAATTTTAAATCTGGACAGTTAGACAGCTATCCTCAACATCTGGTTTCCTTGACAACCATCCTGTAAATGGTAAGGGCCTATTGCCCAGGGTGAATGTCAATGTAGCTGAAGTCTAAGTAGACTGAAGCGAAGCTTCAAGGTCAAGGTTAGGATATTTGAAATTACAAGGAGGGCTCTGGTTCGCATTTGCTGGATGTCTTACAAGAGCCCGGTGAAGGCACCGTCTTTGAGGGTGGCTGGTGAGGAGGTTCGTCTTGGCTGCAGGCTGCCAGGGGCAGGGGTGCCATGGAATCTTGCGCTTTGCCTTCCAGGTTTTGTAAAAGGAAGTAACTTTAAACCAATCAGAAATTAATTAAGTAGCACTTCTGGTTCATCTTCTCTGGCCCTCCTTCCATCTGCAAGTCGCCCTCCTGTGTAATCAGAGCTCATTCTCCTCCAGGTGGACCTTTGCTGCGAACAGAGGTGGCACCTGCGGGGAGGGCTTCACCTACAAAGTGCTGCAGTGCCCTGGAGCCAGAGCTTCACCAGCCTCATTAGCGTGGCACTGTGTGGCGCCTCCTTAATTGCTGCCCTGCCTCGCCTTTTGCAGGGTTCCCTGGGCAGCTGGTGGCAGAGTGGAAAGGGAGCGCAGGGAGAGAGTGCGAGCCGGTGTCCCCAGTCTGCAGGTGACCCAAGCACAGCAATGTGCTTTCTGTTAAACTGCCTTCCAGTGCCCCCGGTTTGCTCTGGAATCCACCCTCGGCCTCGGCTCTGTTCTGGCTCAGTGCCCTGGGTGCGGTTGAGCAGCCTTGCTCAACTTCTTCATAGAAAGAATTATTGCCACACCCTCCGCAATCCTTTGGAGACCTTTTTCTCCTAATTCTGCGCCTTCGGTGCCATGGGATTCTAATACCAAACACTGGGACGGCTATGATATTTTATGGGCCCATTACAAATGTATGCAGTAGATAAGTTTATGGTAACGGGAAACAAAGTCTTGGCTTTCTCTTTGCATTTCTTAGGAGAATGATTATCTCCATTAGCACCCTCAGCCGGAGTCCAGTGTAAGTTTATAAATAAATGTACACATGCTGTATGCGTGAGACACATATGTGTGTGTCACTTACATGCAGAAGTGGCTGAGTTAAAGTTCAAGAGCCATCATAATCAGTTTTTTTCTTCCAGGCCCTCCGTGGTCCGTGGTCACAGGTGACATCTTCACACGTACATACGCACACACAGATGAAGACTGCTGATAAAGAGGTCATGGTGTGTGCAGGTCAGCACCACGGCCTCTAACTCAGATGCAGGACAGTGTCACCAGAGCCACCTGGTGTGGTCACCATCCTACACCCCACACCCCCCACCCCTTACCGAGATGAACCCTTATCTTCCACATTGTGACAGTGCTTTATGGAATTACCTGCATCTCCCCAGAAGTCTCGTTACCCCTCAAAGCGGTCAGAGGTACAGCGCCTCGGACTTAGAAGTGCTTATATGTCTGTTGGACGCGTGAGTGAGGGTTGCTCACTGCTGTGTCCCCATCTGGAAGCGCTGCTTGCGTAGCTGTACTGTCTCACATTCTCAAAACCGTCACTGAGCGCTCTCTGTGTCCCACACTGCAAAGTACAAATACATGAATACACACTGTGCTCTGTAATAAAAGTTGCAGCTTCTAAAAATATTAAGTCAGGCTGCTCAGGAGCTACTGCAGTTTTCTCCTCAATGCATTGAAAAACCTGTTAGTCGGGGAGGCAGCTGCATTTCAGGAAATTAAACCACTGTAGCAGCCCAGTTCACAAATCGAGACTCCCAGAGCTTTAAAATGCTCCATTTCATAACACAGAGGCTGGGCGGTGTCAGGTGACCGTGAGCGCTCCAGTGACCGATCACTCAGGCGTGCCCAGGCCAAGAAGGGGACGCCTCTTGCCAGGTGACGAGAGGGAGGGGCTTTATGCCACCAGGAGGGGAGCTATGTGTTTGTGCATCCAGGAGCACATCCCCTGAATTCCTGCTACTTTGTCCTTGCAGAGTGACTTCCATTTGTAGGTGGTTTCTCAGTGGCTTTCTGAATAATGGGCGTTTTAGCCAGAAGATAGCAAATCTTACATTGGCTAGGGTTGTATATTGTGTTGGTTGAGGCTTTGTGGTGATTGCTGTTGCCGGGAAAGACCAGCTGTAACACTCTTGGAAAGTTTCTTTCCGAGTTGCTGATGTGGGAAGACACAAGCGACGTGACCAGCTCTTCCACTGGGACTGTTACTAAGGGTGCCACCATAGCTGACTGAGAGCTCTTTGTATTGGAACAGGATTGGTAAGTTTAAAAAGTGTACCGCCAGGAAACTTTTTTTGGCTTCACAGCCATAAGTTACTTATAATAAATAGAGCTAAGAAACTCCTGATCTTACATCAGGACTTTCCTTTATTAAGCTTTGAGCAAGCCCCCCCTTCCTGCGCAGTCCACAGTGGGAGGTTCAGAGGTGAAGCTGGGACCCTTTCTGAACGGTGAGGCGGTTGCTAATCCGGTGTAAAGGACTCAGCCAAGAGCACCTGGAGAAATGCTATTTCCTGTGTCTCCTCCCTTCACATTTCTTAGACTGTAATTTGAGTCACCAGGGTGCCAGTTAGAAACACAGATTGCAAGGCCCCACCGGCCCTGGGACTCATCCCCTCAGGTGTGGCTGTGGGAGCCACACTTGCTGCTGGCTTCCTCCATGGTTCTGCCCTCTGAGCTGCCTCTGTTAATCTTTCCTCCATGTCACTGGAGTGGGTTCCAAAGCTCAGATGCGGCCGTAGCGCTTGGCTAATGAAAACCCTTTTGATTTACTGCTGGCTCTAGGATGTTGTCCGATTCTCTTTAGCGTGGCCCAACGTATGCTCCAGCCCTCTGTCCTTGCCTGTCTTCCCATACTCTTCTCCATCATTTCCAACTCCAGGCTTTATTTACCCAAAGCCTGTCATTATGTGGTTACTTTACACGCATGCACATGCACACACACACACAAGTTCTTCGTTTATATCTCTGTGCCTTTGTTGATGCTAATACTTCTGTCATTCTTTTTCTAGACATTTCCCTGATTTATTCTGCCTCCTTTCTTTCCATTCCCCTTTCATTTTCCTTCTGCTAGGATGCTGCTATGCACACACTTAAGCTCACCACATCCCAGCCCATAGCATTCTGTAATTATAGACGCTGTAGCTGGTTTCCATGATGGCCCCTGTACTAGTCAGCTTTTTCATTGCTGAAACACAATATCTGACACCCACAACTTAACAGAGGAGAGATTTAATCTGGCTCACAGTTCAGGGGATTCAGTCCATGGTTGGCTGGGACCAAGGGAAGAACATCATTGGGGAAGAGCCTGGCAGAGGAAAGCTGTTCATGTCATGTCATGCCAGGAAGCAGAGAGAGGAAGGAGGAGCCAGGGAGGGAGATGTACCTCCAAAGGCACCCCCAGTGACCCGCATTTCCCAACCATGCCTCACTTCCTGACAGCACATTTAGCTCTCAACTCATCAGTAGATCCCCCCATTATCCAGTTACCCTCAAAAGCCCCACCTCTCAACACATGGGACTTCTGTGGAATATTCTAGGTCTAACCCATAATAGCCACCCATAACCCCCATCTAGTATCCATGCCCTTGTTTATTCCCTTCCCACACTGCATGGAAGTTCATGAACTGCATGGCCAGAAGACCCTGCGGAGATGACACCATGTTACTCCCAAGACCAGATGACGGGAGATATGCCAGCTCCCCCTTGTTCTGTGGGACTGCTCCTGGAGGGAGCCACCAGCCATGTCGCAGGGTCACTCCGCAGCCTCTGGGCAGGTCCAGGTTGGGGGAGCTGGGCTTCCTGTGAACAGGCAGTGCCCAGGCCAGCATGTGAGCGGCCATCTCTGGGGCAGACCCTCCAGCCTGGGCAGACCCTCCAGCCTGGAGCTGCACCGCAGTGCCAGTGCGCTCTTGATCCAATACACAGAAACCGGGAGAGGATTGGTCACTGTTGCCATTGGAAGCTGCTGCGTCTCTCAGTGCAGGGATGGGCAGTGGACACCCACCAGGTCCCAGACTCCTTGAGAGCAAGACCCCGTCCCCGCCCCTCGTGCTCTGCGGGACCTGGACCACATTGCCTCCATCATGCTTTTTAAATGCCCTCAGATGAACCAAACTGGAGCTGCTTTGCTGGCAATGATGAATTCCCGCAAATGCAGATGTCTTTATGTAACAGATAGCAATCTTATCTTTCTGCTGCTGTAAATGTCACTAATAAAAATAGTGTAATTAACATTCACCAGTGCTGATGTGGAGCCCCTGAGTGCGCACATGCCTGTGGAGTGTGTACTGTGTCTCCATTTTACAGATGACAATTTGAGGGACCCAGGGGTCTGGCTGCTTGCCCTCGGTGACCAGAGTCCAGAGTGGGTGTTGGAAGCATTGTAAAGCCCACCTTGAGCCTGCTTCCTGCGGCAAGCCCTGGGCGCCTCTCTTAGTTCCCCAGTCTCTCAGAATGCAGTATATGTCACTCTATGTCCTGCCTTTTACCAGGTAGGAGACTGAGGCTGAGATGAGAACTTGGCAGGGAGCTGGCTGGATGTGGAATCCATCTCCTGAGCCTCCTCCCTTGGCCCTGCCCACCAGCCCCGCCCTCACCTTTCTCTGATGCTGTGAACCTGCAGGCTGCTTGCCAAGGCGACCGCCCACTCCCAGAAAGGCAGAGGACTTTTCAAACATTTTGCAGCTACGATGACTTCTTTTTTTAATTTTAAAAATGTGTCAAGGTGATTTGTAATTCACAGGAAAATGTTGATATGAGTAAGAAATCTATTTTGAGCTGTAAATATTTCCAGTGTGATGGGGGAAAGCTCACAGAGCACAAAACAGGGACTCTCTAGGAAGCAGGGGCTGCTGCTGTTATCCCCATATTACAGATGGCACAAGTAGGGACCAGAGAGGTTTAGAGACCAGGGCTGCACACTCTGAGGCCTGTGTTCCTAATTGCCCAGAAACTTGCTTCTTGGAAAATGAAGATTTGTTGGGGCTGGGGGAGAGCTGGGTTCTGAGCCTGCAGCAATCCCAAAGCATGCACCCACGGCTGGGAGGAAGGGAAGGGGAACCGTTCCTTTCCAACTCTGGGGCTGGACGCTGTGGTAAGGGGTGACTCAGTCCTCACTCCCAAACTTTGGGAACTGGGATGGTAATGCCCAGCACTGGGCCCCATTAGGGAGCACGTAAACACGATAGTGCAGATTCACGCTCCAACCACAGCCTAGCACCCAGTCCATGTGGCGCTGCTGTTCTCCTCACTGGCCCTCCCAGTGCTTCCTGAAAATCAGCATCTTCAGGGAATGACAGGAGTCACTTCCTTCCCAGAGCAGTCTTTGCCTGTCTATCCCTTGTGTATCAATGGTTGGGGCTTTGCATCACCACGGGGACATCAGTGTCTTTCATCCCTGTGTCGAATCACCACTCTGGTCATGTTTTCTGTGCCACTTTCACGGGACACCAGCATGAGACACCTTAAAGCCCCTTGCTGTGCTTTGTAGAAACACTGCCAAGTGCCCACATGGAACTGCTGGCTTCAGGAAGATGAATTTCCCTTTGCAAACATCTTCCACCCCCGCTTTACAGGGACACCCTTAAAACGTGGGTTGCTTATGCTCCTTCACTTAAGTGTGGGAGGGGGTAATCTTGGGCACAATTGCATTTCTGCTAATTAAAGTTTCAACCATGCTGCTTGGAATTATTAACAACCATTGCAAGGATAATAGTCTGTCCATTAAGATGAGCCTGGCTTGCATTTTTATGATCTTTTTAATTACACGAACTCTTTGGCATGTTTATAATGATGAAGAGTGTGGTAGGGTATCGCTCCTCCACGAGCTGCCATCTCTCCAGGATGCTCTCGGTTAGACAGCATGGAGCAGCGGGCTCTTCAGCTCCCTCTGACAGGATGCTCCTCAGCTCTGTGCCCAGTGCCCCCTGCATGGCCCTGGGTGGACTGGCGCTTCATGCTGGGGTCAGGGAGATCAGTGCTCATGTGATTACACCAAGCCACCGCCCACCCAGACAGCTGCATGGGGACCTTTCCCACCCATTTTCTCCTCTGGCACCCAGAAGGTGCTGCTCAGCTTGGAGACCACCCCCAGGGGCTCTGCATTCCCAGCGGTTTTGGGTGTGCTTCTGCAAACCTTTTATACAGAAAACCCCAATATAACCCCAACAGAACCATCTCCATCTCCATTGCCAACTTCCCCTTTACTGTCCTGCACTGCATAATCCCTTGCTTTCATCAAACCCAAAAAACACGAATCAGCTGAGCTCCAGCGGTGCTGGTAGATGCATGCTGGGAGAGGGCTTGTGGAGGCTTCGTGTCTTCCCCACTTTCTTGTCCCCAGGGCACAAGCAGCGCCCACAACTAAAGGCAGGAGGGGTTATTTGGGCTGGTGGAATTTGGAGGATTCAGTGCGTGCTCGCCTGGCTTGGGGCAGGAAGGGCCTGGTAGAGTGGAGCTGCCCACCTCCTGGCAGCCAGGAAGCAGAGACGAAGGGACCAGTGGGGACCCTTCCCGGTCACGCCCAGGGACCAGCGCCACCCAGCCCCACCTGCTCACCGCAAGGAAGTTGTACAGGAATCAGTGGTGGATCCACTGCTCGGCTCAGTGCCCCCAGGGTCCAGTCACTGTCCCAAACCCCACCTCTGAGCACAGGAGGCTTCGGGGCACATTCCGGATCTGAACCGTGACACCCGCATGCCCAACACTAGGCCAGATGCTTTGCAGTCCTTGAGCAGTGTTGTGAAGTCATGGTTAAAGGCTCTTATTCCTTAAATGAGAACATGTAAGCGGAGGCTCACAGAGGAAAGTGACTGCCTGGGTCCCAGGGCTTTGGGGCCTAAGAAAGCGTGCCACTTCCCCACACGTCCTCACTCTGGCCCTCAGCAACCACAGGCTGCTGCTCCCAGCTGGCGATGGCGTCGCAGGTGGGACTTGGACCCAGTGGCTCCGGGCTCAGGCACGTCCATCGGCTGTTCTTGAGAAGAGTCATTGCTCCTGCCTCAAGGAGTTCTGGCCAGGGAGACGTAGACACTTACACAGCGTGGTAGCCTGCCGGGCTGGTGGGAGGGGGCCAGCCTGAGGGTGTGGGGAAGTGGTGACCGGAGAGGGTGACTTCCGAGTTGAGACTTAGAGGAGGAGCAGAATGTGGATGGAGGTGGACAAGAGCACGTTATGAGCCACCCACGCCCCAGATGAGCATTTCAAACAAATGTATCTGCTTTCCCAGTCTTCCCGCGTGATCGCTCCGTTTTATGCCCTTTCCCGGGGCTCTCTGAGAACAAACTCGCCACAACGCTGCCTTTACCTCGAAGTGAACGCTTGGAATTAATTGACTACGGATTAAGTTGGGACTGGGGGCAACCTTCAGGCCCGGACTCGTGTTAGATTTGTTGACTCCTACGGTCCTCCTGCTCTAGGATGCACCCACCCGCCTCACAGGAGAGCTAAAAATAAAGCTGGGCACCAGGGCAGTCTAATTAGATGGCTTAACCCGCGCGCTAGTGCTCCATCTCCACCGAGCTCTCCGCTTTGATGGTAACCAAAATAGAAGAATAAGTTAATCAAAGGTCTGATTAAACAGCGCAGATCCGGCGTGCACACCCAGGCAGAGTCTTGGGGAGGGGAGAGTGGAGCTGAGACCAGAGGCCGGGCCTGCGGGAGCAAGAGTGGTATGAAGCGTCTGCATTCTCAGATCTTCAGGGGACAGCTCGCCAGGAACCAGCTCCCCGAGAAGGGCGTTGGGGGTTGGGGACAGGCGTGGAGCCCCCTGTGAACCCTGCTTCAGCTCTGGCTGCAGACAGACCGCGCCCTCCCAGGGGTCCGCCTGCACCTGGTACAAGGGAGGTTTGGGCTTCGCTTTTGCCTCACGTGTTCAGTTTCTGTCCCTGCGTTAGCAGCGTGACTGTGCTGGTTGTGTCTGGTTTGCCCTGAGGATCCTGCCCACCCTCGCTGTGCCCCCGAGGGTGATGGGTAAAGGGCCCATCACCTTTCCTCTGCCTCCCATCTGGACTGGCCAAAAAAAGGCACCTTCCAGGAGCTCTGCAGGCTGGAGGAGGAGGAGGGCGGGGTGTGGCTCCCAGTCCTGTCCCACGCTGCCACAGATGGGCCAAAAATGTGCTCTCTGGCCAGGTGGCCTGCTGCGGCTGCACTCTGGACCCCACCATGGCCACTCGGCCTTGCAGTCTGTGGTGTGCCCTCCGCATGGTCCCCTCCCTGATTCCACATGCAGTGCGGTGAGCCCTCCTGTTCCTGAACCGTCCTCTGTTGTCCTGGTCGGGGCTCTCTGTTTCCTCTACACCCTGGTGGGACGAAGGGGCTCTGTGAAGGACCTGCCTCTTGTCCATGGCAGAAGCTCAGAGAGGCTGAGAAACTTGTCCAAGGTGACACAGTGACAATGCCTAAGTGCCAGGGCCGAAGAGAGGGAAGCAGGAGAGGGTGGGTGATGTAGTCGCGTTTCCCGGTGTCTGTCACAGACCAGCGGCCTCTTGAACCCTCTCCTCTGCATGTGATACATGCGCCACCGCCGTCTGCAGACAGAGCAGCCGAGGCTTGGAGACACCAGACAGCTTTGCGGCTGGGGCCCAGACTTGAGCCCGTCTCGTTTCCCCGCCTCCCTGCTGCCCAGGTGCGAAGTGGCAGGGACGACAGACATAGAGCTGGTCATTCTTGCCCTTGAGATGGACCCACGGCGAACCGCTCAGGCCACCAGAATGTTTCTTTATTTCTGTTCAGAATTGTACTCGTTTAAGCAAAGGGCCATTGTAAAGCTGAGAATAGGAAATAGCCAAAATGATATTTTCAAGAAGGGGGAGGAATAAGAGGGAGCGGGTTTGGAGATGGCGCAGGCCTCGTGAGCTGTCCCGGGGGTCCTTTCTCCTCGTGCCCTAAAGTGGCCCCTTGGTCCCATGTTCCCACCCTGCTGGATCCTGATCCTTCTAGAAAGAGTGGAGTGTTCAGTTTGCCGGCACAGCAGGAGTTGGAAATCACCACTCAGCCACATACGTGTGTCAGTCGTAAGTGGGTGTCCCGCTTCTGTCACTTTTTTCTTCCCTGCATCTACTGGTTGTATGTGATTCTGTGTTGTTTGCTAAACAACACCATTGTGGTTTCATCTCCCTTTTGCTATCACATATAGCACTGCTTAAATTGTACTTCAGTCTACGCTGTTTTAAGCCATGGCACTGTGTACTATCTGATGAACGTGCATCCGGTAGTTCTGAATATTGTGACGTACACACTACATGCAGTTCCTCATTTACTGACCAATTCGTTAAACAGCGTGGTCACAGGGGTGGAGCTCGGTCATTAAACGAGGAATCTCTGCGATCTCTGATGACAGAAATAGAATATAATTTAAAGAAATACACCCACCAGGGAACATGTAGGTACTGGTTGTAGAAAGAGTGTACAGTGTGATTCAAATTTTGTACCTTGATGCCATGCTTTTGCGTATCTCTATTTTTCTCCAGTGGACCTGCATAGTTTCTCTAACAATTTTTTAAACCGCAGCCTGGAGGATTGCTTGCCTGGGATAATTACTTCGTAACTGTTACTTTTCTTCCATCTTCATTCAGATACTTTTTCTTCCAAAAATTTTCACATGAACAGATCCTTGGGAAAAATCTCAGTCATTTATCCAACACCTTTGTGTTGGGTACTTTTTAGATCTCAGACGTGGTTTATAATGATTTAGCCGAGATTAACGTAGCGATTTCCTCTTCCCTCCGCTCCCTCTCCGCCCCGTGCAGTCTGAAGTGTCCTGGATCCCCAACAAGCACTACTCCGGGATCTACGGCCTCATGAAACTCGTCCTCACCAAGACGCTGCCCGCCAGCCTGGAGCGAGTCATCGTCCTGGACACCGACATCACCTTCGCCACAGACATCGCCGAGCTGTGGGCTGTGTTCCACAAGTTCAAAGGTGACAGCAGCTCATTTTCCTGGGTCTCTGTAGTGGTCAGCGGGCCAACCGTGAGGGCCGTGTATTTTCTAAAGATGAGTTCAGCCTGAATGAGGATAAAGTGAGAGGGAATTACAAATATAGTTAAATGCCAACTCTACTTCAGTTTGAAGCACGTTAGAGTGAAAGTAGAATTTGTATTTCTGCAGTGAATGAGGAGGTAAGATCTCCGTTCATATTAACTCAGCTGAGGGTACTGTGTAGCCAGTTGATATCAAATGTGTATATTTTGTTTGCGTGTAACTGAGTGTTGGCACACCTGCGTGCATTTATTGGTTTTCTCTTTTTATCAAATATAATACTCTGATTGCCAGGAACACCTCTGGGGTAGGAGAGATGGGTATTGATTTTGGAGTGTTGGAAATGTTCTTTGTCTCTTGTGCTCATTAGCATTTTGGTTTGTTGTTTCACTGAGGCACCTACGTGTGACTCTATAGGACATTTCTTGGCCATTATTGCAGTGCTTGTCACTGCCACAAGGTGCATGACAGCGTCTTGTGGGAAATCGTGAGCCTGGCTGGTGGATTGAACCCTGGTGTGCATGCACGTATAAGGCAGTTTTCAGAAAGTTGTTTGGAGTGTTTGGGCTATTAAAAAATAAATCTCTCACAAGTGTTTTCCTTAATAATTGTATTATTTTAAAAAGTCTTTCCTATACTGGAGAATGGGAACAAAACTTGGTAGCGAGATGTTTTTCTTCTTATTTCTATTCTTTTTTCAAATTGCACTCTGGCTCCTATGTCTAAAAAAAAAAAAAAAAAACTCTTTGCCTCCTGTCTTAGCTCCTCATCTTACAAGGGTGAAATACCACTTTCTAACTGTCATAAATCACAGGATGTTCCTGTTGGTTTCCTGTCCATCCTGGCCTCCCGAGGCCACTGCTTGCATCTCCCTGGGGTCTGCTTAGCTCTGGACTCAGGGAGAAAAGTGTCCAGGCAACCACAGTGATGATGCTGCGACCCCGGGACTCTTCCGTTACCAGCATCAAAGTTAACTTTCCTTGTTCAGCTCAATAATGACTGACAAGACCCCGTTTAACAGCTGGGAAACTGAGTGCGTCCTCACTGAGCCTCGGGGTCTGCCCTTTGATTCCTACACAGAGACGCCCAGCTGACCCGGGGTTGTGCCCGCAGTTGTGATCGCAGGCCAGGTTCTTGGCGTCTGCCTGTGCTTTTTCCCCGGCCAGCGTTTCTGCTTGATTCTCTCATTCTGATCACACTGAGCTCACTGGAGACAGTTTTTCTGTAATTATGTGGTATCTTATTCATGCTGTATGCTGTATTCAGTGTTTGGTGATGCGTTTCCTGAGCAGGTGTGTATTGCAAACCTCCTGGGTTCCAGGCACTGTCTCTGGCTCTGAGGGGTAAGGGGACAGGGAGAGCTGGCTCCTGTCCTGGAGGGGCGAGACGCCACCGTGGAGGCTGCCCGGGCTCCCCTGGGAGTGTGGAGGCTGTGCTCTGGGAGGAAAGGACCCATTGCCTGTGGGCAAGTTGCCTTCCTCAGGAGGCCCCTCCATGCTTGAAGGATGAACAGCAGGACCTTGGGGATCCACTCCAGCTCTCCCTGGGCACTGCCTCAGCCCGGCGTCAGTCCCGCGGGGTCCCCTTTCTGCCTCTCCTTCCCCAGCTGCTGTCACCCTGAGAGTACCCCTTAGTAAGCTTCTGTGGGCTGAGGAAACAACAGCAGCCCATGCCCCACGCTCTAAGTCTCCTTGGTGAAGTGTAGCTCAGCAAAGCCGCTAGGCCAGGGGATCAGAACTGGCAGCAGCAGCTGGAAATCTCGCTCATTCTGTCGCCAGTAGTGCTGATGGGGCTGTGTAGCCGACAGCAGCAACACCAGAAGCCGTGGCTGTACATCCCCCAATATCATGCATGGAAGGGTGGACGGTGTCGGGGCTCATGCTGCTCTCACGGCTGGCCCAAGCCTTGGACTGGGGGACCCCGGGGCCGAGCAGAGTACGTGGGCAAGGTCAGGGCAGTGGCAGGAAACTTCAGAAGGCAAGCAGCTGAAGTAATGTGCTATATTGATGGGCTTGTGGCTTGTGTGTAGATGTCCCCAAAGCCACATGCCATTCATAGGTGGGGCTTTCTCAGAGGTGGCTGAACCTAGAGTGTGTGACTGATTCATGGTGCAAAATGCTAGGATTAAGGGTGCTGGGATTCGGGGTGGGTGGCTACTAAATCAGTCCACTAATTGGATTGGCACCACCCTAATCCCAGGAGCCTGGATACAACATAAGGGACAGAAAGAGGCTTGTCTTGTCCCTTGCTTGCTTGCTTGGCTACCTTCTGCTCGCCATGAACGTTTTCCCTCTGCGATGCCCCTCTGCCGTCCACCCTGCCTTGGAGCCAGCCGACTATGGACTGAAACCTCTGAGACTGTGAGCTAAATAAACCTTTTCCCCTTTAACTTTAGGTGTCAGGTATTTTGTCTCAGCAACCAGAGAAAAGTAACTTAGTGCTCTTTCTTCCATACGTTTATTTCTGGCATCTGCGAGGCCCCGCAGAGCAGGGAAATACATTAGATGCTGTTTTTACCTAAAACTGTGGTGCTCATGACCCCTGCCAGACAGGGTAGGCAGACCCCAGACAGCCCTCACAGACGAGACAGGCACGCCTGTTTTCATCCGTCACCGGCACAGGAGTAGCAAACGTCTGAGGTGCTCCCGTGCCCATCCTCATGTTTCTGAGAAAACATGGAGATGAAAAGAAAGTAGGTTACATTCTCCGTTCTCTATCTGTCCGTATTTCCCCCTAAACGAGAATGTCAGAGACAGGTCCTGGCCAGGAAGGAAGCCGCAGGGCCGACCCCTAAGTGTCAACGTTCCCACCCGGGTCACAAAGGCGCTGCCCTTGCAGCACTGCCATAAACAGTGGCGGCTCGGCCGGCCCGGTTCCCCGGTGCAGACCTCGGTGGCTCATGGGTCCGGTCACACGTGGACTCGGTTCCTCCGCGGTGCTGCGAACCCAACGCCGGACGCTGTGTCCTGGGGATGCTGTGGGGAAGCCTTGCCCTGCAGGTCTGGCCGTGGGAGTCCCAGGTGCTCCTGGGCCTCGGTGTCCCCGCAGTGACACACACACACACACACCGTGTCAGTGTTAGGAGCCTCGCCTGTGCTCTGCCACAGATGGAGGCACCGAGAGCAGAGTTCTGGGAAACAGAAGCAAACCTGCTGCCCAGGGTGTGGATCAGAGCCCCCCGCAAGTGTGCGAGCACCTCCTGCTGGGCGGGTGGCCTTCTGAAGGTAGGAGGCTGCGGGAAGAGGACAGGCCAGGCCCCCTGCGGGGGTGTAACCTGGTGGAGGGTGAGGGACACTGAGCGTGAGGTCAAAGCTGTGTTAGGACTGGTGCGGAGAGGAAGTGAGAGGGAAGAGAGCCGGAACCATACATGTGTGCTTGTGCGAAGTAGAGGTGACAGCTGTGTGAGGAGCCGGGGTGGCATCTCCCGCACTAGGTGGGGCCCCAGCTGTGGCCGAGGCACCCCTTTGCAGACAGCACTGGGGCAGAGCAGAGCGAGCCTGCGACAGCGCGGGCCTGACAAGCTCACGTCTGGGGACTCCCGTCAGCCGGAAAGGAGACCACACTGCCCTTCCTCTCAGGAGCCGGGGGCCACCGGGGGTCAGAGCAGAGGTGACTTCCACTGCCTGTGTTCCCACTGGGTTGTCCAGCTGCTGCTCTCCCTGGAACAGGAGCAGGGAGGAGACGCCAAGGAGATGCCCATCCCTGCGTGTGACAGGTGTTGGGCGTGGTCGTCTGGATGTGGGCCATCAGGCTGGGGCCCCATGATGGCCCTGGTCATCGGGGGGACTGCAGGCAGAGGTCACAGGGAGGTCAGGGCTAGTTGTGTATTGTGATCACCTTGAGACGCAGTGGGACAGCCCCACGGAGAAACGCAGCAGCTCGCGGACAAGTGGTGCTCGAGAAGCAAGGGGAAGGTCACTGCGGCTCTGAGGGCTGCCCTGTTCTGGGCACTGAGCTGGGAGCTCAGAGCGCAGAGCTGACCCCAGACCCCCCTGGCTGTGGTATCACCTGGTGTCCCCTCTCCTGGTGTCCATGGGTGGAGCAAGAGATGCCCACCAAGCTGGGCAGGGTCTGCACCTGGGTCTGGCAAGGCTGTGATTGGAGTCACCGGGACCTCGAGTGTTCTCCTCAGCTGCACACAGAACCAGACGCAGCCTGCGATGCGAGGTATAGTAAATGTGCACCCATAATCCACAGCTTTCAGGAAGAAAGCTTGGCTAAATTAACGCTGGCTTTCTGATCTGTAAGGACAGACGCTTCTCCTGGAAGAAGAGCGTGTGCGTGGTGTCCGTGCTGGTCCTCTCACAGATGTGGCCACTGCCACCTCATGCCCCGGGCACGGTCCTTCAGGCCAACGGGACTCTTGTTAGGGCCAGATGTCTCACTGTGGCGAATCCCAGCTAGTGTTTTGAGTCCTGTCTCTGCGCCAGCCACTCATAGGTTGAACACCCTGCGAGTGAACTCGTCATCCTCACAGCCTGGCACAGAGCAACTGCTGCTTCAGGCTCCACTGCTAAAGGTTTGGGAAGGGACCCCGAGGGAGGCCAAGTAGCTCTGAGAGTCACCCAGCTCTTAAGGAGTGGAGCTGGGATTCGCAGGGGTGGGTGCAGCTCAGTCTTTGTGGAGGGAACAAAGGAAGCGACCCTGGGTGGCCCTGCGAGCAGGTCTAGAGGGAGGTCGGGCCTGCGGTGATGCAGGCATTCAGAGGACAGAGGCCTAGACCCAAGGCTGGAGGGGTGGCTTCCCAGGACCGGAGAAACAGGGGCTCGGCCTCCAGAACCCTGCTCAGCACTGCTGCCCAGAGCACATGTGTGAGGAGCCGGCCCGAGAGCTCCACAGTGGACTCACAGGGCGGGGATTGCGCCAGTGTCCGCTTCCCAGTGGTGAGAGCAGGCAGCGAGGCTTGCGGGTTGGCACCCATGCATTCTGTGTGTTGGAACCAAATCCCAGGGACCGACAGAAGAGCTGGCCCTTCTGTCTCTGGCCTTACCAGAGAGCTGAGGGCCCTGCACCCTCCACTTCGAGGACGTGGTTAGATGGCGTGTGCCCGAGCAGAGAGCTGCTCTTGCTGCACACTGCATCTGCAGCACCGTGACCTGGGGACTTCCTGGTCCCCAGAACTGTGAGGCACAAATCTCCACCGTTCTTATTTACCATTTCAGGGGTGTTTGTTACATGGCCCCTGACCTTCCTGGGCCTGAGTGAGCTCTACTGGGCACAGTGTCCACAGCACCCGCGGGCCAGGGCTGGTCGTCAGTGTGCAGTGTCGCGGGAAAGCTGCGTGGGCGGTACTTCTGGAAAGACGTTTGTGGAACTTCCATGCTTGTACGGACGGCCTTGAAGGAGTTTTAAAATCTCTTCAGTTCTTCAGGTCTCCTGTTTCCTGCCGTGTCCCCACTGTGTCCCCTGGATCGGAGAACCACAGCCCGAGCAAGGTGCAGTCCCCACATCTGGGCACAGTGGGTCAGGGAGAGAAAGCAGGCTCCTCGTGGCAGGAGTGAGGTCACAGTGACTCGCTGGTCCTGTCCCTTCTCCTCTGTCCGTGTTCGCTGTTCCTGTGCAGTGTGTCCCTTTCCCTTGGTTTGGAATCCTCCTCCTTCTCCCGCCCTGTCACCTTTTGAGGCCACATCGCCTAGTGCTGGCCTGGATTCTCTGAAGGACCCGTGCGCCCCCTTCTGGAGCTCCCGTGCACAGCCTGACGCTTACCTCGCCCTCCCTGACACTTCTGGCACTGGAGAGACTGATCAGCTTTAGGGAAGAAAACAAATTTTAGAAGATGCAGGTTCTCCAGAGCAGCTCTCCACACGGCCACCAGTGGTTGGTGTACTGTGGGTGATGCGCCGTCACCCTCGTGTGAGTCGGCCAGGGCCTTTCTTTGTCATCTGAAGCATGTGTGAGGAGAATTCCCCCCAGTTGCGCTGCTTCGTTTCGGGTTTTGACTCCCACTCCTGGTTGGTTCTCCACACTTTCTCCTGTCCCTCCTTCGCTCCATCCCGCGTCTTCCCCGGCCCAGCGCTCTGGTTCTTCTGCTGGATGCACATGCTTCATGCATCGGATCGCAGAGAGCTGCGCCTTGGGGCGACATCAAGGGTTTTCTACCCGGCAGCAGTGGGGAAGAGGTTTCCATTATTCCCCTGTTAGCCTTGGTGTGAACCTGCTTCTCCTTACTGCAGCCACAGGATCCACCCTCATGCGGGAATTGTCCTTTTCCTGTAAAGGGGAGGGGATGCCACGTTAGCAGCACCCCGGCTTTAGTTCAGGGTTTCCGTCATATAATGGCGCCGCGCTGCGCGTTATTTAATGAGTGATGGTTTCCTTCCTTTCCTTAGTGTGATTTTCTCTTGGTCTTAAGCCTGAATTTCCGGAGACCTGGGGCAGAGACACTGCCCCGTCTGCCCTCCCCTCCCTCCCCGTCCTCCCCCTTCCCTCACTTCCTGCCCTCCTGCCGCTTGCCTTCCTGCCCTCCTTCCCTCCCTCCTTCCCTGCCCGCCTTCCACGCACCCAGCCATTCACTCTTTCATCTGTTACCTTCGGAGCCTCTGGATCGGGTGGGCACTGGGGATCAAACAGTAAACAGACCGTGCCCTGCCCTCTTTCTAGGCCTGGCCCGGTGCCTCAGACGGCCACAGGGACGTTCGCCACAGCTTGGCTGTAGTCACGCACAGTATGGTGATGACAGGAGCCGACTTGAAGCAGGCGGACCTCAGAGTCCTCGACTCCGTCTGACCCTCTGGACACTGTACATGGACACACGGGGCGGGCCGGGAAAGGGGACACTAGGGGCGGCCAGGCTGATCAGGGGTGCCGGAGTGGGGGAGTCCTCTGACGGACGGGGTGGGGAGGTGGCAGCCCTGTGTCTGTCCCCGCCTGGGGTCCAGAGAGGACAGTAGGGACAGCGCTGAAGGAAGCATCACCTCCGGGTGGCCTCTGCTGGGGTCCTCTTGGCTGAGGTTCTCGCTCCCTGGTCCCACACCTCTCCCGTGTGCAGACTAAAGCCCTTTCAGTCTTTCCTACATTTCAGCTGCCAGCGAGGCTGTGCCCGCAGGTCCCGTTTAATCCCTCAGCCTGAGCAGCCTTCATCCGTCTCACCTGCTCTAACGTCACCTCACAGCATCACTCGTCACCTTCTACTTGTCCCCTGCAAGGCTTTTATCAAGCCACCGCTCTGCTCCGCCGGCAGGTGGCACTGACCGCGCACCTGGGGACCACAGGCTGCAGCTGGTCCCGCCGCGCCCTGCCTGCTGGTACCTGTGCTCCGCGAGACGGGCCTGTTGCGTGTTACACATCCCATCTCCCAGCCCCTGGGATGGCGCCTGGCAGGGCCCAAGACAGTCCGTCAGGTACAAAGAAAATCGCGTGTGCACCGAGTTAAGAGCCAATTCAAGCCGTACAGCTCATCACCCTTAAAAACGTAAATGCAAACACAGGAGAAAGGATAAAAAGTTAGGGCAAGAACAGGCAGATGAGGCCCCTTCCTCCGGGAAAGAAACTGCTTAGGCGGAACATGCTGCTGGCTGACAGCTGCTCTCTACCTCTGGGCTGGACTCCATGCACTTAAAAATGCGGAGCAACCAGTTTCCTTTAAACCAGATTCCCTTTGAACTTGGGAACTGAGTGCCTCATTTCCTTTAGACGCCACATGGCAAAGCCTGAACCCCAACTGGTTGTTCTAAACCTGTTTAAAACAAGTCCCAGTGCTCTGCTTATCTATATAAGACTGAAACAAAGCAGCACCCCAGAATTCCACTTCCAGAGCCCCCTCCTGGAAGCCAGGTGCTGTTTTTCCTCTTATTTCCTTTCAACACTCTCCTCACTTCCTCCTTTCGTCCTGGATTTCGCTCTTCCTCGTAGTGAGGTGCCGAGCTCGGGCTTCCGTGGTCCGCGCAGAGCTAACTGTTCCAGCAGGTGCTGGGCAAGTGCTGTGTTGGTTGATGGTGGCCATCAAAGCCGTGATCCTGGGGGAAGCAGATGCGGTGAGGCAAGAGGACTGGGAAGGGTCTCCCACATCTCAGCTTTAGGTTTATCCCAAGGCCGTTGGAAGACGGGTCAGGGCTTCGGGGGTAAGCTGAGATTCTCCGAGTCCCCTTGGCTGAGTGTGGGGTGATCTGAGAGGTGAGGTAGGAACCACACAGCACTCCCCATTATGGGGGCTCCCCAAGATCCCAGTGAATGTCTGAAGCCATAGATTGTTCTGAACCCTACATGTACTGTGATTTTTCTACACGTACACTTAGGGCAGTGGTGGCGAACCTGTGGCACGTGTGCCACCAAGAGCTATTTGTATCATTGAAAGCGCTAAAAGGTTCTCCATCACTGACCTATGGCAAAGTTTCATTTACAAAGAGACACAGTAAAACATTAACAGCAGCAATAAAATAGAGCAACTCTAACAGGATACAGTCCTGTCGTGAAATTCACGTGAGTGCAGCCTGTTTCTTAAAGCCCGTGCGTATTCTCCCCTTTTCACCCGAGTTGTATCGCATGACTTAGAAGGGCATTCAGCCCAAACGTGTGGACTGCTGAGTTTTGGAATTTTCCGTCCCGTATTTTCAGATCACGATTATTGCTCCTGGGTAACCGACCCTGCAGGAGGGACACCAGGCATGAGGGAAGCTGTGTGCCAGGAAAAGGCTTCGGGCACAGTGGGGAGCGGCCCTCAGCAGGGCGCTGGCACTGGGGACAGAGCAGAGCACGTGGGTCAGGGATGCTCAGTGAGGCAGAGTGGAGAGGACTGGACGGTGTGGTCAGTCTGGGGCAGCAGAGAGGGCCTGAGCAGATTGGGTCCTTCGGGGAGTGTCTGGGCTGTGGGCGTCTCCCCATGGTTCCTTTGGGGGACAAAAATGCCACATGCCCTTTTTGGTATGGAAGTAGTTGTTTTCACCTGGTAATCCCAGTTTCCCTTTGCGGACCTCCAGGCATGCCCCTGCGTGAAAGCTGGGGTGCCAGTTCTGATGGACACCTGCTCCTGTGGGAGGGTGGCTGAATTCAATGTGTCCAGCCTGGTGAGTGTTGGTGGCAGATGAGCCATGAAGGACAGGCTGGGTGAGGTGGGGCTGGAGCTCTGAGTCACCAGGAGGAGGAGGGGAGGGGGAGGGGAAGGGAGGAGCAGAGAGGCGCTCCCCTCCCCGGCTGCCTCTGGTTCCTGCCTCCAATTGTCAGGGCATCCCGAGACCTGCGGCACAGGGGGGAGCCGCACCCATCTGTCACCAGGTTCCCGACTTAGTGGGCCTCTGGTCAGCAGTGGCTTGCTGAGGGGCACAGGGCCAGGCTCTGGGGAGATGAGCCAGAGCATGTGTGCAGGCCCATGACCAAGGGGAGGGGGTGGGCATGTCCCTCCTCCCCAGCCAGGTGTCCACACCAGGTGGCCGGCAGAGGGCTGAGGTGTCCCTGGGTAACCGAGCATTGCTCTGCATCCGTACAGCCCAGGCTGTGTATCTGCTCGCTAAAGCTCCGTTCGCTCTGGATGCAGTCAAGATGATGGCGCTGGTCGGGATTGGTCAGCTTCTCATCGCCATAAGGAAAATACTTGAGGAAGGTCACAGAGAAAGGTGATTTATGTAGCGCACAGCTTAGGAGGGTCGAGCCGGGAGGCACAGCACAAGTTCCGAGGCCAGGGCCGCCCCGAACCACAGTGGCTGGAGTGTGTGGGGAGCAAGTGACAGTCTCCAGCCAGGAGCAGCAGGAGCTGGGCTGGGACAGGCTCCACCCGCCTGGCCTCCTCCCGGGAGAAGACACAAGTCAGGGACTTCCGGAGAGCTGCCCCCAGAGCAGGGCCCAGGGACCTTAGCACCTTCCCCGAGGCCTCTTCAAGGGTCCTCCGTGTCCCACTCCAGGCACCAAGGCTTTCATCACAGTGGACCCTTGGGCGACGCCTGGGCCGTCCATACCGTAGCACTGGGTACCATGAAATGCGGCACGACAGGCCTGGCTCGAGCAAGCACCGTCCGGCGTCAGCTGCTGCTGTTCGCATTGGAGTCACCTTGTCACTACCGCGTGTGTTCTTCACGCCCACAAGATTCGGCGTGCGGTGTCTGCACGTTAGAGGAGGTAATCAGTAAATGCTGGTCCCCTGTGAATGGAAAGGACACCGGCCTCGGTGGAGACAGGGGAGGGGACTGGGAAGGGTTCTCCGTGCATGTGGGCATGCTGGCTGGGAGTTCCGGTCCCCAGCGCTGGCGAGAGGCCCCGGTCTCTCGTGCCCCTTGGTGTCATCCTGTCGTGCTCCACGGGGGAGTAAGATGCGGAGCTCACGTGGCACCTTGCAGGAATTTGTTACATTATCTCATTGTGTAATGTAGTGTTTTCCACATCTTCCCGTTTCTGAAGTTGAGTTGTGACTTATAGAAGCAACTTGACCATGGTCTCTTTCTCCTGGAGATGTTTTGATGCAGCCACAGTCAGCGGCCTGTGAGGAGCCGGGCGGGCGGGTTATTGTTTCATCAGCGGCGTGCTCGCTTTTCCTTTCATCTCCGAGCAGTGGGGGAGAGAGGAGCCAGCGGGCGCTGGAGTACAGAAGGGCTGCATGGAGGAGGGGAGGGTTTCTCAGCTCCTCGCTCGCGCCTCGTGCTGTGTGACCACAGGGTCCCAGGAGCGCCGGTGCCGTGGTCGTTCTCAGCAAATACCTAGCCGTGTCTCAGGCGCTGGAGGGGTCACCGCCTCTTGGTGGGCAGGGAAGAGGGAGGCGGTGCGTTGAGCCGTGGAGCAGAAACGTTTTGGGCATCCTTAAGAATTTCAGGAAGAAATAATGAAACACGGAAGGCGTTGAATCCAGAGTGCCAGGAGTCTGCTCTGCCCAGAGGTCTCCCGCTCGCTCGCTCGTGCGGCCACCTGTGCCGAGCTCCTCCTCGGTGTGAGATGCGCAGGTTGTGCTCCGTGGTGCTCCATCCACTACAGGTTCCTGTGACCTGCTCGTCCTCCTGTGAAAAAATCAGATATTTCTGGGGACGTCACAGGATTGTGCACCTTTAAGGTGGATTATTTAGCTGGCATGCTTCTCTAACATTTAGCTGCTGCTTGAATTGAGGAGTTTTCATTGCGTGTAGCTCCTGTGGACCCCAGGAGGGGGTGGGCGCTGGGTCATTCTGGGGGAGGTGGGGTGAGGAGCAGGGGACCCGATGAAGGCACTGGGCAAGAAACAAACTCGCAGAGTCCTGGGCCCCGGAAGAAGCCTCTTTCTTTTCTTGCCCACTGTGCCAGTGTCTGGGCCCACGGCGCCAGCACTCGGGTTAGTTCCGCCCCTGCTCTGGTTGGCACCGCACCACATGGGGGCTGATCGGTGCCTAATGGTCACTTCGCCTGTCCTGTGAGTGCACATCCTGAGTGGCAGGCGGGGTGGCCTGTGTCCTAGAATGACCTGTCGGGACTCTTCGGGCCGCACCTGTGGAAGGAGTGACTTGAGAGCCACAGCTCTGGATCAGGGCTCCCCCATGTTGGAGCCAGTGACATCCTGGCGGGACAGTACCTTGCTGTGGGGATGGCACTGTCGCATGCACTGTAGTGCCATGTCCTGCCGCCTGCTCGCGAGATGCCAGCAGCTGCCTCCCCATTACTTCCGCAGCAAGGACAGTAGCACCATCCCCAGGCATTGCCAGAGGCCTAGCGTCTTTCTCTGCTGAGAGCCAGTTCCTCCGTGACCCTTGTGCTGAGACAGGAGCATGTGGTGGCCACGGTGGCTTTAGTGGTTTGTGGAACCTGCTCTTCCTGCCACTTCGCCACTTGCTCTGACATGGAGACGACGTTCGCACACCTCCGAGAAGCTTCTGAGTCAGCTCTATGCTAAAACTCCCGTGTGCGCACTTCACACTTCCTTTTCCTTCTTGTTTATCCTCACCACCGGCCTCAAAAGAGGCTTGCATTGTGAATTTTCTCTTCCAGGACTACAGAGAGTTGAAAGGCCAGTAGTGCGTTTCCTCTTTCGGGAGATAAATGAATGCACTCACTCCTCTGTCCCTGGAAGGATCCACAGTGCCCAGGGAAGGTCCGAGTGCATGAAGGTGTTCGCACACATGAGGGCCTCGGCTCTCACCAGGACCGGCTGAGTTCCTGCTCTTCCCGGAAATTACAGGGGACCAGCTTGCGCCTCCTCTGCACGCTCCTGAGGGCGGAAGTGTGTGCTTGTGATTCTGGGACTGTCACAAGGACACAACTTCTTTTCCTTCTAAATGCACATACAGAGATTACTAGCGGCACCTGATACCTGACAAGCATGGACGTGGCCTGTCAGGGAAGACGAATGCGCGGGTGTCTTCCACGCGGTGCGCTGGGCTCGCCTGTGCGGAAGACTGCAGCGGGCGGGGCTGGATGAGTGTGCAGAGCCCTCAGGGGCGGACGGTTTGACAGGCAAAGGTCACCAGGGGCATGGCACTTCCCAGGGTTCAAAGGGAGGTAGATATTCTGTGCACAAGCAGTAAGTGTGGTAATAGAGATGATATACACATTTTACTTCGTGTACATACATACGTATATACGTATGTATTTAGTATGTGTACACACACACACACACACATTTTCTGGTTTTCTTTTTGGTCTTGGGGACTGACAGGCCTGGCAATTTTGGACTTCTCTTCTTTACTGCCTAGGTGTCATAAAAGACTACAGGCCACACCCCATGATAGCAAAACTTCATATAAGATGAAAGAGAGGATTTCCTAAGTCCAGCCAATAATCCTCTTTTTAAGATTTGTTTCTGGCCTGGCGTGGTGGCACATGCCTGTAATCCCAGCACTTGGGAGGCTGAGGCAGGAGGATTGCTGTGAGTTCAAGGCCGGCATGGGCCACAAAGTGAGTTCAAGGCCAGTCTGAACTGCATAGCGAAACCCTGTCTCAAAAAGACCAAAAAAGGGCTGGTGAGATGGCTCAGCGGCGTAAGCACCTGCCTTGCAAGCGCGAGGGCCTGAGTTTGACTCCCAGATCCCACATACGAAAAAGGGGCCGGTGATATTGCTCAGCGGCACGGGTGCCTGTTGGCGCGCGAGGTCCTGAGGTCGACCCCCCAGTACCCACAAAAAAAAAAAAAGACCAAAAAAAAAATGTTTCTAGGTTTGTAATAAAATATAGATAAGAGGCAGCCCTGAAGCCCCTGCCTTACATGGGGAGGGGAGGAGAACTGGTTGCTAGGGATGGGATTTAATTTTTTTAAATAAACTTTTATTTTGAAACAGTTTTAGATTTGTAGAAAAATTGTGCAGGTTACACAGAGAGCTCGAGTGCACCCTGCTCCGGTTTTCTCGTCTCATGAGTATCTTACACTGGTCTGGTACATTTTCGGGAAGCCTCTCCAGGCTCCTGCTCTGGTCTAGACCGTGCCTGCAGTCGAGATATTCTACATCAGCTCCTTTCAGCCATGCACCTGCCCACAACAGTCTAGTTTCCATTTAGGAGGAGAAACACAGTGCTTCAAGAGATGAACTCATACACACTCTGCCCCACGGTCAGTGGCACAGCCAGGATGGTGGCCGGCTTCCTCTCCCGTTCACGGATTCCTTCCGCAGGGTTCCAGATCCTCCTCAGCCATCTCTGAGTCAGCACGGAGCCTGTTAGGACGCGGAGACAACGCACCTGCTCCTGGGAACCCCACCTCCCTGAGAGTCAGGAAGGGCAGACAGTAACGGAATGGTGAGGTGCAGGGAGCTGCGCACCCAGCGTGGCGGCCCCCTGTGAGAGGGCCATTGGCTTTGGGGTCTGGGAGCAGTGTCACCCACAGCCTAAGATAAAGCGATCCTTGGGGATTGGCTGGCGACTTCCCTGTGGGGAAAGGGGACTCCTGGCCACTTGCAATAGGGAAGACAGTGTGGACTGAAGGCGCGAAGCCATGCGAGAGTGTGGCCTCATGTTCCCTGGATGTCAGGGCTTGTCTGGCTCAGAGGATTCAATGCAGCGAACCAGGCAGGGTGGGAAGCTGGTGCAGAAGGTGATCGGGGGTCGAAGAGCAGGCAGACGCAGATGGGGCGGGGTGGGCCATGGCGGGCCATGCCAAGGATGGTGAGAACCCACCATAGTCTCTAAGGAGAAAAGACCTGGGAGATCTGACTGCCTGGCACAGCATGGTCACCAGGCTGCAGCGGTGGGGACCATGGGCTGCGGGGTGCAGAGCCAGGCAGAGTCCATTCGGGAGCCTGGCCTCAACTCAGGGTGGGGGTGGGGCGGCAGCAGCGTCCATGCTGATCAAGGACTGGACCCGAGTGTGGGTGAGAGCCCCTGGGTGGGGAGCGTAGGAGAAGCCACAGGCTCGGGGTGAGATCCTGTGTCCCCTCCTTCCCCAGACTCCTGTGTCGTCTCGGTTGCTGGTATCATGGGTGGCACCTGCCTCGTCACATTCGCGAGATCTGTGCTCCGCCATTTGGCCTCCTCAGCATCCATCTCCCTCGCACCACATAGGCAGGACATCTGCTTCCTTGGGAAACCTTGCGCCCCCTCTTCAGCGTGTGAGGGGTGTTGGTCCCATCCTGGGACGCGGGGCCGAGGTCCTGGCCCATCCTGGCCACTCAGGACCACAGACGTCCCTCTGGCCTGGTGCTGGCCGGGGCTGATGTGACAGTCCCCAGGCAGGTCTAAGAGCTTGAAGATGCAGCGCAGGCTCCAGATGAGGCTGCATGGCTGGTCTTAGTGCCCCTGATTTTAAATGCCTTCAGTCAGTTTCGGTTTCTGTCACACGCCACCCCCAGAAGCAGGCTGGCCAGCCAAGCCATCCTAAAAAAGCAAAACATTCTCCTCGGCATTCTAGGAAATTGTTCTGTTAGGGTGGAGAGGGCAGACTGTGTGCCCTTCATCCACTGTGTGGCCAGAATTAAAATCTGCACCCAGCTGCAAAGCTCTTCGGCCCTCCCTGTGCGGTTGCTCCCGCTGAGAGCTGGGCCTGGGCTCTGGGGCGCTGCCCCTCTGCGTGGCTCCTTGTTGAGCCAGTGAATGGTGTCATCAGTCAAGCAGGTTAGGTGCAGGCCTTGTTGGGAGATCAGTTACAAATAAATCAGTGTTCGTGAAAATGGAAAGGGGCATGTGAGGAGAGGAATTTTCTCTCCAGTCTCGACAGGAACTCATTGGGGACAAAGATGGTTTCGTAGTGACTTCGCTGACGTAAACACTAGTGGAAAATGCGCACAAGGGAGATCTTGGAGAGCCAAAGTGCAGCACTGTCTACAGCAGAGGACCGGAAGGCCCGGAGCTCCGGCCGTGTGTCACGGCTGCAGTCCGCGTCTCGTCCCTACCCCCGCACCAGGCCATCCTCCTCTCTTGCAAGGCTGTCTGCTTGGCCTGTGTTTAGTGGGCGATTCGAAGGGACGAGTGATCTGGAAATCAGATAGGACCTTTCTCAGCATCTCCTTCCATTCTGTGGCTCACACACAGATGTGTGCTGTCGAGGGGCAAAGCTTGAACCCCACACAGGGTCCCCCAGATGCCTCACACCTTTTGGTCATCGACCAGCGTGTCCCGCCAGCCCGGCCTCGGGCGTTATCCCCCGGCAGCCCAGAAGGTGCTAAGGGTGCAGTCAGTGAAGAAACAGTCAGGCCTGCAGCTCTCTGGCTCTTTGGACCCCACAATCCTAAAGTAGGGAGCTGCGGCTTCCTGGTGCCGCCCCAGGCCTCGACTCACTGAGCTAGGCGTGGGGAGCACCATCCAAGGCAGAGAGATGCGGGGTGAAGGAAAAGGTGAGGTCTCCCCCAAACAGAGCCACCTCAGCCCCAGGAGAGCCCCAGAGGCACATCCGGCTCCGCCTCCATGCCCGATCCTCACTGGGGAGCGATGGCGCAGGGTTGTCAGCCAGCTGCGATCACCCCAGCAGCATTCACAGCATGCCACACCCAGATGTGTGTCCCCTCACCTGGAGTTTCAGGGCTACCCCGTTACCCCATGGCACTGGCCCTCCTTTTGTTAATTTTGGGGAAGGACATGTTTTCTCTGTGGATCAGTAGAAGGGAGCTCCTGCTGGCTGGAGCTCATCAGGAAAGGTTCCCCTTGGGCATCGCTGGGGTGGGGAGGGACCTCCGGCGGCAGAACTGGACTGAGCAGACTCCACTGGGGCCAGACTGCACTGCTGTGGGTGTCACTGCGGTCACCCCCACACTGACCACATCCAGGCTTCTGGTGGGCGCGGGCCATCCAGATCTGGAGCAGCTCCTGGCGTGGCACTGGGTTCGGCCCAGGCTGAGGCGCACTGCCCTGTTTCTGACCTGGGCTCACTGCAGCTGCACGGAAGGGACTGTGCATCTCGGGTGTTTTGCCAGGGAGCAGCAGGTGGGTGAGGATCAGGAGCAGTGCTTGGAGACGGGATTAATGCCCTGGCACCAGAGCCTCCCAGGGCAAAGTGCCAACCTGTTTATTTAGTGTCAAGAGCTCAAACAGTGATCAGAATCCAATCCGGCATCATAAATACCAGAAAAGGTCAGGGCCCGGCTGGTCACAGGACAGAGCGCTCACAGCGGGCGCAGCTGGCGCCGGGTCAACTCCAGGTTCTGCTGGAGCAGCTTGGCCGGGCCTTGCGCTTGGCAGCTCTGTCCCGGGACGAGGATGGCGTGGCTCACGCTTTTGCCGCAGGGCGAGAGGGACCATCTTCTCAGTAGCCGCCCCCTTGACTCATTAGTGAGGTTGGCATGGGGTCAGTTTCCAGCTTCTCCAGAGATTCTGGGGAAGGAGCTGGGTGGCCATAAGAGGTGTTGATGTTGATTGAGCTCCCTGGTCACGCGGGCCGCGTGGGGTCAAGGGCGGAGCCTGCAGGCAGCAGGGCTCACGCAGTCAGCAGGGGCAGAGCCAGGTGCTCTGTGCTCATTCAGGTGAGGGAGAGGAAGGTGACTGGATCATTCCGAGGAGATCTGATCCTGGGCTGTTGGAAGGAACCTGCCCCCTCAGTCTGCCAGGCCAGGCAAGGTGGGGAACGAGGCATCTGGGCAAGGCGCCCCCAAGTTTTACAGAGCCCTCTGGCTCCTTGGTAACGGCACTGCCGCCCTCAGCCTGGGTGTGGGTGACCGAGTGGCTGCGAGGCCCCGGGTGCCCGTGGGCCTCGAGCCTGCCCGCCAGGCCTTCTGTTGGCAGAGTGGGCGGGTTGCCACTGCCAGGCCTGGCTCTGTGATCCGGAAGTGTAGGCGTTGCCCCTCTGCACACTCGCGCTTTGGGCCGCGTCCGACAGTGAGAAACACACTGTGCATTGTGACCTAGAAAATGTGTGCGTGCGGTCCTGTCTGCATCTACATGTGTGTGCACACGTGTGTGCAGACACGTGTGCACACGTGCCACTCAGTGTCTCCATACAGCAGTGCCAGTCTGTGGGCAGCAAATTTTGTATTTCTTTTCCACTCTATTTGATGTGTTTTAATTTTTAAAATGCTTGTCCAGATCCAGCAAACTGTCTTCACGCCCCTTCATGCTTCAAGCCCTTGTTCGCACAGATGCTGCCTGGACCATCCCTTCGGTGCCCCCTGCCCATCCTGGGCCTCCGCGGGCGCAGCCAGGGAGGAGACACGAGCATGTGGTCAGGACGGTTCCTGCAGTCCTCAAGTGGGTGGTCTGGGCGGTGTCAGGCTCGCCGCTGGCGCAGAGGCTCGCCGCTCCCGGGAGGCACCGCGTGGTCGTCAGCTCTGAGTCCTAGCAGCCAGTGTAAGGCTCAGTGTGGGCTCAGGGAATTGGTGGGGGACAGAAAATGTAGTTCAGTTCTCTCTCTTTCTGTGTCTGTCTTTCTGTCTCTGCCTCTGCCTCTCTGTCTTTGTCTCTCTTTTAAATTAGCCTTTAGGGAAGATTTCACAAACTGCCCTTATAATGTCGTCGTTTCTAAAGCTGGCATCGCTGTAACTCGGGGATCTGTGGTGGGTGCCTCCTGTGAGCCGGGCACTGTAAGACACCAAACAGTGAACAACAAAAAAGGGAGCTCTGCTCTTAAGGAGCTCCTGAGTGGGGCGTGGTGGTGCATGCCTGTAATCCCAGCACCAGGAGGCTGAGGCGGGAGGATCGCAAGTTCAAGCCCAGCCTGGACAATTAGTGAGACCCTCTCTTAACATAAAAAGGGGCTGGGGATGTAGCTCAGAGCAGAGGCCCTGTGTTCAATCCCTAGACCACAAAAAGAAATAAGGAAGGAAGAAGGAAGCAAGCAAGGGAGAGAAGGAAGGATTAAAAGGCAAAAAGGAGAAGGAAGAGGTAGAAGCAGCCCAAGGTGACGTGACGTTTGCTTGCAAGGAGTTGGAGCAGCCCTGGAGCCGGGCTTTGCAGCCTCCGTGGGAGAGCTCAGAGGCCTGGTGAGTAGATGGAGCTGTGTGCCCACCGAGGCAGCGCGCATCTTCTCGCTAATTGGCAAAAGGAAGGTGTCGCGCCAGCACGGGGCTGACAGTAGAGAGTCCCGGCGGGGACTCATCCTCCCAGGCAGGACAAGGCCACCTGGCAGCAGACGCTGTTAATAAAATTGTCAGGCAGCTGTTAGCTAGCTCAGAATTACCCCGATCCTAATGGACACCTAAACCGGCGAGCAGCTCTTGTCTGCTCTTACAGTGAACGTCTGTCAGTGGCCAGTCCCTGTCGCCCCTGGCCAGTCCCTATCGCCCCCAGCTGGTCTGTCATCCCCTGCTGGTCCCCGTCACCCCCAGCTGTTCCCATTGTCCCCAGCTGGTCCCCCTTGTTCCCAGCAGGGCGACGTCCCGGCCGTGCCACTTCTGGATGACTGGGTCACCCGGTGTGACTTCCTGTGAGTGCTGCGTGTACCCGTGCAGCTGTGGATGCCACCAGGGCTTGGGCCGTGGGCAGAGCGGGGGCCCCTGGGAGAAGATGGAGAAGGGCAGGTGCTGACCTGCGTCCCTGCTGTCCTCTGGGAGAGGAAGGCAGAAGCTGGTCGCTTGCCTGGGGTCGCAGTCCATTCCGGTGCTGACGCTGCTCTGTTTCCAGTGGATTTTCACCAAAAGCCACCCCATGAGGAGCTTTCAGGTCCTCGTCCTCCTCCCAAGACCCAGGCTCTGCAGCCCCGGCCGCTGTGCTGGGGACACGAGGGCCTCGATGCGTGGCTTCTCCCTGCCCACGTGGGAGGGTCTCGTGAGCCAAGGAGAACCAGAGCGCCTCAGGAGGATGGCAGCTCTTCTGGGGTGAAAATGTGCCTCCTCGGCAAGGAGACAGCAAGCTGTGGGGTCACCTCCTCCAGCAGGCAGCTTTAGTTTCCTCATGTCTGTCGGGTGCTGTCTCTGTGATCTCAGTGAGAACTTCTGCCTGGAAGTAGCTGCTTTTAGCCATAAGGAGATAACGAGTGCTGTTCCTATACGGCAGCTTAGTGGTGTCATCCAGGCCTCAAATCCTTTCCATCCTTTTTCCATTCTTAGCACATTGATTTTTTTATCTTTGTGCTTCTCACTTTATGGTTACAAAATGGCTACCATAGCACCAGACATCTCATCTTCACTTTCTTCCCAAGCTTGAAGGAAGGGGCAAAGCCAAAATTCTTTCTCCTCAGGAGGCTTTGTCTTTTTTGCCAGGATAGGAAATTCCAAAGTAGACTTCCCTGTCTGTGTCATGGATTAGAAATCATTTGCAAACTAAGCCCTGGGCCCTAGACCCTGTCATTGCCTGTAGGGAAGCAGGTTATCATGAATGGTTGGTAGAGATTAGGAGTGACCCCTGGAGAGAGCCAAACCTGTCTTCCTTGAAATCAGGGATCCTCGCTGCTTCCCAGATGGAGCACTTGGTTCTGCCAGCCTCAGAGGCAGAAGGGCAGTCGGAGAGGGCAGTCGGTGGCTGAGGGCCGTGTCTCCCTTGGAGCTGGGAAGGGCGAGTGATTCTCAGGGACACAGCCAGTGAAGAGGAGCAGGACCCAGGCCCGAAGGCCGCAGGCTCCCTGTTTCCCAGCATGCCCCTTGGAGATGTTCCTGCTGCTGGGGCCTCAGAAAGACCCCAGGCCCCGTGTCCCGGTGGGGAAGCAGTGGCCAGTCAGGAAGGCACTGGCGGCGCGGCAGCCATGCACTGTCGCCTTTCCTCAGCCACTTTTCCTCCTACGTGTCCTGGTCCTGCCTTTGGCACCTCGGTCACTTTGGGCACCAGTGGGGTGAGCTGCAGCCAGGCCCCAGGGGTGAGCTGCGCCTGGAAGTCAGGACATAGCTCTGCCTGCCATGTCTTGCTGGACCACAGAGGTGGCACTGTGATGCTGCGGAGCTGGCCTGACCCGGAGACCTCTGGGCAGCAGGCAGTGTGGACAGCACGGGGTTGAGCTGCCGAGAAAAGAGGCCCCAGGGCTCTGGAATTGATGAGCCAGATATCCAGAGGGGTCACCATTTCCTGTCCTGTAAAACTGTGACCTCAAGGCCTCGTTCTTGGCCCGTGGCGAGTCCCTTGGGTCAGGCGTGGGCTGGCCGGACGCAGAGGGCGGGTAGCAATGAGAGGAGGAGCCCTCAGCCCTGCTGCAATTAGAGGACTGGGCCCGGGAGGGGGCTGGGCAGTGGTTCCGTCTCAGGACCGCAGGGGACAGAAGGACCCCGTGTGTGCGTGCCAGAGGCCCGGACGGACGGCCAGGCTGACCACGCTCGGCACTGCACCCCGCAGCCCGGCCTCCTGAGCTCAGAGCTTGATGGGGATGGAAGCAGGGCTCCTGGGTGTGAGCACCTGGCTGGGACCTGGGGCTCCCGCGGTCTGTCCCCCGTGACCTCCCAGCAGCCGGGACGCCTTCCGGACAGTTCTGGGTTTCCAGGGCCGACAACCTGCAGGACCTAAACTGAACTGCAGGACCATGCTGCTCCTTGCTGCGGAGCCGTCTGTCTGCAAGTCCCATAGAAGCCCTGGTGGCCTGAGGTGGCCTGCCGTGGGGCCACTGATCCCTCCTCCCACCACCCCTGAGGCCACTGCCCTCCCCCTTCTTTCATTGCGTCCATCCTGTCCCAGAGGCCAGAGGGTCTCTGTCCCTCACGTCATCCCCTTCTTGGAGGGAAGGGATGGGGCCAGGGAGCCATCGCCTCTGGTGGGGCGGGCGTCACCCCTGACATGGGCTGGGCCACCCCCATTCATGCAGGACGCAGTTAAGGCCAGCACTTGCCATTGAGGGGACTCTGTGCTGTCCCCACCCTGGCACCATCCAGGAGAGAGGGAGGCATCTCAGGATGGCCCTCAGAGAGCCGCTGCTGCCTGCCCTGCTGTCCCTACAGATGGCCCAGTCCTCGCCCGGCCGCGCCCTCTGTGCATTGCTCCAGGGTCTCCACAGAGCGGCTTCCCGAGCTGGTGCTGAAGCCAGCGCCTGGGGAGCACCCGGCTCCTTGGAATTCGGTTTCCGGTCTGGATCCCCCTGTGGCCACTTCGTCCTGAGGTCCATATTTACAGTCCCTCCCTGGGGTCGCAATGCTGTCTTTGAGCACCGCGGCCCTCGGCCGGGACCCACAAGGGGCACGGCTGTAACTCGTCGCTGCGCTCCCAGCACTGCGCCTGGTGTATTTTAATTGAGTGGTGGATTAATTATGTATTTGACTGATTTGTGTGCGAAGAGAACAGAAGGAAAGCCAGGCAGTGGGAAGCTGGTTTCCCAAGGGGGAAAGGAAAACAAAATCGGTGGGAGTCGCCCTGAAAGCTCTGGTGGCCTTTGCCGTGTGAGGCTTTCCATCCAGGTCTGGGTTTCACGTCACTTCCTGCCCATCCCCAAAGGCGAAGGCCCCTGAGTCCAGCTGCCACTGCTGCTGCACTCCATAACCAGGCCGGGGCAGCGTCCCGCCTCTGCAGCTCTCCCTGGCCTCTCCCAAAAGCCCTCAGGCTCCGTCCCATCCCTGTCGCTAGGACAGGCTCCAGAGAGGCCTGCCCCGTACTCACTGCCTCCTGTGTCCCTGAGTTGCACAGAGCTCCTGAAGAAGGAGGCCGGGGTGCTGTGCACGCCGTGGGCGGGAGAGACCTTCCCAGGGTGCACTTCTAGCAGAGTGACCAGATCCCGACGCCACTCTGCCTCCTGGGAATTAATTTCCCTGAATCTGATTTTCCTCAGTGTCCGAAAATCAGTGATTACACTCTGGTGTCACTGTGAAAGAGAAGAGGCTAGGAGGCAGGGCAAAGGGCCTTTTATCCTGTGTCACACCCGGCGCAGGGACAATTGTCTCAGCTCTTCCTCCCAAGTGGTAAAGGTATTAATTAATTAACTTTGCTTTGATATTTTTCCTTCCCCCAGAACTAATTTTCCATCAGGCTCCGATTGACTGTGTCTTTCTGCAAGTATTCTATGGGATACGCTGTGTCTTTTTTTCTTATTTACTTTTTAAGGCTTTACTGAAATATAATTCACACAACATAAAGTCCCTTTTAAAGTTTGAAGTTCAGTAGTTTTTAGTATATTCAAATATTCAAAAGGTGGTGCAGTCAGCAACACTATCATATCTTAAAACATTACAATTACCCCCAAATAGATAGCCTTAACCAAATTTCCCTCCCCGTCAGCCCGCTTCCGCCAGCTGTGACACCTACCGATCTGCTTCCTGTCTCAGAATTTGCCTTTTCTGCGTATTTCAGACAGACAGAATTGCATGCTGTGTGATCCTTTGTGACGTGCGTCCTTCACCGGCCTGGCATTTTTAGCGTTCATCCATAGAGCCTGTGTCTGTGCTTTGCTCTCTTTATGGCCAAATTGGCTTCGACTTTATTTGGAGACTATGTCTTGTACGCTTTTATCAGACACTGGGGTAGTTCCCACCTTTTGGCTTTGCGAGTGGCAGCACCGTGAATATTTACGCACAGTGCTGCGGTAGGAGTGGAACTGCAGGGTCACATGGCAACGCCGTGTTTAACATTTTGAGGAATTGCCAAACCATTTTCCAAATGACTGCACCACTCAGGAGCCTGTCTTAGACTCAGCTGCCACGTGCTGAGGACACCAACGCCCCGAATCTTCCTTTAATGCCAGCTAAGCGGACAGGTGCACACAGGTGAAGGGTGTGCAGCAAAGAGCTGCGGGATCTCCCCGTCCTGTCGCCACTCTGAGCCCAGTTCGCAGGGAGCCAGTCCGGTGATCTGTGGAAAGTGCAGCGCGTCCAGAGCGCCGAAGGCAGGAGGGCTTTCGCAGATGCATTTTCGCGTGGAGGGCCTGTGTGCCGAGCGTAGGTCAGACGTCACCTCCCTCTGTCTCCTTGGTTTTCAGTGGCACGCGACGGTAATGTTCCAGGCTGTTTCCCCAGCTTTCTGGGTGCCTCTGTCTCTCTTCCTGTCTTCCTAGTGGCCGCGATTCCTGCTGCCTACACCTTCTCGTGTGACCGCACTTTCCATGCTACGGATCATTTGGAAACCACATCTCCGTCAGCAGTGGACCTGCCCTTCAGACAGGGTTCCCCAGGGTCCCTCTCACCTGATTTTTTCCTGTAGCAGATTATTTCTGCCCACAGAGATAATTCAGTCTGCGATCGTAGAAGAGATCGAGCCCTTTTGCAGAGCCTGCTCCCAGCGGCTCCTGCTTTCCGTCTGGCTCCCGTTTGGCTTAAGTGTGCGTAGTGTTTGCGTGTTTGATGGAGCAGTGTCCAGCGAGTGTGGTCGACAGTGACTCCAGCGGCGGGAGAGGGACACAGCTTCCTGACTCCGGGAGGGCTGCTCACCTCCACACACCCGGGTTGCTGCGAGAAAAGAGGCCAGTGACCCTCAAGCGCCCTGGGACAAGGACAGGTGTCCGGGAAGGGGCAGGTGGGTGACAGCGAGAATGTGGATAGTGGGTGGGGAGGAGGGGGCGAGGGCACCTGGGGGATTGAAGTTTCCATCTGACCCTAAGAACGTGACCGGACCCAGAGAGGACAAGAGGGACACACAGTGAGCAGGGAGATCGTATCTTAAAGGGCTGGAGTTGGGGAGCTCTCTGTGACGACAAACAGCTCTGTATGTTGAGCGCCATGGTAATTACAGGAATCTACATGTGTGGAAATACAACTGGAACTACACACGTCCTGGCCAGTGTCACTTTGCTGCTCTGGACATTGTGCTATTTCGACACTTCACAGAGCAGGCAGCAGAAACGCCTACCTCTGAGCATAAAGAAACTTGACTTTTCCTTTCCTGTCAAAAGGGTAGGGGGCAGGGAGAGAGAGGGAGAGAGAGGGGGAGAGGGGGAGAGAGAGGGGGAGAGAGGGGAAGAGAGGGGGAGAGGGGGAGAGAGGGGGAGAGGGGGGAGAGGGAGAGAGAGGGGGAGAGGGGGAGAGAGGGAGAGAGAGGGGGAGAGAGGGGGAGAGGGGGGAGAGGGAGAGAGAGGGGGGAGAGAGGGGGAGAGAGGGGGAGAGGGGGAGAGGGGGGAGAGAGGGAGAGAGAGGGGGAGAGAAGGGGAGAGAGGGGGACAGAGGGAGAGAGAGGGGGAGAGAAGGGGAGAGAGGAGGAGAGAGGGAGAGAGAGGGGGAGAGGGGGAGAGAGAGGGAGAGAGGGAGAGAGAGGGGGAGAGAAGGGGAGACAGGGGGAGAGAGGGAGAGAGAGGGGGAGAGGGGGAGAGAGAGGGGGAGAGAGGGGAAGAGAGGGGAAGAGAGGGGGAGAGGGGGGAGAGAGGGAGAGAGAGGGAGAGAGAGGGGGAGAGAAGGGGAGAGAGGGGGAGAGAGGGAGAGACAGGGGGAGAGAAGGGGAGAGAGGGGGAGAGAGGGAGAGAGAGGGGGAGAGGGGGAGAGAGAGGGAGAGAGGGGAAGAGAGGGAGAGAGAGGGGGAGAGAGGGAGAGAGAGGGGGAGAGAGGGGAAGAGAGGGGGAGAGGGGGAGAGAGGGAGAGAGAGGGAGAGAGAGGGGGAGAGAGGAGAGAGGGGAGAGAGGGGA